>VRLP01000728.1:0-162500 GCA_009660295.1 Lophius piscatorius
ACAACCACATGTCTAAGGAACAACCACATGCATAAGGAACAACCACATGTCTAAGGAACAACCACATGCATAAGGAACAACCACATGTCTAAGGAACAACCACGTGTCTAAGGAACAACCACATGTCTAAGGAACAACCACATGCATAAGGAACAACCACATGTCTAAGGAACAACCACATGCATAAGGAACAACCACATGTCTAAGGAACAACCACATGTCAAAGGAACAACAAGTCAAAGGAACAACCACATGTCTAAGGAACAACCACATGTCTAAGGAACAACCACGTGTCTAAGGAACAACCACATGTCTGAGGAACAACCCCAGTCTGGCTATCCGGCTCCCACACTGACTCTGATAATGAAGGTACCCTACAGTATTTGACCATCTTATGGCTTTTCTGAAATGTTTTCTTGCGTAAATTGGACAGATTTCTTACAGTTAAACGTCTTCCCGTCCTTTCAAACAAATAAAAATGCCTTGTTTTTGTACGATGATGTCCCAGTGGGACCCAACCTTTTAACCACCAGTTTGAAATTGATGTTACCCTTCTGGACCTGCAAATCGGGGCGGGTTGTTCCTCATCTTGTGTGATGTCACTTTGTGTTCTGGTACTTCTATGTCAGAACCAGCATCAACTTTAAGAGCATTTGTGCTACAGATGCTTCTCAACGACCCCAATGTTGACCCTGTTGTCCTTCCTCAGACCACTTGGTAGGTTCTACCCACAACCTGCAGTTCTGGAGATGCCCTGACCGAGACGTGACAATTTGGTCACAATTCTCAGGTTTGACCCTTTTCCCTGCTTCCAACACCAGCTTTAGAACAAAAATGTCCACTTGCTGCCTGATATGTCCCGCCCTCTGACCAGGTTACCATGGCAACAAGGTGATCCATGTTGTTCCGACTTCACCCGCCACTGGTCATAATGTTATGTCGAGCGTTAAGTCCCGTCAAACATTTTTTTCTTTAATTTAATGATTTTATTCATGTGTCATGGGATGTTACGTATTTAAATTTTGGAGCTTGATTGACTTTGTTCGACGCCGTGTCGCTTTTAAAACGTGTCATAAAAACAAACCTGCCCGACTGACGACAGAAGAATCACAATAAATATATAATTATTTGATCAGTTTAATGAATCCTGCAGTAGAAGCTGGCAGCTGCTGTCAGGGCGAATTTAACAAAAAAAAAAAGGAAAAAAGAAGCAACATAAAAGTGAAATGTCATCTAAAAATAAAAGCGCTACTTTACGGCGCCCGGAGACACAGAGAGCAACTGTGAAGCTTGTCACTTTGGATTGATTGAATTTGATTGTAGAATCAGACTCTGTTATCATCTCGTCATGAGTGACAGGCCTTCGGCCCCACCTCCTCCTCCTCCTCCTCCTCCTCTTCATCTGCTTTTAGAGCGACATGCTGAGTGGGAACGTTTGAAGCTTTGCTCACATCCACATGCCCGGAGTCTTCAGATGGACGCGGCAGTCTCTCGCAGATGAAAAGGCGAAACATGTCGCGGGTTTTTCTGACATTTAATTAGCTCACCTCGCAATTTATATCAGCTCGACTGAACCGGTTTACTCCAACTTAATTGTTTGCCGTCGTTTTCAGGGCTAATTATTCTGAAAAGGTCAGGCATGTCCCACAAAAGGTCAGCTCTGTGCATTAGATGCAGAGCTGATGATTATTATAGTGCCAGGGATTTGTTTTATGATCATTATACAATTAATCCTTAATGATGACCGGAGAGTTATAGACAATATAGATTCTTACTGAAAAGGAAAAGAAATGATTTAATAATTATCATGAAAATGATGAATAGAATATATGGAATTAAATGAAAAATAGACAAATACATGAAAATGTGCAAAATGATGGAAATTATAAACTTAAATTTTTTACACATTGTTGATTTTTTTAAAAATTATTATTTCTAAATGATTTTTTTCTTCTTCGTTTTATTATTATTATTATTATTATTATTATTATTATTATTATTATTATTATTAAATGGAACAACAGCAATGGCTTTTGGACCATTTTTGGTTATGATGAACTCATGTTGAAATAATATTTTAATTAAAAAAAAATATTTTAGAATACTACGATAATAAATAGAATGCAAAAATTTATATATAAAAAAAAAATGGATGTATAAAAATGGAAATGTGCAACACAGTAAAAATTGTAAACATTTTATTTTTTATTAATGAGCTTTTTTTATTTATCATTACTAAATGAAACACCATTTAATGACTTTACGGTTTAGTTTTAGAATATAAACAGCTGAAATATTATTTTAATTGAAAATATGGAAAAAAATAATGAATAATTATTATAAAATAATAAGAAAGAATGTATGAAATGAATAAATACAAAAATGTTAAAAAATAAAGGAAATCATACATATCTTAAACTAAAATGAGGTGACTGTCGGAATATTCTCGTTATGTTATTCTTGCTATGGTAGCAGCTCGTCGCCGGGCTTTGGAGGATTTAGCGTGACGAGGATGAGGATGAGGATGAGGGGAAGCGAAGGGGCAGCCGCTGACAGCAGGAGGGCGCTGGAGGAGACACCCGGTGGCACAGCTGGACCTTCTGGAGGAATTAAAAACCCGCAGTCACGTCCGATTTCTCCTATCTGCTCCATTTACCTGCGAGACGAGGGGCCAGACTTCACTTTGAAACTTTTGGGATTAAAAAGTGGAATTATCTTCATTCTGGTTTATCAACCCGTCTGCAAGTTGTGGACACAGAGACTCTCAAATGTTTATATCCTGCTGACTGGAGGGGAAATTGTACTTTATGAATGTAGGGAGACGACGGATGAGAGAGGATGCAGAGGAAGACACACACACACACACACACACACACACACACACACACACACTCACACACTCACACAAACAGAAACACACACACACATACACACAAACAGAAACACACACACAAACACACACACATAAACACAAACACACACACACACAAACAGAAACACACAAACAAACACACACACATAAACACACACACACACAAACACACACACACAAATAGAAACACACACACTAACACACACACATAAACACAGACACAAACACACACACACACTCACACAAATAGAAACACACACACAAACACACACACACCCACACACAAATAGAAAGACACACACTAACACACACACATAAACACAGACACAAACACACACTCACACATACAGAAACACACACACATACACAAAAACAAACACACACAAACACACGCAGGCACACACACTCATGAATCCGATTAATCCATGACTCAACATGAATCCTACTATTGCGAAACCATGACTCATCAAGAATCCGACCATGGCGACACCATGACTCGTCATGATCCCACTAGTGGGACACCATGACTCATCATAAATTCTACTATGATGACAACAGAGACTGTTATGAGTGGATAGACAGATTCTTTATTCATCCCGAGGGACGTATTCAGGTGTCCAGTAACATCGATAAAGATTCACGCAGTCTTTTGTCCCCCAGGCCATAGGACTTGAACAGTCCTATGGCCTGGGGGACAAAAGACTTCCTCTGCCCCATGAAGGTGCCCCTCTGCCCCATGAAGGTGCCCCTCTGCCCCATGAAGGTGCCTCTCTGCCCCATGAAGGTGCCTCTCTGCCCCATGAAGGTGCTCCTCTGCCCCATGAAGGTGCCCCTCTGTTCCATGAAGGTGCCTCTCTGCCCCATGAAGGTGCCTCTCTGCCCCATGAAGGTGCTCCTCTGCTCCGTGAAGGTGCTCCTCTGCTCCCTGAAGGTGTCATGTACGGTGTAATGATTATTGTCAGTGACTGTATAAAGTTTACTGGAGGTCCTCCTTTTCTGCTACTGACATTAGGGGGTCCTGCTCTCCCACCACAGAACCAGGTCTCCTCACCAGCTCGTCCAGCCGTGAGGCGTCCCTCCTCCAGAGCACACCGCATACTGACACCAGAGGAGCGCTCTTGATTGACGCGCCAGCTAAATCATTGCATTCTGGGATTTGGAGTATCTTTGGGGTTTGCGTTGTAAACCAACCTAGTAAAGAAATGAGATTATTATCTCGCAGGTCGGATAGAACTGTTCCGTGGACCGGATGGGTCCCATGGTGCCGGAAGTTTTGACATGGACTACATGTATGGACTGGTTGAGATAATCAATGAGGGGTTCAGGGACAAAAACAAGCTGCCGGCCCCTGGGAGGACACAAGGCTGGGAAATATGATCACTTTGCTTTTCAGCCCAAAATATGATGCCTGCAACGACTTCTACTAGAATGAATTTAATCGTGTCCACAGAGGATATAAACTTAGTATTATAACATTTAAATGTCAAGGTCTTCTTGAAACAGAGTCCAACCACATTGAAATATTGTGAAAAGCGTTTGGTTTTCTAAAATTTTTAAGGTCTACACCAAGAAAAAAAGAAAGAAGGCAAAATATTTTCTTTCTATATTCTATTCCTTTGGAGGCATTTATTAGGTTGATGTCTTAGACAACTGGTAATGGAAGTGAGAAATCATTTGGTCAAGCTTGTTTTTATGTCCAACTTAGTAAATTAGTAAATTATAAAAAAAATTGTCCATTTTAATTAGAGTTTTGAATTAAGCTATATTTCTCTGTTTAATATGCCAAAAACACTCTACTTATTAAACAGGACTTTCTTAATAGCTATGGTTAATGCTTCCTCCTCCGTGGCCCCTTTTACCTGTGGTGTCCCCCAGGGCTCCGTCCTTGGCCCCTTACTCTTAAGTGTTAAGAACATAACAGGAGCAGAGTTACGACCCGCAATAGAGGCAGAGTGCAAATAAAATATTTTTAATTCCACAATCCAAATAAACCTGCAGGGGTCCAAACCAGGTAAGCAGTGCAACAAAGCGAACGATTCCGAATCCAAAAGGCAGAGTAAAAAAACAATCTGCGTTCAGAAGCAAGAAAATCCACCAGAAATACGCTAGGAATAAACGTACACGGGAAAACACGAGCGAAATAGCTGGAATGGGTGGCGACGAAACATCAACAACTAACTGGCACAGGAGGAAAGGTGAGCACAGACTATGTACACTGAGGTAAGGAGACAAGGAGACAGGTGAACAGGGAGAAGGGAGACACAGGTGAACATGATGGACAATCACACAAGAGGAGAACTGAAACAACAGCAGATAAGACGGACACAGAGAGGGAGAAGGAGCACGAGTTAAACACACAAAGTACTTAACACCAAAGAGTAAAGGGCCAAGGACAGAGCCCTGGACGACACCAGGAGGGATGAGAAATATAACACAAAAACTAAAGTAAAGGTATACATGGTTAAATAGATCAAAGAAACCACGACAGGAAGTGTAAAGCTAATGAAAACAACAAAGTAAAACAGGAAACACAGAGCAGGACGATGAAAATAAACTTTCAAAATAAAAGTAAACCAAGAAATTACTCAGAAGTAAACTGGACTATGTCCAAATGGCAGATATTTTTCACTAGGAAGAATAATGCCATTTAAAGGGTTAAAAACAAAGTCCTGAACTGAAGGCATGCGGGGGAAAGCACGGCAACGCGTCTCCTGACAAGGAGGACGTCTGAGTTCCGAGCGTGTTGGACTTGTCCGGTTGAGCGGAAAACAATTGGCCGGTTCCGACTCCCATTCGTCAAAGTGGCACGTGGAAATGAATGAATAAATAAAGGCGAAAACATTCGGCGCTCAGGAGTGAAGTCGGCTGTCAGAGAGGATTGTCAGTATTTATACGACCCATCCCTTGTTGGCAAAATGAAACTCTCCGTGCATGTGGCTCTCGCATCGGCGCCGCACAATGGACCACATACAAATCATTCCTGACAGTCAAAAGTAAAATTACATCTCTACATCCTCCGTCTTCCAACCCCCCAATCCCCCAATCCCCCCCCCCCCCCCGATATCGTAGCCGACTCTGGGCGGCCGTCACCATCGGTCTGTTTGTCTGCGCGCCGAAAAGGAAAAAACAGGAACGTTTGACCTCGGAGAACTGAAGAAAATCAGCATCCTTTCCTTGAATTGGGCCGCATAAAGAGGCGGATTTGTATGCGGCACATGTGGAAACAGAACAGAACCGCTTCACCCCTCAGCGGCCCAATACTGAGCTGTTACCTGCCACATATTCATTATTGATCACGGCTTTTCCGTTGCCTGGTTACCTGCAGACGTGGAAGCAGGCCCCGCTGACATGTAAGTCACGAGAAATAAGCGTTTGTGATGAGGAGGCGGTCGGTTCTGCTGAGGTTGGACCGGAGACATATTGGGGTCGTCTCACTGGATCCTTCGTCTCTTTTGTTTTATTTCAGAGGAGGAGTGTCGAATTCCGCTTTCGTGCTGTTCCAGCAAATATGGCCTCAGTAAATGAAAGTGTTAGAACAAAAAAGAATAACTTAAAATTATATGAAGAAAAATACATCATTCTTAAAATAATATACCCCATTTCTCCCACATTAAATAGTTTTCGAGTCATGTCCGGACAGCATTGTTTTTCATGAGAAAAGCGCCCCCTTATGAGTAAAATATGAACTACTAGACTACTAATAAAATGCAACATTTACAAGATAAATCTCCTCAAGGCGACTAAATTTAGCAAATTGGGTCAAAATCTGACCAATAATTAGGAGGTTACATCCAAAAAAATGTGTATTTTTGTAAAAAGCTCCCCCTAGTGAGTAAAATATGAACTGTTAAAGTACAATACGATACATATGAGACAATAAAAGAATAAAACTAATGAATGGCCCAAAAATAATATATGGCCCAAAGATTTTTGCTGATAGTTTCAGAAACGTATGACCGATGTCTCCCAAAATAAATCCAGTTGTTCCTCGTACTAAGATGTCTGTGGATAGAATATATGAAAATGATCCATGAAATGGTTTTTGAGTTATGTGCAGAAAACTGTGTCCAGTTAAAAAAAAAAATCTTTTTTCATGGGAAAAGCTCCCCCTGGTGAGTTAAATATGAAGTACTAGAGTAAAATATACCGGATATATTTACCGGATATATATATTTTTGATATTTACCAGATAGATCTCCTTCAGTCGATTCAAATGCGTCAAATTTAGACTAAATCGGGTCAAAAATTGAGGAATTGAGGGCCAAATACTTTTGGAGATAAAGCTCCTCCTAGCGCGTAAATATTCAACCAAAAATTCCCAAAATCGCACTCAGATCTTCATCACAATATGGTCTGCCTGGGTATAAAATATTGAAATGATGCATGAGTTTGTTTTCTGAGTTACAGCGTTAACAAAAATGATCTGTAGCGGCGGCGAAGGCGGCGGATGCGACTTTTCGGGGATATCATGAATGCTAATTAAAGCTAATTCTCTCGCAATTTAAAAATGAAATGAATCAAAATGTCGACGATTTGTATTTCATTGTCGGGCCTGAAGGTTTGTTTTAAATCATAGCGATGAAATATAATGGAAACTTCTTTTCTTTCCTTCATGAGGATGAAGATCTTTTCTTTGCAGTCCTCTTTCCCTCTGAGCTGGGCTCCGCTTCAGACTGACACCCTCGTCATAAATTACATTCAGGCAGCCTGATGGCTTCAAACCTCTGCCGGGGGTAAGCAGTGGGTGGCGAGGGGAAGGGGGGGGGGGGTTGTCGCTTGCCTGCACAGGGGAATGATATCGATCACCCCTCATGGTTCTTCTGAATCCATCTCCATCAGCCATTGGCCGTTTCCCCTATCATACTTTATTTGGGCATACGGATGATGGAAGCGGCTCTGCAAGCGTTTCCACGGCGCTGCAGAGGTTCCATCAAGACATGTTGCGTCGTCTCCATCACGCCGGAATGGCTAATGGAAGGAGGCCCACAATGTCACTGCCAACCCCCCCTTTCCTGCCTCACCCCAACCCATCCAGGAAATCCAGGGATAACATTGACTGAAGGAAATTTGCTTTATGTAGAGAAAGAACAGGTAGAAGGTTAATATTAATGTCTGTGTGAACAATAAATAAAAAGGCTTGATGTTGGGTCTTTACTGTAATTCAATAAAAAACATTTGAACATTTGGAGTATCTTGTAAATTTCGTATACTGTTCAACTCAAATTTAAATCGTGGTTCCTTCTAAAAGTGAAGTAAAGTAATGGATGTCACACAACCTTGTCAAACTAAATCAAAATGAGACAGATTAGAGTAAATAACGATGTATATACAACATAGGTCGATAAAAATGCATCAAGTTTGGACTGAATGGGAGCAGCAGTTGAGAGATTATGGCCTGAAGATTTTCAGATATAAAGCTCCCCCTAGTGTTGGGAGCATTCAACCGACCTTTCCCAAACTCACCCCAGTTCTTCCTCGCACTAAGTTTTACACATGTCTAAAATTTCAAAATGATTCATGAAATGGTTTTTGAGTTATCACACGAACGAACAATGACACCTGTATTAAGCATCGTATTGGCTTCTCATCAGCCACGCTCTAGTTCAGTAATATTTTATGCTTCATAGAAAGTTAATATCCACACTCTATATTACATTTAACTTGATTTCAACTCATTGCTACAAGTTTGACACTGTTTTTTTTGTTGCGTAATTTAAGGTCAATGGACTTCATTTTTATTATTCTATTAAATTCCCCGAAAAGTCAAAAAAAGTTGTCCTCTCGTTCTTGCTTATTATTTTAATATTATTATTATTTTTTTGATGTTTTCATTTCAAATGATAATTCAGCTGTTTACATTGTAAGAATAAAAACTGTCAGATCATTACGGATGTTTCATTTAGTGATGATAAATGAAAAAAAATATATATAAATATAATTCCATCATTTATAAAATAAAAATAAAATAATTTTCATTTTTATATGTCCATTTAAAAAAAAAAAGTTGACTGAATTCCATTTATTATTGTATAAGGATTATTCAAAAATATTTTTGTAATCAAAATATTATTTCAACATGAGTTCATAATATCTAAAAATGTCGTTTCATTCAATAATGATAAAATGAAATTAAAGAAAAAAAAAAAAATCATCATTTATCTGTCTATTTTTTTTATTAATTTCATACGTTCTATTTTTTATATCATGATGTTTATTAAATGATGTATTTAAATTTGTCTTTTCAGCATAAACTTATTTGATCTATTATTGTCACGTTTCATCTTATAATGATAAAAAAAAAATCACTTTACTATAATCATGTACAAGTCTGGTTTATTAATATTTTACTTATATTATAGTTTCTCAACCGTTTGTCCAATTTAGTCCAAATTTGAAAGGTCTTGATGAGTTCTAGCGTGTATATATCATGTTTTACTCTAATACTTCATATTTAACTCGCATCTGGGAGGTTTTTTTTTGGGACACATTTAAATAGAGGCGTTCAATCGGCGGTATTAAAGCCGCCTGGTTGGAGACATTCCTCGCTAGTACAGCCGCCACATGACGTGACGCCTTCATCCTCCAACGCTGGCGTTTTGGATTGTTCCTCTCTGAGCGGCGCTGTTGGATGGAGGTTCTGTGTGAAGTGGATCCAGCCAGATTTATTTTTCTCTGCAAGCGCTTGAGCTCGGTCAGCGCTCAGCTCAGCCCAAAAAAACCCCCTGGTGCTCGCATCAATCTATCAATCCATCAGTGTTCCATGTAGCCTGAGGAACACCAGCTGGCAGCCTAAATGAGCTCCCTCCTCCTCCTCTTCCTCCTCTTCCTCCCCCTGCCATTGCCTCATCTCTCTGTACGACATGTCTAAATCACAGAGGCCTGCTGATGTTCACGGGTCGTTTGGATTTCTCTCCGCAAGTAGACTGCACAAACACTAAAATGTCTGATATCTCCTCAGAGGAAGAACCGCCTCAACGGAACCTATGTTCCTGGTTCCTGGTTCCACTGAAGACACGGTTCTGTTGCATGTTAACCCTTTAATGGCCTGCTCATGTGTTTTGTTGGGAACATTTCGAGTCACCATTTTTTATTGAAAAATGTGACTGAACCTGAACCTCCATCAGTGACCAGTAAAAAAAAATTATTATATTATTATTCATATAAATTTTTTGTTACATTTGTTGCTAATGATGATGATACATTAAATTCATTATTAATGATAATTATACTTTTTTTTTCTTGTATATTTGAAAACCAGTATTATCATTAATAATAGATCATTATTCTATAATGTCGGACATATACAACCGACTTTTTACCAAATCTATCCAGTTCTTCCTGGCACTGGGGTCTATGTGGGTTTTCCTTTTGAAATAAATGAAATACTTTGAGTAATGTCTGGAGAAACAGAGTTTTTCATTTAAAAAAAGGCGAATGTGAATTATTAGATAAAAAAATATTATATAAACAAGAAAGATTCGTTGAGTCCATCCATATTCACCAGATTTGGACTAAATCGGACCCACGCCTGCGACATCATGGTTCGGAAAACTTCCTGGTGTTGGACGCATTTTTCCCAAAATCAAACCAGTTCTTCCTCACACTACGGTCTCTGAGGGTACAAACTTCAAAAGAGTTTTGCGTTATGGCGTGAACACAAAGATGCTGACTTTTTATGGCTCCGAATGAATGAATGAATGAATGAATGAATGAATGAATACAGCAGTAAATCATTACCACGTCTTTTGTTTCTTCTAATATTGAACTTGTGGTATTTTTGCAGGAAAAAACTCCTCAAGAAAACTGGACTCTCGGTGAAAATCTGCACGTTGAAGGAATTAATAATTGAAGGGACATTGGCGTGAACTGAGGTTTGACCGGTTGGCGGTGGAGGCTTCCAGCTGATGACTAATTCTAGACTTCCAGTTGCTTAGTGACGAGGTCGCGTGGAGTCTTTGAAGGAATGCGGACCTCTCACATACATGCATACGTGGAGGTTTCTGTGACCCTGGAAGGCTGCAGGTCAGATGTGACTCAGATTTGAGAGTAAGTCTTAAACGGCGGCACTTAAAGTAAAGAAATGATTAATTCAGTTTTGCACAAAGCTCCAAGCTGCACGGTCTCAGAGGTCGCATAAACTTCAACCGCATCAACAGCCGACGTTTAAGTAGAGCACTTTAGTACCGTTTATTTGATGATGTGAACAGACGGTCAGGCGTCTTTGGGGATGGGTCGTAGGATTACGAGGAAGTTCGAGGCTACCTCACTGCCTCACGGTATTTGAAGCACATCTTAAAACCGAAAATCGACGGCAATGCTGACGTCATTCAGCAATGTTTCATTCTACATAACATGTTAAATAAAAGAAGTCCCGTCCTGCTGGTTAAGTGTTTCTCTTTTGTTTCACCTTTTATATTCATTGATCTCCTGATCCTCTGTCTTGTCAGCAACCCCTCATCTCGTTCCAGGCTACCCGCCCCTCCTGTGTGATTGTCCTGATTATCGTTAGCTGCGTCCCGTCAGCTCCCTCCTCCTCATGTATGTAATCATGCCTCACCTGCCATCATGCACCAGTTTCTAATGTTCTTCCGGACAAACTCCGCCCTTCCCTGTGTTAATTGTGAAGTTTTCCGACACATGTATTCCGGTTTTGGTCTTGGTAGTGTTTTTTGAGTTGAGTTTTTGGACTCGGGACTTTTTCGGGGGGATGTAGCCTTGCTGGCCTAGTTTGACCCTTGGGGAAGACTAGTTGGGGAACCTTGAGGAGCGATATGAAATAAAGCTAAGGGTCGGTATTAAAGCCACCGGGTTGGAGACATTCTTCACTACGACAGCCGCCACATGTGACGCCTTTATCCTCAAACGCTAACGTTGGATTGTTCCTGTTGGATGTTGTTTTTTGTCGTCCCCGACAGCAAGGGTTTGTAAAAAAAAAAGTCCCCAATCACCTCCGTTGTACGAACTATCAACCCCGACTGGACCCCTTAAATAAAATGTTGTTATTTCGACTTTTTTTAAATTTATTTAAAAGAAACCCATCCGAAATTATTAAAATATGAGCTATTAGATTAAATATGGGTAAAATATGATATAGACAAAGAGGATCTCTTCGAGTACATGCCAATGTACAAACTTTGTACTAAATTGGATTAAGTGTTCAGAAATTATTGCCCAAAAACCTTTTGAGATAAAGCTCCCCCTAGTGCCCGAAGTATACAAATGACATTTCCCAACATCATTCCAGTTCTTCCTTGAAGTACGGTCTATGGGTACGCACAAGTTTGAAAGTGATCCATGAAAAGGTTTTTGTCCAACAATTATTAGGGCAATTATTTAGCATAAGTCCCCCTAGTGAGTAAAATGTGAACTATTAAAGTAAAACACAATATAAAACATGTTCATCCCCTCCAGTCAATTTTTAAGCAATTTTTAAGCACCAAAAGTGCAAAATCATTCCAGTTCTTCCTTGCACTAAGGTCCATGTGGGTAAAAGAAAACAGAAATGATACATGAAGTAGTTTTTGAGTTATGAACAGAAAACTGTGTACAGTTTACCAAAAATTGGACTCAATCAAATCAACGGATGTGAAATTATGAGCGAAAAAATTGGAAGATAAAGCGCCCCCTAGTGTTGGAAATATATGTATATAGTTGTTTTTTTTAAAACTTTTTTCATTGCTTTTCAATGACAAAATAAAATGAATATTCCATTACTACAGAGCCTCCTTAGATTCTCGGGTAGGGAGGGGTGAGCTGAGGGGCACCAGGTTGAAAATCTGGGATTTTAAGCTGGTTCATACCTTTACCTGGTGTTTACTTGAGCGCTGGGATTTTGATGTGTCAGGTGAAATGTAATATTCTCCACAATTATATTTTTCTACCCCCTCAACAGGAAATCTTATCTTGTGTGTTTTTGCGACTGCGACTTCTTGCCACTAGAGTCACTCCTCCACGACGTCCAGGTTGTTCTGTCCAGTAGACAGTCGCGTCCTCCACTCAGCGGTAGCGTCCTCGGCACCAACTGTCATCAGGGCGTGGATAATTGAGGATTGTTGGACGGATGAAACGATCTCTGTTCCTTCTTTACGGTGGATTTGTCACTGTGAAAGTAAAGGTTGTCGCCGAAAAAGTTGGCAGTTGAACACGTTTAGATGTTGTAAACTCACCGGCACATAAAAAAAAAAAAAATTGGACAAAGTAAAGAAGACTTTCCACCCTGAAAAGAAGAAAAAACTACATGTGTGTCAAAAGAATTCATTATTATTCAAATGTTTTAAGATGGATTTCCCCCTTTAACTTTATCATTTTGTACTGGCGCTTCATAGGAACTACAATAATTCAATAATTATCACGTTCTTGTAATTGTATTAATATTGAAAGTACCACGACCAGGTCTTCAAGCCCTGTTGCTGAGGTCATCTGTAGTGCTTTCGCCAGCTGTCAGAGGTCAAATCCCACCAATCAAACCATCAGTTTAATCAGAGCTGAAGAGACCAAAGATCCAAAAACATCTCATTAAGAAAAAGAAAGGTTGTCTCATGCATGAGGACGTCGCCATACAAGGCTAGAGGACAGAACTGTACTTGGCTTGACTTGATCAACCTCGGCTGGGTCGCATTATTAGTAAGAGCGAGACCTATCCGAAAGACCCGACACATCTGATGACCTCGAGAAACATCTACGATGATATGCCCAATTCTCGCATCTGAAGATGTTTCGCTATAATGACCATATAACAATCAACACGAACAAACATCGAGAATCCGGTCACAATGAAGCAAACCTCCAAGAACCTCCCTGCACCGACACTCCCCTTTCATTCAATCGGGTTTTGGTTCTGGCAGTACTTCAAACTCATTCCTATAGTTTCCCACGCCGAGTAAAAGCTGGTCAAGCGTAAAATGATCCACCAGTGCAACGCTGTTCCATTTTCAGATTTTATACCAACTTAGACCTTAGTGTGAGGAAGAACTGGACTGATTTTGGGAAAGATCCATTGCGTATTACCGACACTATAGGATTAGCTTCGTAGCTTTATATCCTAAAATTTCTCAACTGTCCGTCCAATTTACTCTAAAGTTGGTGCATATTAATTGACTTGAGGAGGTGTTATATTCTAATATTTCATATTTTATACATTAGCAATTAATTTTTTTATGAAAAACACTGTTTTGCGAGTATAACTTCCTAAACGCTATTCCATTTTAGTCCAACTTTGGTGCTTAGGATCTCATTCAAGGACATTTTGTGTCTCAGAATCAGGTAGTTATACTTAAATTATTGGGTTTATTTTACGTTTTTATGTTATAAAAACAAATCATATCTCCTTAACCATCCCATGAATTTCACCGGTGAGTATTTTTAAAGTTTCTATTTATTTACTAACGACACTGTTGTCGATTTAAGACCTTTAGGATGTTGAAATAAGATTATAGAGTCATATATAAGCATTTTAAGATTACATTTCTCTCTAGATTAGCTGGGAATAGTGTTTTCATGTTTTATTTTATGTAATCCAAACAGTTCCTACTAAAACTTTGTCTGGTGGATCTCCGGATCTAACGGAATGGAACGGAACCAGACCTTGAAAACATTTAAACACAAGCTTTTACCTAATGAGGCTTAAAATCTTGCGTCTTGCGTAGAATGCACCGGCGACGATACATTTATTTTACTTTATCGAAGATTTTTCCAAGGCCCTTTTCTTGAAGACGCTCTATGGATTTCCTCACAGACTGTCGAGACTCCGACCGGACCGCCGCCGTCTTTGAGGAGATAATGATTAAATGGGTTTTCATCCGGCGGAGTCTCCTCAGGTGGAGTGGTCTCCACTTTTCCTAGCTCAACAAAACAAACTCGAGGAGCTCGCTCTGCCTGTGAACCCATAGAAGTGAGTGGAGTCCTTTCAAGCTTGAAGATGAAGATGCTTTTTCCACGCAAAAAAGAAAGAGGACTCACGTGATGCACTTTAAGGCCTTTATGTTTCCTTTCATTTTTTTGTCTTTCGAGTACCTGCTTGGTCAACCATCGAACGAAAAACCTTTTGTTACAAATATAAAAAGGAAAAGCATTTCATTTTTACAAAAATGAAGTATTTTTTTTTGAGCTGGATGAAGTATGCAGCTGTTCCCCATCAATGATTGTTGGGAGCCGCTTTGTAAAACAAAAACCTCATCATATTCATCATATTCATATGCGTCATATTTTTCTGATCGGGCCCGTCAGAGTCCCAGCTGGGGTGAAGCGCTGCGTTCACTGACGGGGGGGAATTACTGCACTGCAAATGCTCCCATTAAATTTAGTTATCTCTACGATGTGCCAAATCTACCTCTGGTTAAACTTTCATCTGGTCGTTTTTTTCTCTATTGTTTGGAAAAGTTTCTCCATATTTCTCCATTAATGTCCGAGTCTTTGCCAGCCTCTAACTTTACTGACAATTCCAACCAACTCTCTGAGCATCTCTCAGATAGTCTGTAGCTGCTCGTCTTCCCCGCCTTCCACTTCAGCATCTCTGTTCAGCCCATTGAGCCCCCAGCTCCCCCCAAATGTCAATAATGGACACAGTTTGAGAAGAGAATGCCTCGCCACATTGTGACGTCACTACTCGAAAGCGGATTAGTATTTCTAGACCTCCGATGTTTATTTATATCCGACTGTTCTATGGTTAAAAAGTTCACTTCAGTTTCAACCTCCTGCTGCCTGCAGTCACTCTCTCTCTGCTGCCCCTACAGGCCACCACGCATCACTGACCGGTTACGACTCCTTGAAGATGGGACTTGTTCGGTAGGTCCAGATTACCCAGTCCGAACCATTACAATAATAGCGATTAAAACTAATAATGACCATTTAAAGAGCCGATAACATCTGAAGTGGGTGTTTAAATTATTCAATTCAACATTATTTGGTAAATCTTTTGGCTGTTTATGGTCCAATATGAAAATCCGGAGCATGGGGGTCACAATCATGGAATTTTAGGCTAATGTCGGAAAATTCCTCTTTACTTTACTTTATTTATCACATGTTGCAGTAATCACAGTCAACGCTTTCATGTCCATCTCCAGTTTCCTGCCATCAATCTAACGGTCGATCATGTTCGGACCCTGCTCTGAAAGCTCCATTAGTATCCGATAGTCTGGTGGTTCTGTGTCGGCAGTAGTTCCCTTTATTGAGCGGCGTTGGTGATCCGGAGATGATTTTTTATTTTTTTTAAAGTATGATATGTTTGTTTGTTGACCGCGACCTTTTTTCACTGCAACTCTGACAAATAACCACCTCCGAGTTATTGGACTCTCATTTTTTATTGGGTTTCCAACCGAGACGGGCCCACAGCAGCGCCGCAGAGTTTCACTTTGCCTCTAAATGATCCATGATGCTCAGGCTGATATGTACTCGTCGAAAGAGTCCAGAGCCAGTAGACAGATTATCCTTCTGGCTTTTTAGAAACAATGATTCCGAGTGTCACCCGTAAAAAACCAAACTATGCACCTCAGCTTTTTACCCTCCGAGACCGGAGACCTACTGGATTTCCAGAGGTGTGGTTCTTCCAACATAGTTTGGATGTCTATGAATATAGACAATAAAATATGTCCATATCACTCATTCAATCTCAGCAGAGTCTTCCGCCACCACCACCACCACCAGTATCCAGACTCCATTGACATTGTCTCAATTTCAGCCTCTGATGAACTGGCGACTTGTCCACCACGTCCCCCGCCACTCGTCCAATGCCCGCTGTCATTGGCTCCAGCCCCCTGCGAGCTTGAACAGCGTAAGCGGTTACGGACGGATTAATTGTTGTACACGGACGAGCAGGAAGTGATGCTAATGATTATGCAGAATGATTGTGGTTGGCATTTATAATCATGGTCAGGTTGATTAATAGTTTTTTTTTTTGGTTGCAAAAACTACAGAAGAGCCTTCAAAAGATTTACCTGCTCAGTAACTCTCCGTCTGGTCGAGCCTCCGGCCAAATAATTGCGGCTCAGAGAGGGTCACCTCTAAAAATATTAACGTTGGAAGTTTCATTTGTTAAATGGAATTGCAAAAAAAAAAAAAACTGTTTTCGACTCCCTCCTTTTTTCCTCCCTCCATTTTAATCTCCAGATAATCACTTTAGTAGGGAAAAAATATTAAAACTTGCTCCACTTTTGTCATTTCCATTCCAACGATTTATTCACTCATCTATTCTCCCCGCTAATAGGAATCCTGGTTTCATTGTCCTAACGGTGGTCGGGCACGGCGCCGTCCACGCTGTCCAATCAGAGATGATTTATGGTTTGTTTGTTCCAGGAGTCAGAGGAGGGTTAGCGTCTGATACCCGCAAACAATCGTGGCGCCAGGCGCCCCGGCTTCAAGTGGATTCTCCTCTGTATCTGCTATGGAAAATGCACTTGCTCAACCTCAAAGATCAATTACTTTTCTGTCTCATGTTCTCCAGACAAACGTGAAAAAAAGAAAAGGGGCCAGCGGATAAGAAAAAAAAGCCAATTACAGCTACAAACAGGGTGACTGGAGTCATATTCCCGGCGCGCCGCTCTTTCTTTTTCTCAGGTGTGAAACACTGTGGAAGGCAGGGATGACTTTACATTACAGGACTTTGTGATTGCAACACGCCAACAGATTTATACCGTCATCGTTCGTGTCTGTGGCCGCTTAACATGTCGGAAGATTTCCATTGCGCTTGGGAACGACTTTTTATCTTTTGGACACGACTTGGTAACGGGTTCCTGTGAGACAAAAAGTAATCCCCAAGATTAAGTTAAGAAAATAAGTCGTTCCCATGAGAGGATAAGTCATTCCCCAGCCTTATTATGTCGGTCCTACAAGACAATAAGTCATTCCCACGACTTATTTAGTCATTGCAACAAGATTATAAATAGTTCCCACACCTTGCTAAGTCATGACCACAAGATTTTATTTATTTTTTTACATTTTAACTTAAGTTTATTAATGCAAGATGTA
The DNA here is from genome assembly GCA_009660295.1 of Lophius piscatorius. Taxonomy (NCBI): domain Eukaryota; kingdom Metazoa; phylum Chordata; class Actinopteri; order Lophiiformes; family Lophiidae; genus Lophius; species Lophius piscatorius. The sequence continues at coordinate 17,834 of VRLP01000728.1, forward strand.
GTCTTTGAGAGAGAAAACTCTATTTGTTGTAGTCAGCCAGAAACATAGAGCACTTTCTCTATAAGGGCCTCAGTTTAGCCGAAAGTGGTGAAAATCCTCTGCCGTAACATTATAACCACCGACAGGTGAAGTTAGAATAGCAGTCATTACCGAGACACCTGTCAGTGGGAGGGATGTATTAGGCAGCAAGTCAGCGTTTTGTGAGTTTGATTTGTTGGAGGCAGGAATAACGGACAGGTCTACAATGATCCGAACGACTTTGACCAGGTCCAGATTGACAAGGTTCTTAGCATCTCCAGAACTGCAGTGATGTGATCTCAGGAAGTTTAATAGGTTCACTGGAGAAAGAGCCATGGCCACCAAAGGCTCCGAGTTGTCGGAGCTCGAAGAAGAGATACTGTAGCACACACTGCTGTAAAAGTTCATGCCGGTTCTGATAGAACAGGAGACACAGTTTATCATCACCGGTTTAAATCCAGGACAAACACGAGAGAGGTTATTGTTATAGGTAGATACTTCAGGAGTACACTGTATGGAAAAAGGACCTCAAGCGAAACCGGAGACAGAAAGATTAGGTATCATTTTCATGCAGTTGGATACAGGATGTCGGGCTTTTGAGGTTAATTAAAATAACTAAGAGGTTCTCTTATCTAAACGACTGGATCTCATTCCACAGTTATGTATTTTTCCACGTGAACTCTTGAGAAGGGTGCTTTTTTTTTTATTTTTAGCAGCAACACAATTGAACGCCTCCAGTGACATCTGTGCTCGTCTATCCATACGCCCACAGCGAAACATCTCAACAGCTTTTGAATGGATTATCTTCACATTCATGCACAGCCCAGAATAATGTCATCAAGTCAAAATGTTCACCACTCCCATTTATGATTCATCAGAATCGGAATGGATTTGTTATTATCAACGCAAAACCAAGAATAATCCCAACAATATCAGCTGTAAAAAAAAAGAAGCACTATTTAGCATGTATTAGCATGCTAACATCTGATGAGGTTTACATGTTCGTGTTTTCTTTATTTATGCTACAACGCCGACAGAGTCAGTCTGATGTCAGAAATCGGGTTTATTGCCAAAGTGAGTACCACTCAGAAGAAATTTGACCTGGTACACTTTACATGTGTACAGTGGTGGGCCGTGTTTTTTTTTTTACACCTGTGCATTCAGCGCAATACAACGGCAATAAAGCTGCCCTCCAATAACTTAACAGTGAAAAATGTTTTGAAAATGATCCTTGATGATTATAAACATGTAAAAAAAAAGAAATGGGCTCATCCGCGTGGTTTCTCTTTTAAGCCTCATTTCATCAAGCTGCCTTTGAAAGGCATCTGTTCAGGATGCTGCCTTTTTCGGGGAAGGCACAGGAAAGGGCTTAATTGTTTCAATGATACGTTCATAGATACGGAAAGTTAAGGATAAAAAAATGGACGAAAATTTTGTACTCCTTTTCCGTATAAAATCCGAGTTTCTATTCTCAAACTCATCAACTCATCCTCTCTATGTGTTTAATTTAGTTCCCAAAAATCAAACTGTCTCATTCGTATTCGTGAGACGTTTCTGTGACCTAAAGCCTCTCTTATCCATCGTTGGTGGTTCTGTCCCAGTACTGGACTGAGGTTTTCAACACCTTGTCTCAGAATTTGGGATTTCTGACTAGAACCTCACTCTCTGGTTGCCTTATTCAGTTTCAGGCTGGAAGAGGTTCTGTTGACTCTGGGTAGGCGTAGAACTTGGCTCGGTGTAAAGTTCTGCTCAAGTGGAAGGACGCTCTCCCTCCCCTCTCGTACATATTGGATCCCAGACATTATGGGCTGGCTAAAACTGAGAAGAAAATCTGACATGCTTTCTAGTTTAACTCTTCATTTGTTGTTTGCTTATATAATTGTTGTTGACATACCTGCTAGGTACTTAATAATGTCCCATAATGCAATACACTTCATCAGTTACTGTTCTCGTAATCATATCCCTGAAGATTCTGGGATAATATGATGCAATAACTAAAAAAATATTTCATGGATTCCAATTTCATACCCAGATGGACCTTAGTGAGAGGAAGAATAGGATTGATTTTGAGTAAGGTCGATTTTATATTTCCGACACTCGGATGAGCTTTATCTCTAAAACTGTCAAGCTATAATTTCTCAATCATCGGTCGGATTAAGTCCAAATTTATTGCATAGTAATCGACTCAAGGAGATCTATCTTGTATCACATTTCACTCTAGTAGTTTATATTTCACTCACTAGGTGGAGCTTTTTACGAAAGAAAAACACAGTTTTTCGGAGGTAACTTCTTTACCCTTCGTTCAATTTAGTCCAAATTCAGTGCATATGAATCTATTCGATGAGATTAGCCTTGAAAATATCTTATTTTACTGTAATAGTTTATATTTTACTCACTAGGGGGAGCTTTTTTTGGGATAAAAGCTCCTAATAAGTGGTCAAATTTAGTCCAAATTTGGTCTATATGAATCGATTCAAGGAGATCTGTTTTGTATCAAATTCACTCTTAAAGTTAATTTTTCTCTCACTAGGGGGACCTTTTTTTTTACGAAAGAAAATTTTTTTTTTCGGAAAACTTCACATTTAAGTCAATGAGTTTAATCAAGGGGGATTACTAGTACAACGCAGGGGACTTGGGACTTTTTGGGGACATACCATTGCTGTTGGGGTCGTCCCAAGCAAAGGCCTGTTTTAAAATAGCAATAAAAATATCATAATTTAAAAAAAAACAACCAACAACCGTCTAGCATAACCAGATTTCGGATGACATCATGCAGCAGACTCTAACTTCATCTCGGCCTACATTTTTGGCTGCGTGCCCAGAGCACAATACTCCGTCCCGTCCCGTTCACCTCTCAATGTTATTTGTGATCCGGTATCGACAGCCTTTAGATTGCTTTCCATGCTTGATTGATGAGGAGGTGAACGGAGCACACTCTAGCCACTCTCTTAGCGGGCCGCATCCCGTCCCGTCTGAGACCCCCCCCCGTAATTTATTCAGTCCGCTCTTTAGAGACCGCGGCGCTCCCTAAGTCGCCGTGACTTAAACAGCTGCGCTGCTGTCTGTCCTCGTTGGGTTTGGGGCGTATTTTCTCCCTCTAGGTGCCGTCCTCCCGAGTGAAAATTGGATCACGAGCTCATGTTCTAGTTTGTGGAGCGAGTGACTGAGCCAGCGCTCCTGTGGACGCCAAGTTCTGCTGGCAACCCACCAATGGAGGCATCTGCAGGCTGAGCGCTGAACTTCATTAACGGGAGCTACGACTTTTTGGTGCGTGTAGTCGCAGCATTCCTTAAAAACAATCGCACGTGGGCTGGCTGAGGAATCGCCCCCTTGTGGAGATGATATGTAAAGCCACTCTATTCTAATTCGGGGTCTTCTGTAGCGCTCGTTAATCTTTCCCGAGATGCTTCTCGCCGCCTGAGGCCACGTTGTTTCCCGTTCATTATTTCCCTCTATCACTGAACGCAGCTCCTTTTCTTTCTTTTTCTTCTTCTGCTTTTCCCTCCATATTTTTCTTTGATTTCAAGAAAACATACAGAAAACATGCCGCCATAATGGCTGCAAGCACATATACGAACCACATTGTTCCGCCACCAGAACCGTCATCGCTGCTCACGGACAGTAAGTAGGACACATTTATAAGCATGCCGAGATGCAAGGGGGAAAATTGCTGAGCGGACACTTTACATCTAAAAGTCAAAGCAAAAGGTTTCTAATTTGAATTTTTTTTTTCGCCAGTAAACTTAATCACAGCCTCTCAGTCCAGATCTTGATGTCATGGGTTCCGACAGTCCTGTGCCGAGTGTTTGATCTGCGGGCTGCCGCAGGAGAGGCGAGGGGCCCCCGGGTTCGGCAGCAACGGCGCTGCAGATCCCGAGGGACCGAGCTCAGATGTGAGCTGAGCTTTTTATTTACCGCTTCCGACATCAGCCGAGCGTTTCCCAGACCTCGGCACGCCGACTGAAACACAACACACAGGTGTGTCTATGCATGTGTGCGTGTGTGTGTGTGTGTGTGTGTGTGTGTGTGTGTGTGTGTGTGTGTGTGCTGTCAGGGCTGCTCTCCCCGTGTGGCTTTTACTCTAAGTTTTACCCTAACCGCTCCAGACAAGGCCGAGTCACTCAGGATTTGTTGTGTTGCTTCTCATGCTGTTGTTTTCAGTGGAATTTGGAGGTTTCATTACTTTGCGCCTTGTTTGTCGGCGCCGGCTGGGAAGAATGATTTCCATAAAAACCACATCCAAGTGCGAAATCTATCACTGCCGGTGCAGAAAAAGGAGACAATATGAAGAATATTTTCAAATTCTGATACCTGGAGTCAGACCTGAAGCCAAACTCTGATGCATGAAATGCTTATTGGAGGGGAAAAAAAAGAAAAAGCTTATTTGTGGATTCGCTCAGAGGCTCTTTGTGCGTCTGAAAGCAGTGGATCAATAGAAATGTTATTCTGTCAGCCAGTCAACCCATATTGGTCCTGACAAAAAGATCCATACAGCTATTGAACGGATTGTCATGGATGGCTTCTGCAGACATTTTTAAAGTCGTCTCTGGATGAATTGTGATAACTCTGTGTTCCTTCAGGGCCGCCATCACGTCGCAGTTTTTACCGATCCGGGGAAATATTAAAACCTATAAGATGGTTTGAAATGTAATTTATTCAAATCAATACAGAACATCCCACTCCTAGGATACAGCCTGCATCCGGTCGTAAACTAAATGACTTCCCCTGCTATGCAGATGACACACAATTATTTGTCTCTTTAAAAGTCGAGACCACGCACACGCTGTTTGTAGTGAGAATTCCAGTGTTGATTCCACGCAGACACGAAATCTCACAGAAACTCACGTGACCAAACGTGACTTCGGGAGAAAAAAAACCCATGGAGGACGATGGACGTCCTCGTCGGCCCTATTGTGATATATCTTGCGTGACACGACATAAAGACAATCGTGTTGTTGCCATACTTCCGCAAGCTGATCTTCTTCTTCTTCTCCTTCTTCTTCTTCTTCAATAATCCACCTGGCTCTGGGTTCAGGTATGTTTGGGTTTCCGTTCGCTGTAAAAGTACCAAACATCCGGCTATGACGATTCCCGGTCCGCTCGCTCTCATTGGCTTTTGCGGGTATTCTGTCGGAGGTGGCCCGACTCGACCGGGAGCAAAGAGATAATCGTATCGACACCACACACTTGGGAATTATGTGGACAACTAGTCGTTTGAGATGAGCCATGAACAGGCCACGCCCCCACAACAGTTGTTGATTCAAATCGGGCGTTTTAGCCTCTAATGTGTAGCTAGCATTAATTGTTAGGGTCCTCCTTTGTCAATTTGAGACCCCAGTAACAGGTCATATGTTCTAGACTTGACTAATCTGATGCATCTTATTCTGGTCCCAGGAGACAATCCATCCAAGGTCTGCCGCCGCCATCTTTTCAACGTGCACAAGGAGAAGCAGCCGGCTGCCCTTCACCGGTTCTCTGTGAGCTTTAGAATTTATTTGAAGATTTCTTTTGTCTGGCTCCTGCTTCTATTTGATCTGCTAAATCCTTCCTCTGAGCCTCTTCGCTGCTTGAGATCCTCTCAGAACGCTTCTACTAATGGTTCCTAAATCCTCCAATAGCTGTCGGGCCCACCCCAGCTGTGGAACTCCCTGCCGGATCATCTCAGGTGAAAAAAAGTGAGTGTTGTCTTTTAAATCTCATCATGAGAAAATGCTATATGATGAAGGGAACATTAAAAAGATATTTGTTGATGGTTATCTTGATTTTCCTATAGCGTCACCACGAGTTTGACATTTTACTTTCGTGAAGGGACTTTTGGCACTTTAATGTTCTGCCCAACTGTTTGGTTGAACGCATATTCACTATTTCTTATTGAAAAATGTAACTGAACCCGTTTATAAAATGACCCAGTGGCAGCATATATATGCTAAAGCATAAAATAACCTTCTCCTCGTGAGCAAAGTATAAACTATTGGAGTGAAATATAATATATCTGCTTTTCTTTTTATCGTAAAAACTGTCTTTTTTTCAGTAAAAAGAAAAAGCTCTCCTCGGTGAGTATAGTTTACTTTTAGTAAGTAAAATATGACAGAAATATTTACAGGACAGAAATATAGTCCTAAGCACCAAATTTGGTCTAAATTGTATAATCTGGGAGGAAGCCACGTTCGAAAAACAAGATTTTTCAGGAAAAGAAAAAAAAGAAGCACCCTCTAGCTTCTCTCGTGAATGTGCACTATTATATTCATTATAATCTATAACAATGTTTACAAAGTATTATGAACATGGTATATTAAAGATAGATCTCATTGATTTGATTCATATGCTGCAAATTTGGATTAAATCAGATCAACGGTTTAGAAATTATGGCCCAAAAACTTTTGCATATGAAGCTTGTGTGTCAAAGATTTTGCAACTGACCGTCCCTGAAATCACTCCAGTTCTTCCTTGCTCTAAAATATATATGGGTTTAAAATCTGACAATGATCCATCAAATAGTTTTTGAGACATTGTGTTAAAATGTAGGATTTGCGGCGGACACAGCATAAATAATGGTAATAAATGAATAATATACATTTATTAAATACAAATATATTTAATTTACAGTATTTTTTCATTTGTGCTCATGCAGCTTCTAACTGTATAAATATTGTTTGCACTGCCATAAGGGCCGTAACAAATTGTAACGTTTGAATGGACTTTTTAATATATATTTTATATGTGATTTTCATTCCAGTGCGTTCTTAGCAGATTTTTCCCGCCGTAATAAATTACTCGGTCGTCAGCCTTGTTGAGGTGGCCACACAGTCTCCACTGATGAGAATCACCCGTAGGAGAGCCCAGCGATGGCGATTAATTGGGGATTGTCCATCACAGGGGAGGCAGTTGACGCAATTTTACCCCCCGGCGCCCAATTACAGCCATTCGGCGCCTGATTGCAAAGGTTATCTTAGGCTAATATAAAAGCGCCGCGCTCCGCTCAGAACAAACCTCGGTCACGTTTCCCCGGATTTATCTGGAAAGTCGGAAAGTCCATTATCGTAGCCTGGATGTCCTTCTCGGCGGAGCTAAGGAGCGGCGCTGTCACGTATATTTGTTGTGCAAATGTCTCCTTTGAGAACCGAGTCAAGGACATCAGCGGCCGCCGACTTTGGAGCAGACAGGGCTGATTATTTAGATTGATAAAAAGGAGGCTCATTTGTATTCGGAGGCCGGTAAAGAGGGAGAAGTGAGTGCTTCAACCCCCGGGCGGCACCGGTACTTTTAAATGAAAGTAACCCACAGGTTAAATCAATACTGTGTCTACCATAATACAGTAAAGTGACATACCAAGGCCATTTATTTCTTTAATAACACTTAGCACCTCAACAATGCAATGCATGACCACAGCACAGACAAACCTTCACGCCATTGCGCGCACGTTTTGATTTTCTCGCCGATCACCCAACCTTGATGTTTTCTTCTCCGGTGTTGAAAAGGAAAAACAATGCAAAGAGGGAATAATAAGTTGAACTGGAGCATTTCAAGAAATCGTGCTTTTTTGGGGCAGATTGGATCACGCGCAATGGAGCTGTAGTAACTTCCTGTCTGGTAGTCAAGCGGTGATTTCTTTGTTGCTTTGAGGTCTTCAAGACATGTGGCTTGATGGCTTTGATGTCCTTTTCAATGTCATGTAGATGTAATAGAAGATAAACCCAGCTTTATATGGGTCTAAGCCAAATCAATATGCAGAACGCGATGATCAGCTTTGGTGACACTTAAGAAAAGAGCTGGAAGAAAAAGTAGTAGAAGAGGAAGTGATGTCACAGAACCAGGACTGGGCTGTGTGAAAACTGACGGGATGGTGTTTGAGCAGATTGGATGATGTACAATGGCGCTGTAGCAACTTCCTGTCTAGCAGCAGAAGTACATTTCATTGTGGCCAATAAACTTGTTTACACTGATGTCTTTGAAACATGCAAATTGATGGCTTTTATGTCTTGATGACATGCGACTTGGTGGGTTTGATGTCTTGGCGACTATTGCATGAACCTGGACTGTTTCACTGTGTGAACCTGGACTGTTTCACTGTATGAACCTGGACTATTTCACTGTATGAACCTGGACTATTTCACTGAGTGAACCTTGACTGTTTCACTGTATGAACCTGGACTATTTCACTGTATGAACCTGGACTATTTCACTGAGTGAACCTGGACTATTTCACTGGATGAACCTTGACTGTTTAACTGTAGAATCTGGACTATTTCACTGGATGAACCTGGACTATTTCACTGTGTGAAGCTTGGTCTTTTCTAAACACTAGTATTTGCAGTTCATTTTTTGCATTGATTGCCACGTTGCCATGGTAACAGATTGAGATTGATTTTTTTGAGATTGTTGCATTTATTACTAAAGCATACCCAAGAGTTCATTAAGTTCCACGTTTGTACGACTCATGGGCATATGATCTTTAAAAGCTGGGAGACTACATGTACTCACAAAGAAAAAAGGGTCTGGAGGAAAACAGTAGGTGTTTAATGAATACTCGTCGGTGCGCTGAGAGACGAAGACTCACGCACTCAAAATGAATATTCCAAATTCATTTCCGAGACGAGTCACGTCTGCGGAGAATTATTTCTATTTTCTCCCAATCCCATTCCCTGATTGGCATTTCAACAAAGCCTGAAGTATCCTTGAGAGGATCGACATGTGTGTCACTATCTGGGACAGGAATTAAACCCCTCCTTCTCTGTTCTGTCATACGACGGGTTTGAAATTGAAGAGGATGTGTCTTATGTTTTAAGAACCAGCCGCCGCCGACTTTTGGCCCATCTGAGACGGGTTGGATCGGAGATTCCTGCCTGCAGCGTTGTTTGCATCCTGTTTTGCACCATATTACGGAAAGCGTCTTAATTTCACAACCTGAATAACTGCAGGACAGTAAACGTTACTTCAGTTCAGCTAAAGGCCTCATAGTTCACTTGTTCATTGATTTAAAGACATTTTAAGGGATTTTGGCCCTTTGCCTTTTTTTTTTTCTTCTTTTTTTTTTTTAACCCTTTAATGTCCATACCAAGAAAAAAAAATGGAAAAAAATAATTTCTTTTCACATTCAATATGTTTTGCATTAATTACAATAATTAATTAATATCTTAGAAACTCACAATTAACCATTAAATGAAAAAAAAATTCAAAATAATTTGGTCAAGTAGATTTAAAAAAGTAAAAAAATGTTATTATTAATTCTTATATTAATGTAAAAAATTAGATTTATTAGATTTGTATTGGTTCTATCAAGTCCCCTAATTCTGTTTATCAAGACCTCACATGCTGTATAATAAGCCAAAAGAAAGAAAGAAAAACTGCTTATGGAACATTCAGACCTGTGGTGTCCCCCAGGGCTCCATCATTGGCCCATTACTCTTTAGCACATAATGCTGCCACTGGGTCAGATTATAATCAGGTTCAGTCACATGTTTCAGTAAGATATAGTGACTCAAATTGAGTTCAACCAAACAATTGAGCAGAGCATTAAGAGGGTCGCCAGAGCGGATCGTCTCGTTCTCGTTGATTTGGCATAGATTTTTTTTTTTATGTTGGATGGCATTCCTGACACAACCCTCCCATTTATCCGGGTTTGGGACCGGCGCTCGATGTGGCTAGTAGCACTAAGGACCTCGCCTAAGGGTCCACACTGGATTTATTCCACGCCCTCTTTTAACTGGGATTCAAACCCTTAGTCTCCTGGACCAAAGCCAGCGGTGTAACCCACTGAGTCCTCCAGCTGCTGTTTCTATGACGACTCATATGAATGTCGTCACGTGACTCTTTGGGCTGATTTCAGCTGCAGACATCTAAGTGGGAACAAAATCACGGAGGCGCCACTTCATCGTCTGGGCAGCAAGTCCTGGAGAAGATGGTCCAGAAAAAAAAAGCTGTCTCCGGTTTTGAGATGGACCTTAATGATCTGCTGGGTGGGATATGCTTCTCTCCTCTTCTCCTTCCTCTGCTCCTCCTCCTCCTCCTCCTCTACGTCCACCCCCAGACACTGGAGGGTGAGAGGGGAGGTTGTGGGCGGGGTCTCCTCGAAGACTGGCTGCCCCCATCTTCACTCTTGGTGTTCAGAGCAGGCGAGATATTAGGTGCATGTTAGCGAGAGGCATCATGGGAATTTTATTACATTGGTGGGGAAAACAACCTGAGCAGAACAGAACCTGTCATTCAGTGGCCCGTGAGTGACCCATCATTTTCCCCAGAGCTCCGCCCCCACAGTAAACCCCCCCAATTACCCACACACACTCTGAACCAGCGTCACACCGGAAAGTTTACTAGAAAAATAATATGTTTATAATGTTGCGGAGAAGTTATTGAACATTTCCAGCGCTGAAGGCTGAACCCTGCAAGGTTAAATTTCTTTCCTATTTCAACATTTCCTCTTCCAATGTTCCACCAAGATCCGTACAAACATGCATGTGCAGTAAACAAGTAATAAAAAAACAAAAAATAACTAGTCTCAACAAACAAATTGGATACCGTCTTGTAGTTTGAAACCCATTTGTTAGGAGGCATAAAAGAGTTCAGCTAAAACGAACTTGAGTTGCAGGTTAATTATATAAATGAATCAGAAAAAACGACCATAGATTTTCTGGTTTAGCTTGAGGGTCATAGTAGTTTTTCTACCATTTTGCATAACCAGTAAAAGTTCTGTTTATATTTAGTTATTTCTTGGTCTGTTTTGTATTTTCTTCTATTTTACTTCAAACAGTTCAAAGTCAATTCATTGTCTTTGTTTATTGTTTATTGCTCCCCATATGAGCCTTGGGCACCCATGGACCTTCCTTAGACCACTATGGCAGGTACTAACCACTGCAGACCTACAGTTCTGGAGGTGCTTTGACCCAGTTATCTCATCACAATTTGGTCTTCGTCAGTCATTTCTCTTACATCCAACACATCTTCAGTGTGAGAAAATCCCCCATGATGGCACAGATCACCTGGTCAGTAGCATCCACTTCATCATCTGGCTTTTATGATCTTCTTCATTCGAAGGCGTTAACGTCTGAATGTCCCACCGCCGCCACCTCCTTGGACCGATTCCTTCCAGCAGTGTTATTAGAGGCTTTTGGAGGGCAGCCAATGAAGGTGGTGTTGGGGTGGGGTGGGGGGAATACAGTACACTACAGTGACAATCCAATTAGCCAGCACCACCTTCACATGACCCGAATCGGTGGTTTTTGCTGATGATCCACCTCAGATAAGTGATGGCGTCCTGTGGTTGTTGCAAACGCAACCAACACACGGATTCGCTCTGGAGACCTCGGGTTAATAGGATGGATAGATGGAGGCGGCGGCGGCAGCAGCGGCGGCGGCGGCTTCTTTCATCATCGCCTCTCGGATCGTTGTGGGTGCAGTGGAGAATGCAGAAACGCTGTGCTCCGTTTCAGCACCTTTTAGATGACCGCTTCATGAATTCATCCGCTTCATAACATTCACGTATAAGCTGCTGTTTTCAGGATGTCACCTCCCCCCAACCCAAGGTCGGCAAGGCTACGCTACCGCCCCGCTAGAACCCGACCCAGGATAAGAGGTTGTGGAAAAATTGGATAAAAGGATGGATTTGAGTCTTATAAGATTAACTGGTGGATCATTTCCGCTGAATATTGTTATCCAGCTTCCTGATTGACCTTGGATCACTTAAGCTTTGTTTTTGGGTTACCGGGTCGGAGCCTGACTTTGGGCTATTGCTTATGTTTCCACAAACGTCCCTTTACTCTTTTACTATTCAAGGTTTTAGTTTTTATTGACCTCCTTATACAAATATACGAAACCCTTTAATGTCCTCAATGAGAAAAAAAAACTATCGAAAAAAAAAAATGTTTCTTCGCATATTTCTTTGGGAAAGTCTAAATTTGCCATAAAATGACAAATCTTTTAATCAAACATGTTTTTAAACAGTAAAAGAAAAGACTTAAATGATGCAATTTTGGATTTCAAAGAAAATAGCTCATTTGAATTGGATTAGCTTAGCATTTTTGGGTCAGAAATGTTTATATGTTAGGTTTATGTGTCTGTTTAGTAAGTCCTAAACCTGCTTTAATATCCCAAAAAATTAATTCTTATTCTCTCTTGCCATGGTTAATGCCTCCTCCTCAGTGGCCCCTTTGACCTGCGGTGTTCCCCATGGCTCCGTCCTCGGCCCCTTACTCTTTAGCACAATAGAGACTCAAACTGGGCACAACCAAACAGTTCAGCAGGACATTAAAGGATTAATTATGGACATGGGAGTGGATTTTGAAATATTTCTTAAGTTCATTCCCGTACCTCCTCTGTCGGCTGCTAATCTTACTGTTTAATTACACATTTTTAGCGCAAAGCCAATGACTTTTAATGGTTTCAGTACCTCTAAAAATGAAAAATAATTCCATTACCGCAGCAAAGTAAATCATAAACTAGGCTACAGCACACACAGCTTTGATTGAGTTTCATTGAATCTTGAAGTTCAATGCTTTTTAGCAAACATTTGATGCCATGTCACTGATGAAAATTGAAATAAAGCATTAAGCAGTAGATATGGTGCCTTCAAAAGGTGACGAATGTCGCGCTTCAATGTCATCAAGTCTGAGGTATTGTGGATTCACTATTGTTGTTAGCGCGATAACTCAAAAAAAGTTTCATGGATCATTTTCAAATTTGATACCAACATAGACTTTAGTGCGAGGAATAAATGGGGTCATTTTGAGAAAGATTGGTTGAATATTTCTGATACTAAGAGGAGATTTATCTCCGAAAATTTTCAAGACATTAGTTCCTCACCGTTGGCTCTATATAATTTGAATTTGGTGTATATCAATCAACTTGTGTATATGTTGTTTTACTTTAAAGGTTCATGTTTTGCTTACTTAGGCGAGTTTACATTTTTTCTACAAAAAAGACCAAACACTAAGTTGAGCAGTTCCATCAGGAGGAAGCTTGTACAACACAGGGGAATGGAGGACTTTTCTGGGATATACCTAGATGCTTTCGGGGACGACATCTTAGGCCCAGTTAGATGACGGGCTTCCCTTTGAACCCACCTCAGAATATAACAATTCTTTGTATTATTTCCATCAACATTGTCGACTGTTCAACATTACATGGATACAAATACAGAGAACTATGGGTTACGTTAAGTTTGGACCCCCTTTCCACATCCTGGCGTCTTGAGAATTCTGACAGTACTTTTAAAAAATAGAAGAAGAAGAAGAAGAAGTCAGTGTTGAGATTACAGACCAGAGGACGCAGGAGCAGACAAAGACGGAGGCAGACAAATTCTTAGTCTTTCCCGCAGGATCTAGGGAGACAAGTCCAGAGCGTTTCCAGCAGATTACAGAACCAGAGTGGACAGGTTGTTCGGTGTTCTGAAGAGGTCTGATTGTGACGAGAAGCAGCTGGGAGCGTCCTTGCAAACTTTAGACATGGAGACGAGGAGAGAGTTAATCCAAACCCAGAAATCATGATTGAAAAGGTTCGCCAGGGTCAGATTTTAAAGCCCAGCAGCATATTTATACCAGATATAACATTAGTTTTCCTAAAAGTGAAAAATCACTGAAAAATGATGATAAAGATGATTTACGCACTAAATAATTAACCCCCGGAGAAACTAGACTTCCTTGAGGTCTAGAAATAACCTGAATTAACATGTCTGCATGGAATCAGCCTGGGAGGAACAGACCAGAGAGTTCAGGCAACGAGCCAAAACCAGTCCGGACCGAGCTGCAGGGCCAGACTGGCAACCAGCGGGTCTTTCTAAGCTATGCAGGACATTTCTGCTTGCGTGAGGCCCGCTTCTATTTTGGGACATTTCCACATATATAATATAGACGGGACGACATGGGGGCTTCCATTCTTCTCCGTCAGCGAGAGTTAATCAAAGTCGAAAGTGTCGAGAATCCTCTGAGCCTTTGAGAAGGGCCGCCTTCATCTGCACATTACTTAAAAAAGAAAAAAAAAAAACACCATGTGAGCTTGACAGGGTTTTAGAAAGCGGTATAAAGAACAGTCCCGATAATCCCAGCCGCTGAACTGGCGCTGCGTTTCTTGATCATTTCCCACTCTCGCTGTGATCTCCTCCCCCCCATCAGTGTTCGGTTCACAGCACACATCCAGCAGCGGACAGGAATATTACACGGTATGCAGCAGAAACCGGTCCGGAGCTTCTTCAACGCGGCGTAGCCGTGTTCCAACTTTCATCTTTCTGCGGCTGAGAATTCACTGCTGTAATGTACGAGCCTCTTCTTCAGGGGATGATGATGTGGACTTCAATTATTTCAGGAACGTTACAGACGGATAGGTCTGATTTTGAAATGTGGATTTTGTTGTAAGAAGGCTGTGCAGGAAACTCTCTCTTACCCGTTTTCCACCGAGCTGGTTCCAGGGTTAGTTCAGAGCCTGATTTAGCACCAGTTCTTTGCTTTTCGACAGCCTAAGCACCAGCTCCTGGCTCTCAAAACTGGTGCCAGACAAGCACCAACTCTTTGCTGGTCAAGAGCCAAGAACTGACTTGGCTCCTTGCCAATGGAATAGCAGACTCCTAGCAAAAAGCTTGTGCTAGTTCGGTGCTGGTGCTAGTGCCATCGCTTAGTTGGTTCAACCTCCTAAGAACCTGTTTGCTTTTCCATTGGCAGTACATCACCGTATATCGTCAGTACGTCACTGTCTGTTTACCAGGGATCGCTCTCGCCATACCCAAACACAACAACGAAGATGGAGGAGCTCATCGCCTCCATACAAGTGCTGTTCCTGGCTTTGCGAGCCTACATTGAGATCAAGAGCCCAGAAAAATAACTTTTGTTATTTTTAAAATAAAAAAATTACTTGTTTAAAAGATGAAACTCGCTCGGCTGTTATTTAAAAATGGCGGTTAAGTGTTTGCGCCGGACTTGTTCGCCACAATAACCCCGCCCCCAGCCCCTGACGTAATCAGTTCTTGGCTCCAGACCGACAAAGAGTTGGTGCTTGTCTGGCACCAGTTTTGAGAACCAGGAGCTGGTGCTTAGGCCATAAAAAGCAAAGAACTGGTGTTAAGTCAGGCTCTGACTCCGATCTATCCCTGGAACCAGCATGTTGGAAAAGGGTTATTAGACATTTCAGGAGCTGAGGGAACATATTTTCTGGACCAAATGATTGAAAATAATGCTATGGCTAATGCCTCAAGTCATCATGCTGTTTGGGAAATAGCAGCATTGAAGTCATCACTGTCTACAATGTGGAAAAGGGCCCACGCATGTAGGAGCAGCGAAAAGACGGGCTGACCTTGATGGAGCTCATTAGCATAAAGCAGCCCTCTGGGCCCCAGTTACTGAGTGGTGGTGGTGGTGGTGTGTGTGTGTGTAAAAATATAGTCAGCTCTGCAAACTGCTGGTGGAGGATATATACTCTGGTATTACTGGAGGGAAAGCCGTAGCTTGGGTTAACATGGACTAGCTAGAATTTGTTTAAAGTGTCATTAGAATGAAGAAGCTCTATTATAAACTCCTCATTTGGAATAAATCGGCGGCAGAGAAGTAGCATGAATCTTTCCACAACGCGATCAAAAGTATAATCCTACCATGTAAAGGATGGATAGGATTATATTCCGGTTCTGTTCGTTCTGCACATTCCCAGCCCTTCAACTAAAAGTCCATCCGGCGGCGGTTTTAGCTATGGGTGACGAAGGCGGCGTATTGCTTGAAGGCGGGATGTCGTGTCAGTTATAATGTCAAAGAGTGTCAGTTAAGCTGGTGGGAGCGAGTTGCCGACCTGTAGTTAGAGAAAAAGACAGGTTCCAGTCTGCAGCTGCTTTACCGCAATCTGCTGGTGAAAGTCGTGTTTTATTACAGGCACCAGTCAAAATAAGGGGTTACGACAACAATTTTCATGATAAACCGTCAAAATTACATTCGTTCCTACCAATCTTTTTTTTCAGTGTTGGATATCGACGTTTGAGAATAATTGCTCGTCACATTTTTGTGAGCATTTGACACAAAACCATCGACTTCAATGATTTTTTATCAGTCGTCTATGTTGCCGGGGACGTCGCAGACCCCTTGGTGTTAACGCGATAACTCAGAAATAATTTCATGGATCATTTTTTAACTTTATAACCCGATAGAACTCAGTACAAAGAAGAACTGGATGTATTTTGGGAAATGTCGGTTGTATATTTCAACAACTAGGGGGAGTTTTATGTCCAAAGGTTTTTCTGCCATGTTTCAAATGTTGGTCCGATTTATACCAAATTCGTTGCATATGAATCGGCTGGACCAGATTTATCTTGTAAATATTATATCTTCCTCTAGTAGTTCATATTTTACTCAACAGGGGGAGCTTCTTTTTTTTTCCACAAAAAAAGGAAATTACTTACCAACCTTTGGTCCGATTCAGTCCAAATTTGGTGCGAATGAATCGACGGGAGGAGATCTATCTTTGAAAATCAACTATTTGTTTTATACCTTACTCGAAAAACATGTCATGGATCATTTTCAAACTATATACCCTAATAAACCTCAGTATGAGGAAGTATTGGATGGATTTTGGGAAAGGTTGGTTGTATTTTTCCAACACTAGGAAATCTTTTGGGGCCATAATTAATCAAACTGTTGGTCAGATTTATTGCAGATTGCGGGATATAAAGTCATTCTAGGAGATTTATCTGGTAAATATTATGTTCTGCTCGCAAGGGAGAACTTTCTCTATGAAAAAACACAATTTTCTGCACATTACTCAAAAATTATTTCACGGATAACATCTTCACACCCCAATAGACCTCAGTACGAGGAAGAACTGAATTGAGTTTGGCAAAGGCTGGCTGAATATTTCCGTCCTTGTTGTTTGTGGGCGCGTTTAACATTTATGTTGCATTAAGCAACTACAATTATGTGTATGTGTGTGGACACACACAATTTTTAATGTTGGGCCAGGTGGAGGTACCGGAAGGCCTAAAGAAAATAGTTCCGAGAGCTCCTTCACCCCACCTCCACCTCCACCGCCACAGCTGGTGATGGTGGAGGTGGGACGTCAGTGACAGTTGAAGAAGGGGTGGAGGTTGGTATAATTAAATTAACTGAATTATGTTTTCAATTTATAGTTCATTTTTTACTCACGTCAAGAATTTTTATTTTTTTATTAATCTAGAAATACTGTTGAAATAAGGTCGCATTTAATTTGGGGGGGGTCAATCATCACGCTTGTACATGAAGTGTATTATTGGGGACTTTTTGGGGGACACACCTTGGCTGGCGGGGGATTTTTCTTTCTAACTGTTCTAACCGTTCTAGAACTGTTCTAACTATTCTAACCGTCAATCAGGATTAAAGAAATGAAAACACTCTGATTAATAGTCTATATATATATATATACATATATATATATATATATACAGCTTTAGACAGCTTAAATGTCAGATAACATTTTTTTCCTGCAGTCACTCCTGCACACAGTCCATGTTTTACATGAGTTAAAAGTAATAAAACCCTGAAGTTCCAAATTAAAGGAAATAATCCAGTTCTGGTGGGTGGATTATTTGTGACCGCATGAACTTTTACCCAATCAGTGCATCACCAGTCCTAAGAGACGTGTGATAAAAACAGTGTTGGGCAAGTTACTACCAAAATGTAATCTATTACTATCTATTACTGAACCTTTAATATATTGCAAAAGAAGTTGTAAACCTTTATTTCACTGTCGTTAATAAAAGACATACTAATTGACTTTTCCTGCTTTATTGCTTCTTATGAGTCATATCCTAACAGGTTGTTTTACATATTTTCCTGGGGTTTTAAATGGTGTTAATTAAGATAAACTGGACTTTATTCAAACTTTTTTGCTTCGTCAAACTATTTTAAATTAAACTGCCCACGTATCCAGCCACGAAAACAAACACGGACCTTTGAAACAGAGCTGCTTATTATTTATGGGAGTCTGTTGAATGTTTCGTTTTGCTCTCTTGCTCAGCGCTGCTTTTTGTTCACCTGAGTTTGTGTGAGGGGAATGATGAAGAGCAAACTGAAGGTTTTTTTCCAAGAACATTTTTCTTCCGAAACATCAACAACACCACTTTTTAAAAAAAAATTTTTATAAGCCAGCGTTTAAGCCTGCAACACAAATGAGAAAACACGTGAGCAAACTAAATTAACAACAAAAGAAAATCTGTCAAATCGAAAAATGCAGGAATTAAATGGGCTTCATGGGCGCTGGGCTCGACAAAGACAGAAAAGAATCCAAAAGCCTGATGGCGCCAGATGTTCTGGCTTATATGCATCTGCCACTCTGGGCCCAGTTGTGTTCCATACCTCTGACTGTGCTACTAAATGGTCTGCAGCCCTGGAGAGAGGCACCATGGGAGCGGTCCAATCAGACGGACCTCCGCAGCGCTGTTATTGTGTCTGTTATTGTGTCTGTTATTGTCTCTGTTATTGTCTGTTATTGTGTCTGTTATTGTCTCTGTTATTGTCTCTGTTATTGTCTCTGTTATTGTGTCTGTTATTGTCTCTGTTATTGTGTCTGTTATTGTCTCTGTTATTGTGTGTCTGTTATTGTCTCTGTTATTGTCTCTGTTATTGTCTCTGTTATTGTGTGTCTGTTATTGTCTCTGTTATTGTGTGTCTGTTATTGTCTCTGTTATTGTGTGTCTGTTGTTGTGTCTGTTGTTGTGTGTCTGTTGTTGTGTGTCTGTTGTTGTGTCTGTGATTGTGTCTGTTATTGTGTCTGTTATTGTCTCTGTTATTGTCTCTGTTATTGTGTGTCTGTTATTGTCTCTGTTATTGTCTCTGTTATTGTGTCTGTGATTGTGTCTGTTATTGTCTCTGTTATTGTGTGTCTGTTATTGTGTCTGTTATTGTGTCTGTTATTGTCTCTGTTATTGTCTCTGTTATTGTGTCTGTGATTGTGTCTGTTATTGTCTCTGTTATTGTGTGTCTGTTATTGTCTCTGTGATTGTGTCTGTTATTGTGTCTGTTATGGTGTTTTTGTGCTCAGGACAAACAGTCATTTGAACAGGGACCGGACTGAGACGTCTAGACATCTGGATCGGAGCATCTGCTGAAGGCAGGTTCAGTGGACAGTCTGACCCCTTGATTCCACTGAGAGCGTCTCAGGAGCGTTAGCGTTAGCGCCTGCATGCTCTGTTGTTTTAAATGGCCTTTTATAGATTGAAAACTTTAGCCGGGAGAAAATCACCTCTCATTTTTGCATTGTAGATAATTAATAAATATGCTCACCTTTCACCCACAAGCTCCGCCTCTTTTCTTTTTGCTGTTGCCCTTGTAAAAGGGATCTGTGGTGTCACAGATGAACTGCTGCTTCGATGATCTTTGGTGATTAAAATAACTCAATCTTATATATCAGGCTTAATTGTTTTTTTTTGAGTGTTGCGTCTCACTGGTTGCCATGGTGAATCACAGAATCTGAGCTCCATTGATTATGGCTTTCTGAGATCTTTCACTTGGATCAGCAGTTCTGGATCTCACAGTTGATGATCCCAGGAGCTCAGATATTAACTCAGACTCTGTTGAACCTTCTTCCCGGAACACAAATCAGAACCACAGGTCGAGTTGGGTTTTGCTGGTCTGCATTGGTCGGTACCTAAAAAAGTGGTTCAAGATTGAAAATTCACATTATTGTGCCACAAGGTTGGGATATTTGTCACAAAATACACAAAAGACAACATGCCGTAAAAAAGATACACAGAACAAACATATAAACAAAGTTTTGATCAAGAAAAAGAAAAAATCCTAAAACATCACATCGGGTATATCCGCCCAATATCGCTTCTGATTTTATTTTTTGCAGTACCTTTGATTCCTTAGATGTTCTTTTGGCGGTGGAGCTGGTGTGGAGTGGGCTGGACAGAGATGCTGAAGTGGAATGCGTAGAATATGAGCCTCCACTCATGAGTATTTAAGAGATACTCAGAGAGTTTGTTGGAGTTGTCGGTAGATGTAGAGGCTGGTAATATTGCTTTTTAAAACGTTTATTGACACAGCGACAAAATGATTTATAATGTTTAATTCACTAAAAACGACCTTCAGAGCGCCGCAGCTGCTGATCAGACTGTAGAACACAGACCGGGCCAATAAACGTTCTACTGGCCTGTCTTAATGTTCTTAGATAGGCTACAAGGACATCGGCTGTTTCACTCCTTTATAATCTTCTAAGCAGTCTGGACCTCAGCTGTGCAGAAAGTTTATCGAACCAAACGGCGATGCCGTACCGGATAAGGTTCTCCAAGAACGCCTGATAAGAGACGAACATGAATATTTATCAGTGCTTAAAAAAAGGAAGCACAACAGAACAGGCTCATCTATGCCTTTGGGGGGTGAGGGGTCCGTCCATTTTATCCAACCCCACTGAGGAGCTACTGTAGCACAACTTCATGAAAAAGTTCATACTGGGTCTGATGGAGGTGGGTCAGAACCCCCAATGACATCGCACAGCTGTTTTCAGCGCTAACCCTAACCCTTTTAGAAAGCTGGTTTTAGACGACTTTTACCAATGATCTAACTTCTCTGGTATCGTGAAGGTCACAGATCCAGCTCCAATTAAAAAAGTAAAACGACTTCATGTCTTAATAAAGTCGTTTCAGAAGCGAGAGATTCTTCAGCCTGGTTCTGGAGCCCAGTGAGCAGATTAAACCTCTTCCTGTATTATTTTACCAGATTAAAGTCCGATATCGACTTACAGCAGTTATTCTGAAGCCTGGAGCGCCTTCATCCTCTGATGGATTATATGTGCATCAGGGACCACTGCTGACCAGAACCATTGGGCCAGAGATGGCGCTGAGGTCCGCTGGGTTCTTCTTTCCGATGCAAGCCCGGAGCTTTGTGAAACACAGAGAATAAATCACCACATTCTGTGGTCCAATCTGACGAAAAGGGTCATTACGTCCGCCATCGAAGGAGGTGTCTGTTTGTTTGTTTGTTTGTTTGTTTGTCATCTGCACGTCTTCTTCATCCAGCTAATCCTTGCGAGCCTGGCCCGGTTATCTCGCTTATATTCCATATGTAGCTTAACTGGCTTGCTTTGACCCGTTATCGAACCAACCTGCTGTTCCAAAGTCAACAACTTTTTTACCACTAAGCTGCTTCCTTGGCGGTCCTGCAACCAATCACAGCCCAGGACTTGTCTTCTAGAGCGTCCATGATCGGATGCGGGTCCGTTTGGGCTGGAATGCCCGTAAGCATTGGTTAAAGTGCTTTTTCGATTTTGAGGTGAATTGTACCTTTAAATCTCCAACACACCAGGCTTTGCACACACGCACACACACACAAACACACACACACACACACACACACATGGAACCTCTGTGCTGCCTGTATGGTTCAATCTGGGAAGCAGAGCAACACTGGGCCTAATTGTGTCTTGGAGCTACAGCGCTGCTCATCTCAGGAGAGCTCATTATAAGATCCACAAGCTGTTGAGGCACGTAGCCGCTCGCCTCGCTCTCTCATCCCGTCAGCCCGAACATCATAACTGTCTGAGAATCCTTCCATCGGCCCTTTGCAGCATCGACAGAACGAAACAATTACTCTTGATTAGGAAATTGCACCTTAAGACCGAATCAAGGAGACAAAAGAGCAAAACTGCTCGGCGAGGCGCTTGATCTCGCCTGGAGCCGTCGATAGAGAGGATCCGATCCGGCGCCGAGCGCCGATCCAAAGCCATTAGAGAAGGCTCGGTTTCAAAGTCCTCCAAAAGTTTATTATCTGTTTGACAGCGGATACGGCGGTTGAAGTGCCCAAAGCAATTTTTATTTTTTCCACTCAGGTGCCAACACTGGAAGTTTTCCACGACGTCAGCCCATCACTTTTTTCTCTTCCGTAGGAACGTCGGCTCATGATATGCAAGTTTTATCAAGTGTGCGTATATAAAATATGCATCACATGTTTGTCGTACTTGTTTGTCGTACATCTCTTTCTTATTTTAGATCAAATTTAAAATAGTCAATATGGACTGATTGTTAAAAAGAAACGTATTACTCAGTATTTCTTACTTTTTTTTGTATTTTGATTTTCTATTAATTCTTTTTTAAATATACATTTTACATACTTTTCACTGAAACTATATAGTAGAATAGAATTTTGACGGGTCCGGTTACGTCACGTACCTACGTCAGTTCTGATTGAATCACCTAGGAGAACAAACATGGCGCCGACCGTAGTCGCAAAACGACACGGTGAGCCGCATTTTCATGAACGTCAATTTCTTCTCTAAAGACACTTTATTTCAGTCCCCACCGCTAATAAAGAATGTCCATAAACATCCTGCTTGGACTCACGTTACCGCCTGGGAAACCGACCCGTGTCCTCGTCCATGTTAGCAACCATCCCTGTTCTCCTCTTTCCTGCCTCCTTGTGCCCCCAATCCAGTTTTATGTAAGTTTGAATCCTCTCGTTGAACTGTATTTGGTATTTTTGAAATTTTGAAGTTGAAGTTTGTGCCTCTTAATCTAATATAGTTGACCTTTTTCTAAATCAGAGCCTTCTTCATTAAACGTTACTTGTGTATGTTGCTTTTTTTGAGTTTTTCGCATATGGGTCCTAAATTCTGAAGCAATAGTTTGTGTTATTTTTAGGGGCGGTGAAAGTATTTGATCTCATACTTTGACAAAGCACAAAAATACACAAAAGAGAAAATATTACCTAGTAAAGCTCAACTGTGAACATTATTTTATTTTAATTCAGATTAGTACATCTCGGCCTTTATTGGTTGGTGACAGCAGATCTAGAAGATACAGAAAACAAACTTCAACGCTACTTTTTACAGAAGTCTCTCTCATCTATCCTAATCTCCTTTTGAATCTAAGATGAGCATAAAATCCTCATTAAAAGCTTTTTTTCTTCTTTCTGTTCCTCGCTGAAATAAAATGTTCATGCTCAGGAGAGACATAATAAATTGCTTGTAATTGAGATTTGTTAACTTGCGCTGGGACTTTGTACTCAACACTGAAAGAAGGTTCCACTGCAGCTGGAAAGTGGGGCCGCTTAGAACCCGATTCCATTACAGGAGCCAGAAAATAACTACAATGGAGATTTGTGAGAATGATCCGGTTTGTTCTGGTCCCACCACAGCATCACAGCAACAGGTTCAGGCCCGGTCAGACGGAATACCCGTTTTCTGCTGAGAAGGTAGTTTTTTCTCTCCAACTTTCGCAACAGAAGTTCGCCAACCAGGTGTGGGAGATGACAATAGAAAATGAAAATGTGCTCCACAGGTTCTGTCCGAAAAACAGTGTTTTTACATAAAAAGCTCCCCCTAGTGAGTAAAATATGAGCTATTAAAGTGAATCATGTCGATAAAGATTGAAGAGTGTGCGGCCTGAAAATTTTTGGAGATGAACCTCCCCCTAGTGTCGGAAATATACAGTCAATCCGGTTCTTCCTCGCACCAAAATCTAGTATAGGTATAAAATTTGAAAATGTTTTTTAGTTGATGTTCAGAAAACGGAACCACTCACCCTAGTGAGTAAAATATGAACTATTAGAGTAAAATATGAGGGACCTCAAGTCCATTCATATGCATCAAATTTGGACTAAATCGGACCAATGGTTGATAAATTATGGCCTGGCAGCTTTTGGAGATGAAGCTTTTGAGCAATGTTCAGAAAACAGAGTTCCTTGTTTAAAACTCCCCCTAGTGTGTTAAATATGATGGACTCCTAACATCAAACAATTCTCTCTTTGAAGTCGATGCCCGGCACTGACCGATCTCCCAGGGGAGCATATTTCTACTAGGAAGTGTTTTAGGTTGAGTTTATTCGAGGATTCTTTGATAATAGTGTCTGTAAACGTAAACGTGAGAATATTAAAGAGGAAAGAATCTGACAAAGAGAAACGTTTCCCTGATGTCGTCTCAGGCTGGGGGCGATTAACGAGATGAAATATTTCGGATGGATAAATGATAATATAATCTCAAGAAGGGCTCAAATAGTATGACATTAATCCGCCGGGTAATGGCCGTCTTATAGTCCGCCATAAAGTCAGGCTGGAAAATTTGATTCCTCTTCTTTTACTAATCTACAATGATGGATTTAAAGAGACAGAGGTTGATTCCGCTGGAAGAACCTCAGAATTTTGACAAATACAGCTGAATCTTATATCGACAAAAGTAACATCTGCACACCATTATGAATAGAATCATAAACTAGACGAATATAGAAGAGAATGTCCCGAAAAAGTCCCCAATCCCCTGTGTTGTACATGCAACCCCCCTGATTGAACTCCTTGAATTACATTTGAGGTTATGTCCACTGTATTTTCCCAAAATTAAACTTCCCCTATATGTAAAATATAAACTATTAAAGTAAAAAGCAATTCATAAATATGATAGATTTCCTTTATTTGATTCATACACACCAAATTTAGACTATATCGGACCCACAGATGAGAAATTATAGTCCGAAGAATTTTGGAGATAAAGCTCCCCCTAGTGTCAGAAAGATACAACCAAACTTTCGCAGAATCAATCTAGATCTTGATTAGCTCTAGATTTTTTATGTAAAATATTGTTTTACTTACAAAAATGATCCCCCTAGTGAGTAAAATATGAACAACCGGACTAAGATATGAAGAATTTCAGAAAAATATGATATTAACACGATAGATCTCCTTGAATTCATTCATTTTGATTAAATTTGGAACAAATCAGACGAATGATTGAGGAGTTAAGGGCCTAAAACATTTGGGGATAAAGCTCTCCCTAATCTCGGAAATATACAAAAGACCTTCACCGAAATCAATCCAGTTCTTCCTCTCGCTCAGGTGTATGTGGGTCTAAAATTTGAAAATGATCCATGAAATAGTTTATCTGCTGATAAAGAAAAAGTCCATAAAATTTAGATTAAAATACCGGCAGCTGTGCTTGCCAGAATTTTACTGTAAAAAAAACAAAACGCTCATCATGTACAAGACATTACGATAAATAACCATAAAAACAGATATAACGTAAAACCTTTATATGGCGATATACTTAATTACATAAAATAACAGTAAATTTATATGAATTTGAGACTTTTAATGCAGAAATCAACATTATTTCACAAATATATACCGTATTTTTGTGTTTTCTGTTTGTCGAAATTATGGATGTATTGAACGTACACCATCACTACAGTGACACTGTTTTGAAATTAACAGTTTTTTTACTGTTGACATTGATTGTTTTTTTGGTTTTTTTTGAAGTAGCCTCTAATGACAATTTATAGAGTTGAAGTTTTGAAAGAAAGTTGCAATTTATTGTAATTATACGTGATTAAGTATGAAACCATAAACAGGATGACATCATAAAACGTTTATTAAACGTAAATTTGACGTAATCTCTTGTACATGGTGACCATGTTTTTTCCGGTAAAATTCTGCCAACCAACAGCTGCTGGTATTTTTATATTACCTTAAATTTTACAGATGTTTTTCTTTTACGGTGTAGTCTGGACCGTTTGTGCAACCTCCTGGCAGCAGCAATGCTTTGGCTTCAGAATTAATCTGCTGCCTTTAGCAACGTCAATCAGACACTCTTAGAAGATCCTCACCCTTTCACCTCACTCACCCTCCCCCCCGTCCACAGCTGTGTGAATAATATAAAGCCACCTCTCCCTGCTGGCTGCAGCAGGGGAGTAAAAAAAAGAGCTTTGTCAGTATCACAATGAGGAACGCTGATGCTCCTCCGCTCATGAGGTGGATGATGGATTGGGTGTCCTTGTCCAAGCGACGTCCAGCACCACTTCCTGCCTGCAGGTCCATCTGCCCGCCCCCCACCAGCTGATCACCCGCTGTCACTCATGTCATTCACTCAGTGAGAACATGAGACCTTCAATCGCTTTGACCTTCTGCCATGACCTCAGTGGTTATTATCTGATGCTTATGCATAAAGAATCACCTGCAAACACCGACGCCACCGCAGTAACGCTATACATTATGCACCAGCAGCTACCGGAGACACACTAACCTTGATCCGACACGCTTCCCCGTCAGATCATGATGCATCCAACATGTATTTTATGCAAACTTAACCTCTGCAACCACGAGGACCACAAGTGCCAATAAGAGAACCTTCCTGTCTGGAAAATGTCGATATTGACCAGAATTAAGAGTTTATTTCTGGCTTAAGTTGTTTAGGTGCCACTTTTGCCACCAAAATGTTTGACCCGTTGGAGCATGGACCTCTGAAGGTGTGCTGTGGTAGGTTGTTAGCAGCAGGTCATGTGAGGTTGGAGACCCACAGCATCCCACAGATGCTGGATTACATTGAAATCTTGGGACTCTGGAGACCAAGTTAGTTCCTGGAACTGTTTGTTGTGTTCCTCAAACCATTCCTGAAGCATTCCTGCTGTGAGTCAGGGAGCATCATCCTGCTGGAGGAGGCCAATGCTATAAGGTAATACTGTTACCATAGAGGGGTGGGGGACCTGGATTATAGCAATATTTAGACAGGAGCTACGTGTCAAAGTAACATCTACATGAATGATAGGAACCGAGGTTTCGGCCTCATCCTCCCCAGGTAGGAGGTGCGTCATCACCTGGTTGTCCATGACAGGAGAACCTCCTTCAAGTTCTTCTGATGCGAAGATGCTCAATTTTGCTGCTTTCTTCCTTACACCACCTTTGTAGGTGCTAATCACTGCAGACCGGACCACCTAACAAGACCTGCAGTACTCAGCAAGCGTCCATCAGATTTTTTTTTTTTTTTAATGAAACACTAATCCAACCATCCATAACCTCCTTTTAGCTACCAGAACAGTTCTGGGTTGCATTATGTGTTCTGACACCTTTCTATGATACTTCTGCTCCCCACACAAGCCTCAGGCCCCCATCACCCTGTTACCAGTTCACTGGGTATCTTCACTTAGACCACTTTTGTAGGCACTAACCACTGTAGACCAGTAAGACCCCATAAGACCTGCAGTTCCAACACAATTTCATCTGCGACAAAGTTCTCAAATCTTTACGTTTGACCATTTTTTTTAACACACATTAAGTTCAGAATAAAAATGTTCACTGGCTGCCTGACATATTTATTTATATTATGCCTCTTGGCTTTTCATAGTCGGCAGAGAGTGTCGAGGTGACCTTTGTCGGAGTGCCTCTACTCTTGATTCCAACAGGGACTGGAATAATACCGACCAGCTGTATCCAGTTTCACACAGATCTTCAAGAGATCGCTGGAGCCCCAAAAAAAAAGCCTCACTCCACCATCATCACTGCCCCCCCCAAAACAAACCCTCTATCATTGGACTAAATGACTACCGGCCCGTCACCCGTAGATCTGGGGTCATTGAATCCTTTGAGAGACAGATATTGGCCCTTCTGAAGAACAGGATTCCTGCTGGACCAACTGCAATTTGCGTTAGCGGCAAACAGGTCAAGGGATGATGATGCAGTCAATATGAGAACGCATTACTTCTGGCAACACCTCCGCTCCCCTGGGACTTATGCAAGAATCCCCTTTGTGAACTTCAACTCATTATTTGTCCTTGTTGTGCCTGAAATAATCCCCTCAAAACTTTCCCAACTCGCGGTGCCGATCTCAAATGAGATATGAAGTTTTTTCCACAGTATTTTAAGCTCCATGAAGTAAGTGAAATATGAAGTATTGCAGGACAATATGATATATACACGATATATGTCCTTGATTTGATTCATATGTGCCAGAATTGGACTTAATCGGACCGATATTTGAGAAATTATGGCCCGGAAACTTTTGGGGCTAAAGCTCCCCCTAATGTTGGGAATGTAAAACTGATCTTTCCAAAAACATCCATCCAGTTCTACCTCGCACTAAGGTTTACATGGGTATAAAATGCGGAATTGATCCATGAAACAGTTTTTGGAGTTATAACACGTTTGATCGGCGGCGGATGTAGAAGCGGTGGCGCCAATGACGAATTATTTGGGATATTATTATGTATAAATATATATATATATATATATATAGTGTATATATATAAATATATACTCTATATAAATACCCTCTGATATTAAAGTCTTTGTATGTCAATGCAGACTTTTGATTCTGAATAAACATTTTTTCTTAAGACAGCCTCATGAATACAAGCATGATAAAAAAAAAAGTTATAGCTCTCCGTCTCTGCTGTCAGCCACTTCCTGTAAAACCTCTCAGCAGGGCGGGCCTCCGTGGCAGGAGGTTGTAACCCACTGATTCCACTCACCCCGTCCGTTGGTATAACATTATTCCTCTGGTGTTAAGTCCAGGGAAATCTGTATTACTAGAATAATAATTTCCCAGTCGGGGTTATTTCCTTGCCATGGAGGCAGCGAGACATCGCAGTGGCAGTGTGTTTTGTCGCATGAGCAGAATAAGATATTTCCTTTGGCGGGCTGCGGCAGTCTTCTTTTAGAGGACGCGCGGATGATGCATTGCTATGTGAAATGATTAGGGGCAACGAAACGTGACGTGGTGGCAATTGCCGGCAATCTCTCAGGGTAAACCAGCTGGAAACCAAATTAAAATGAGTCTGTGGAACATGCAGGCTGGAGAGCATGGCTAACCCCAGTAAAAAAATAAAATCGCTCTTTTTCGCTTTTCATTACATCTTCAAATGCTCGGTATAACCGGGCCTGAGGAGAGGAGGAGCAGGAGGAGGAGGTGGAGGAAGGGGGGGGGGTGTTGGACACACTGGAGGGCTCCTGTGAATGCAACAGCTCTTATTAGCTGACATTCCTGCTGTATGTCATCATGTCTAAGGGCGGCTTTCACACCCGGGAATCTGAGGTAACGTTCTTCAACTGGTGGCTTCTGGTTTTTGGAGAATGATTTTTTTTTTTCTTGACACGCCCATTTCCTGTCATCTTCATCATTTGCAGGTCGTCGTCTCCTGCTAATTGATGATTAATTGGTTTGTATTTATCGGTGTATCCTCTCCCCCTCTTTCTCATCCACAAATAAAATACGAGTTTGAGTTTTTTCGTACGTTTTTTTTCTGGGGATGCCAGACGATTGAAAAATGTATCGAATTGAATAAAGAACAAAGTCCAAAGTTCAGTCAGAAAGATTATCTTCTTGCACACTCAGGCCAAATGTCCCGCCCATCCCACTCTATTATCCCCACCTTTCACACACACAGTCTCAATTACCTGCTTGACGGTCCGGGGTACCAGCTGATGTCAGCTCATCCGTCAGTCACTGTGTCACACCTGCATGACCCCCCCCTCCCCCCCCTTCCATTCATCTAGTTTTTCAAATTGTTGGTTTGTGCATCCATCCAACATCCCCGTCTCCACCCAGTCCTCAAAGATCCATCAGCCCCATCATTCCCCAGCCTCAGCAGAGTCATCTGCCACCACCACCACCAGTATCCAGACTCCAAATAGGGGGTATTCCGTGCTGCTGGTCTGGGCGGAGACATTCAATCAGTCTCCCCAAACAGTCTGAACACCGAATAGCATCACACAGCATATGTCGTAATAAAATCACTCATCTTTTCTTCTTTCTGTGTTCCCTGATTGAAATATAGAAAAAATTAATGAAAATAAAAAAATAAAAAAAACGATATTTTAAATGCCTTTTTCGTGATGCATTTTAATAAACTGGCAGGCGTGTTCATGTATCAGCGCTGTCGCTCCCCGCTGCCCTGACCACTAAACGATCTGATGTTATTACAATAACATCAAGCGGGACATCAGGAGGGTTCAACACGCTCGTCAGTTAATTAAAACACTTGTGCTATTCACTGACGCTCATGTAAGAGACTCACTCATGTTTTTATTTTTGTATTCGTCCATGTTTCCTCCCACGCTCTGTACAAAATATATAATTATATCTATTACGCTGCACTGATCAGCCATAACATTATGACTCTGACTAGTGAAGTTATTTACGGATTATCTCGTTACCATGGTAATTGGCATCCAAGCACTAAAATGTGATGGCTAGGTAACCGGGTCAGAACATCTGATTAGAACCTACTGCAAATGGTCTAAAGAAGGACAACTGGTGAACTGGTGACGGTGTCACGCATGGACGCCCAAGGCTCATTGATGCACTTGGGGGGCAAGGGAAAGTCCGTTTTGTCCAAGAGAAGCTACTATAGCACAGATTAGTGAAAAATTTAATGCAGGTTCTGATAGAAAGGTTTCAGAACCAGCAGTAACGTAACAAAGCTGTTAAAACTGTTTAAAAAAGAAAAAGAGAAAAGGGGGATTTACACGTTATTAGTCTGGTGGTTGTAATGTTATGGCTGATCGGTGTATTTCCAAGTATTCCAAACTAAGCAAAAAAGTTGAAAGCATGTGAAAAAAGAGGCCTTCAAGCCTTCAGCTTACCTCTTCACATATCTGACATTCTGGGTTGAACATACGACTAATTGGGAAAGTTTCTTCTTTCTGGTAAAAATGATTAGAAACCTTTCAGCGCTTTTCTGCGAAAACCTGCGATCCAGTGGGCGGCTTGATCAATCAGCCTGTGAGCCAGAAACCAGATGGGGGTGTTTTAAGTGCAGGTGCAGCAAAAACACGGACAGTTGTTCTGTTGTCATTAGCAACAGGCTTAACAGGAAGACAATGTGTAGCTCGGCCGGCCGAAAAACACAAAATGAGGCTCGAAACCGAATACTTCGAAAAAGTTGAATTATTTGAATTATCATGAAATAAACACTTTGTCAAAAAAAAAAAGAGAGAAGATTTTATTTATCCTAATAGTTATCAGAGGACGGATATTAATTCACTTTTTCTTTTTTTTCTTCTTTTTTTTACAATATATTACTATCAGTAGACTGTTTTTATACATTAATGACAATCGTCAATGAATTTTGTACATGCCTTCGGGACATTCCCCCCCGTCAGTTTAAGCGAAAAATAATCAAAAATGAGGAAAAAAAAGGCACGACATTGCTCCTCAGAGAGCAATACAGTCCAAAGTAACGTCATGGTGGTTGGAGTGAGACCTCCGGATCAGAATTTTTTAACAAATCAAAGCCCAAAATAATCGGCAAGCATATCTTATGATGCGCTCGGGAGAAGAAAAAAAAACACCCACACTTTCACACACGCACAGATCTTTAGTTTTACAGTAGAAACAAAAGAAATATCAGGGCTGGAAAAAAAAAGGAAGAAAAAAAAGCGCAGCTCGCTGTAAGGTCTCTGTGAAGGTGTGGCTCAGCAGAAAACACTGGAATTGATTCTGGTCTTTCAAGACTCCGTGTTGGAGAGCCGTGTAGCCTGAGGGAAGCTCAGTGCGGTCTGCAGTTTGAGTTACCACACGCTAACACCATCAGTGCCTCGCTCCCCCGCTGAAATATCCAACATGTGAGATCCAAGTTAAGTGTCTCAGAGGTTGGCCCAGATTCAGTGCCTGGGATGCTTGATCCAGTTCCGTATCATCCACTTCTGCCCCGAGCATCTCTGGACCACCAGACGGAGGCCAAAGTTGGCATCCTTAGACATTTCTACCTCCAAACACCGACCCGTGTCTCTGCTGATGATTGGCCCGTTCTGAAAGAAAAACACACAAGGAAAGAAAAAAAAGAGCATAAAAAAAACCGGGACGTTTATAATACCTTTATTACACATTTATAACACGTTCATAACACAAGAATAACTTCAGAGAGCTACTTCGTTCATTGATGGAGTCCAGGAACATATTTGAGTCCCTCTAGTCTAATCTACATGATCAGCCATAAGATTACAACCACTGACAGGTACAGTGATTAAAAAATATCTTCTTAAATGTTGTCCTTAAATTTATGGTGGAAGCAGGAAAATTGACAAGTGTAAGGAGTTGTTCATTCCTTCATTCATTATCCGAAAATGTTCTCTTCAGGATCAAAGGGGGCTGGAGCCTATCCCAGCTTACTTTAGGCAAGAGGCGGGGTACCCCTCTGTCCAAAAACAGGCAGCATCCGTGAGTCTGTGACAAAAATTGCCCTCAGGGGTGAATGTGAGAGTGAATGCTTTTCCTGTCTTAACACTGTGATGAACTGGATTTCAATCCAATCCATCATCTGTTATAATGTTATGGCTGATTTTTGAACTAGGTCTATTGAAAGTGCTGAACTAGTGGCCGGATCATGTGTTTTTGTTTTTACCTGTGTAAAGTCCCAAAGCCTCTGAGACGTCCTGGAGACGGTGTCGCATTTTTTGAGCCTGGGAGTTCTTCCCCTGCCGTCGTCCACGAGGCATTTTGTGTCGGGCAGGAAGGTGGTCGAACCCAAGGGTCCCAGCTGGAGAAGCCCCTCCGTGGAGTAGCGGGCGAGCTGCGCAGAAATAATCCATGCGTTAGACGGCTGAACTCAGAAAGTATCGTATCGATCAGATGGTTCGACCAAAAGGGTTAAACTTTTCAACGATTATTGTGAGGAACTTTTTAATTCACTAAATAAAGGATCATTTTATCCACGAATCGCCGCCGCCGATACATCGTGATAAAAAAACAGTCTTACTTATTCGCTCTTATTTTTTCCTCTTCAACACTCCAAAAAAAAGAAACTTTATCAGTTATTGAATAAGAATTAATGTGCCTATATCCAATCTAACCATCGCCTCCGTTTCCTTCATGTTAACGCAATAACTCAAAAACTATTTCATGGATCCTTTTCAAATGTTATTCACACATAGACCTCAGTGTGAGGAAGAACTGGGGTGATTTTGGGAGAGGTCGGTTGTATATTTCCGACACTAGGGGGAGCTTTACTTGCTACAGTTTTCGACTATATTTCCTCAACCGTTGGTCCGATTTAGTCAGAATTTGGTTGATATGAATCTATTAAATGAGATCTATCTCGTATATCCTATTTACACTAATAGTTGGATTGATTTTGGGAATGGACAGTCGTATATTTCCGACACTAGCGGGAGGTTTTTGCCTTCAAAAGCTTTTTATGGACATAAATTCTCGACCATTGATCAGATTTAGAATCGAATTCAGTCCAGATTTTGACGCAGTTGAACCGAATCAGGGAGATCTATCTTGTTTATATCATATTTTAATCTAACAGTTCTTATTTTACCCACTTCCAACGGGATTTGGGGACTTTTTGAGGGACATACCCTTGCTGTCGGAGACGACAGCGTAAGTTTAGTTAAATATGTACAATTGTGAGTTTTATCAACCTTTTCTGTTTGTTCAGTTACAGCGTTATCCAAACCCTGTATTTAATGAACAGGAAAAGATCCCATGTTCAAAAACTTTCAAGACCATTTCTCTTTTAACTTTTTTGATAAAAATGTTTCCATGTACTGCACAGTTTACCACCTATTAATACTACATTATTTCCCCCAAACCCGAAACTTGAACCCTCTCTGTTTAATGCTGCACATGAAAGCCCCTGTGAAAGATAAGGATCTATTACATAAGTAGAGATAGCATCAATAATGTAGGAGAGTATTTGTCCGTGAAAAACGAGATAGCCAAAGATGGGGCGCTCTTTAGAATGACAGCTTCTCTGCTCTGGTGAACTCATGGCTGTCCTGAATAACGCCGCCAGACAGGTATCTCCCATAAGAAAGGGAAGCTAGGCCGTGTTAGCTTTGAAAACATCCAACAGATACCTTTGGAATGTAGTCTGCGGAGAATCCGACTAAAGAACAAGGTCTCCTAATGTTTTATTGATGCTAAAATGTCACATGATATCCTTTTACGGCTCTATAATAAAACAAGAGGGGGGTTAAAGGGGATTTTGAACAAAATATTAGATGGAAAAAAGATGAATTTTCATGTTGAAACTTCATATGAACACATTTACAGAAAAAGAGGTAAATTTAAAGGACATTTTTTATATTTATTTGTGTATGTTTTGTGACGGCTTGCAGACACGGACCAAACGGAACTGCACCGGAAGAAATTATTCACAGAGTTTGGGTTTTGTTGGAGCGTATCTGCCACATCAGGAGAGCTTAGATGGAAGCCCTTTATTTCCGAAGCCTTTTCAGAGTAAAAAAGAATGCGCCAGGTAAAAAACCCATTCTGAATACGAACACCCATAACAGTTGACATTTCCTTCCATTGCACGGTGGGTAGAATACGTTTTTTCGGAATAGGCGACTAAAAAGACAACAGCTGCATGTAAATGGTGGATCAGATTACTTCCTGGTCCGCTCACAATGGATGGGGAGGGTTGTGTGAGCGAGCATGCAGTGTAAAACTTATGCAAAGTCATTATGTGGAAACTTATTTTCACGGAAACAGAAGGTCCGCGACCCCAAAAGGGAACAACCAAAAGACAAAGAAGAAAAAGAAGATAACAAGACGATGTTGTATGAATGTGTAACGTCGTTGAATTTGTTGCAGTTAAAACCAACTAAATAAAGAAACTATGCCACCTGCTGTTTCATTTTGGTATCGATCTCAGATAGGAAAGGCAAAGAATTATGGGTAATCCTTATCGCAACGTAGGATTCATCACGAAGTCACATGTCTCAGTATTTCTATGGAAAAACAGCTTTTAACTATTGTTGATTTTACTTTTAAGTCAAGCTGGCTTTGTTCAGATTAATATATATTTTTTTTGTGTTTTGTGTCAAATCAATGTTTTTATTGATTTGTTTATTTGTATTTTATGGCTCTTAATAAAAAATATCGTCAGATAGCTAGCTAAATAGAAACTTTAACGTGTTGCCGTCTCTCTAGGAAGCTGCTGTTTCAAATTTCTACGCCAACTGCAGGTATTTCATGTATTTGTGTTTTATTTCATGTCACTGTTGGTGTTCTACTATTTTGTTAATATAGCTCTGTAATTAACTTTCGTATAAACGTGATGCAGATTTTTAATTTTTTTTATTATTCATATTTAAAGTAGCAACAAAGGATCTATAAGTTATAGTGCAGAAAATACATTTGTGAACGTATACATTTCATTTCAAGCCACGGTAATGAAGATAGGAGCGGCGGCTTCATCAGGAGGAAGATGCCGATTCCTGTCGATTCCGTGTATAAAACAATTATGCTGTAAAAAACGTAGTTTTGAAATGTTCCTGCCCTTAAGAGCCACTCGTAACATATAAGAAATCGATGAAGCGCCATTCACAGAAAGATTTAGAGAAAAAAATAACTTTTTTAGTCCAAGGAGTTTCACCCATTTGCAAAAACATATTGGTTTTTGCAAATGGTATATAACTGGTTTGAATGTAGGGAACATTATATTAAAAACGTATTCTCTTTTTCCGCAGGTGGCGGCCTGAGTGGTATTATTACAGACAATGCGATGAAGAACGCTACAAGGAGTTTTCTGTCGCTGTCCTGAGTCCTTCAGGGTTCTACGGCTACCAGGAGGGGGTTTAGTCATGGTCCAAACTATGACTGGGCGCACGGAAACATCCATATAATCCCTGCTAATTCCTGTTTTACCGCTCAGCCCAGTCATTTTACACATTTTTTTAAAAATGCGACTGTAACAAATAATTAACGCCAGGGAAACGATTCTGTAAAGCCAATTAACCTGCAGAGCCTCGTGCAGCTGCGTCAGAGGCTCCACCGCCTCCCTTTCATCGCAAAAGTTTTGCAGCCCCTCCGCAGAGGTCAAGGTGATCTCCAGGTTCTTAATGAGCTCATTAAAGGTGCAACACTGTGACAGTAAAGATAGACGATGGAGTGTTTGCAGATTGCACCGGCGTCTAGTCTTCAGATTTCTCAACTTCCTGTAAGTTTCTCCAGCAGGACGCCGTGAGTCGGGCTCTAAGCCGCTGGCCAAAGGCCAGATTTAAGAGGCCCCCAAGGCATAAGAGGGGCAAATGGTTCCTATCAGCACAATGCACTTTTGCATCTCACATAGCTAGGATTCTTTGAAAAACTTAATGGGGGTATTTTAGGGACAAAATAGATGTTGCGAATGTTTCAGAAATACAACAACAAAAACTAGACCTACGCTGTCGTCCATGACAATAAGGGCATTTCCCAAAAGTTCCCCAATACCCTACACTGTAACTATAACTATAACCCTAACCCTAACCCTGTATGATCAATCCCCCTGATTAGAACTCCTCAAATTAAATAAAAAGTTATGTCTGAAACACAGTTTCAGTAAAGAAAACTCCCAACCTTGTAAGTAATATTTGATCTTTTAGAGTAAAATATAATATACAAGATAGATCTCCATGAGTCGATTGATATTCACCAAAGTTGGAAAAAAACGAACCAACAATTAGGAGGTTATGGTTAAAAAAAACAAACAGCTATATTCGTAGAAAAGTTCCCTCTAGCGAGTAAAATATGGACTGTTAGTATAAACCGCGATGATTTCAAGATAGATCTCATTGAATCTATTAAAATGCACCAAAATTGGATCAAACAGGGCCAAACGGTTTACGAAATGATGGCCCAAAAACATTTAGAGACAAAGCTCCCCCTAGAGTGAGAAATATCACATTCACCTCTCCCAAAATCAATCCAGTTGTTCCTTGCATTGAGGTTTATGTGAGAATAAAATTTGAAAATGAACCATGATATACTTTTTGAGTTATGACGTAAACAACAAGGATCAGATGAGGCGGGGATGTAGATTTTATTCATAGATTTTATTCTTATTCTAGACTTTTTGATGCAATCTTCCGTGTGGTGAATGCAAAATGTGAATGACATTTTTTCTTATTTGCTTTTTATTTTATCTTTTTTCCGCTGCTCTGTGTTTATATCCGTTTGTTTCTCTTTCCCCTCCAGTCTGGATCTCTTGTCTCATGTTTCTTGCTCCCTTTATTCTTCTCCTGTCTTCCTCTTTAAGTCTTTTCCTCTGTGAAACTCTTCCTCTTGATTGCTGAATGTTTCCTACCTGTCTCCAGTCCTCACCAGATCCCCATTTGTCCTTGTTACCCGGGGTACTAACGTTTGTGTAGTTTGTTTTTTGTCAGTTCCTTGTTAATATGTTGGATGTCTCCTGTGCCCTAAAACCTCTTTCTTCCTCATTTCCCGCTGTGTTCCGAGGCTTTGATGAAATATTCTCCATTGTTTCCTCTTTTATTTATTTTTTCTGTCTGTCTTTAGTTTTTCAGATGGATCTTTTTTTTGTTTTTTTTACATTTCTCATTCTTTTTCTTTTTCACCCTTTGGATACGTTAGTTCTTACTTTATCAAATCGCTTAGGTGTATCCTGGGACCTACTTTAGAGCTCACACAACACTTTGCCTTCTGTTCACGATAAATCCGGTTTTACTTCAACTCTCTCTCTTATTTGTTCCTCTTACACTCTGAAAAATATGAACTTTGTCAGTAACCAAATTAGAATAAATGCACCTACCGGTGATTTTGATTCCATAATAACAATGACTTCTCAGGGATATAAGAAAATCCAGTCTCACTTAAATCCTCGCTCTTATTTGTTCCTTTTACATTCAAAAAAGAAAAGATATTTTGTAAGTTATTGAATTAAAATGACTGTGTCTGCATCCAATTTAATCATCGCCGCCATTTTCCTTCATATTAACGCAATGACTCAAAAACCATTCTATGGATCATTTTCAAATTTTATTCACACATATACCTCAGTGTGAGGAGGGACTGGTGTGATTTTGAGAAAGGTCGGTTGTCTATTTCTGACACTAGGGGGAGCTTCATCACCAAAGGTTTTCAGGCCATCATTTCTCAACCGTTGGTCCGATTTAGTCCAAATTTCGGTGCGTTAGAATCTTTCTTTTATGTATTATATTTTACTGTAATAATTCCTTCATCACATTTCTCCTGTCCTTCAGCAGCTTCTCTGTCCTCCAGTCCAATATGGCATTGAATTCAAGATTCTGCGTCTTCACTTTTAAGACCGTCCATAAACTCGCTCTTCTGCATCTCTCTGAACTCTACAGTCTCCACCCGCTTTCTGTCTGTCTGTCTGTCTGTCTGTCTGTCTGTCTGTCTGTCTGTCTGTCTGTCTAAGGTAATATGGCTGTGTTATTTGATGGAATGCTCCCCAGGAAGTAAAGAACACGTTGCATCGTTGACTGTAAGAGTCTTCTGCTCAGTAGGTCTGTGGATGTGAGTAATGTGAGGCGGAGGCTTTGTAACTCCTGCTCCGACAGATAACGCTGATGATTTAGGTTTCCAGCAGGAGAGCCGGCAGAGGGAGGCTCATTCATCAGAGCTACGCTAAAGATCTGTTCCGTCCAATTATACTTTTTCCTAACGTAAAAGGAGGAAGAACGGTATGAAGAATCTATCATTTCATTCGGGCCGCTCACGGCGGCTTACGGCGATGCCGGCCGTCGCTGTAATCTAATAAAACAAAGACATAAAAATGAATCTCCGTTTGTTTGTTTCCAGCCGGGCGTCAGGATTAAAAGAGTCAGAGCAGCTTTAAATTCCTGGACCCCTGCGAGTTCTCACTTCATAAGAAGAGAAGAAGAGGCCGGCTTCCTCCTGTGAAGGATAATGAGCGTGTCACTCATCTGCCGACAGAAAGCAAAAGGAAGGGAATCTTTGAAAAGTCACGCATGAATGGCTTCTTTTATTTTTTCTTCATGTTTTTGTCTTTTGTTCCACAGCACAAAAGGAAAAATACAATAAAAAAAAGAAGGACAGCAAGCGCCTGCTATCTATTCAAGATAATTATCATTCTGAGCACGCGTGTTCTTTTATTCCAGCAGTAGCATCTGCCTGCGTAGTCACATAACTGCAGCCGCTCTCACCTGGGAGAGGTCACTTTTCAGACTGAGCAGCTTAAATAGCCGAAAAAGGGAAATAAAAAAACAATCCAGCTTAATATGCAGTAATCACTATTCCCTTAAAGTCAGGGATATTATGGAATCATCGCCGCCGCATTCGGCCCTCCGCTGATTATTAGTTAGACCCACATGGACCTTAGTGAGAGGAAGAACTGGATTGACTTTTAGAAAGGTTGGTTGTATATTTCCGCCACTAGTTGGAGCTTTATCCCCAAATATTTCTCAATCGTCGGTGCGATTTAGTCCAAATCTGGTGCATATGATAATATCTTTAGTATATATCATATATATAACTTGAAAATTTAATAATTTACTCATTAGGTGGAGTCATTTTTTTCGTACTGTGGACAAACTTCCTATTCAATTTGAGTAGTTTAATCAGGGTCTTGCTTGTACAAAGGAATTTGGGAACTTTTCTGGAGTATATCTTTGCTACATAAACTTATTATATTAGTAATATATTAGGAATATAATCTATATGAGTAATAATTCAATGAGTTGAACTTCTAGGTATTAGATTCCATTGCAATTTTATGGTGCTAAATGTTGAAATCCACCGATCGTCGTACCAATGGGCCCATTTGTATTTTTTTTAAATTTTTTAAAATAAAAAACATTGATTTTTACCAAAGTCAATGGTTGGAGTTTATGTGCTTGAAGTAGCCCCCCTAAGGGACATTATTGGTACTTTGCACCCAAATTCCCTTTCTGGGGGGCAAATCCCATTTATTAGCACATTTTGGGTCCCTTGTCCGTCCAACTGGTAAGAATGGACTGTCCTCCTGGTCCAGTCTCTAAAAACTGTGTAGAATAACATGACCTGGTCTACAGACCTGTAATAGTCCAGAGGTCCATGTTCTCTAGACAAAAGCTGGTCTACAGACCAGTATTAGTCCACTAGTCTACACACATTTACCTTAACTGAAGTTGTACTATTGTCAATTTTATCGCACAAGAAATGAGGCTGGAGGCCGAGCCGGGTTGAATCCCTCCGGGTTGCCTCCGCAGTGCCTCAGTCCGGCCATATTTTACACACCGGACCCTTAAATACTCTTAAGGTTCAGAATGTTGTTTTGTTACTTGTAGGGGAGTATTCACACAGTGTGGTATTAGTACTTTCACTAAAGTAAAGGGATCTGAATACTTTGTCGGCACTGCTCAAATCAATGCCCCACGGCACATGCCTCCTCCCACATACAACATCCACGTGAGGCCTGAACGCTCCACTAGAGCACAGATGAATGATATATATCGCACAAATGGAAGATGTCTAGCACAGATGAAGGACATATTGTGACGGTTAGAGATATATCGCACTGGTTAATTAAATGTTGCAGAGATAAAAAGCCTGCTTTGCAGACGTGATACCCCGCCGCTCAGATTCTTTGCATTCACACACGTTCCATTTCCCATTATTTATCTCCCGGATACAGATTTTAGAATGAACTCTGCGTTATATTTGAATTAATTCACTGTTGAAATCTCATCATGCGCCCTCGGACGTGTCTTAGCCGTTCGCATAAAGGCTTCAGGACGAGGGATTTGTTAAGAGGATGTTAAAATGAGAAGCATTCAGGCGAGAATATTTGTCTCTGTAGCAGCATTACTGGCACCAGCTCTTAGATAAAAATGTGATTGAACTTAAATGGCGCTCGAGGAGGAAAGCAATTACGCCGTATCATCCCGAGGATAGTCCTCAAGCGTGGAATATTCATAAATCTGAGGAGTATTTACATTTGCCAGGAGAGTGATGCAAACAAAGGCGAGATGCTGAAGGTTCTGTACTGCGACAGTTTAACTGCTTTTATTGTCTGATTGTCTGATGGACGGCGGAGCGCGGAGCTCGTCTGACCTGGGAGGACATGCCGTGGCAGGGGTAGAGGATGGCTTTGTCGTCATCTTCAGAGCCCTGGTCCAGGCAGTAGCCGCTGGCTTTGCTGTTCCTCACCTGCAAGACAACAGAACCGGTACCGGTACTATTAGCTGGGACGCCAACCGGTCTCAGATTTCAGATTTGAGGGTCATATTTTATACGCACACACATATATATATATGTATATATACATATATACAACTAACCAACACTCATATACACTTATGTACAGAGAAATACAAATTCATAGTTTTTATTTTTGTTTGTTTTTTTGACCTCTCTCCATGATCAATAGGTCCAAATGAAGGCTTCAGAGCAAAAGTTAGATTTCCTAAACTTAAAAATAACAAAACCTCTTTGAATAAACTTAATAAAATCATGTACATTGATTTCACTGGATTAAATACATTTCTATCTATCAAGAGTCGGTCTACAGACCTTTTAAGAAGTCCAAGTCCATGTTCTCCAGCCAAGAGTCGGTCTACGGTCTACAATCTACAGTCTACAGACCTGTCCATGTTCTCCATAGAAGATCTGACCTACAGACCCTTTATGGTCCAACAGTTCACCTTATCTAGACAAGAGCTGGTCTACAGACCTGTAATAGTCCAGTAGTCCATGTTCTCCATACAAGATCTGACCTACAGACCCTTTATGGTACAACAGTTCACTTTATCTAGACAAGAGCTGGTCTACAGACCTCTATGGTACAGAAGTCCAAGTTCTCCAGCCAAGAGTCGGTCTACAGACCTTTTATGGTCCAACAGTTCACCTTATCTAGTCAAGAGTTGGTCTACAGACCTCTATGGTACAGAAGTCCAAGTTCTCCAGCCAAGAGTCGGTCTACAGTCTACAGACCGGCAATAGACCAACACTCCACGTTTACTGTAAACAATTTGAATATTACTAATTAAGGTGGAATTTCATGTTACTCCGACATGATGTGATTACCTCTATCTTAAAAAATTATAAACATTTTTTTTACAAAATACATCTCACATTGAAGTAAAAGTAAAAAAGGGTCTTGTTCTTTTGGGTCCATCCCGCCTGCCGGCTGCTGTTGCAGCATTTTGGGGGAAAAATGGAATCTGGAGAAAATGTATTCTCGCGTTCTTGTCACGTCGCCTCCTGTCCACCGGATCCATCAATCATTTTTGTCTCGTTCCCACAGCACAGTGTATTCATCTCCGAATGATGGTCCGACCACGAGAGGATATCCTCCCATGGTCCGGTTCTGCCCCTCCCTCCGGGCCTCCAGATGGTGGCGTGCATCCAGCGTGAGCTCTGCTCCCGCGTGATTTAAAATGCGAGCGGCTTGGTTTCCAGGTTGTGACATATCTATCATGCGCTGTTGTCAGGGAAGTTTCCGCTCGGCTGGTCCGGTCAGCCGGGCCCCGGCACCGGCGCTGATGCTGTGTGACAGATGAGAGTCACTGCTGCTGCTGCGTCTGTGTGGCAACACAATTCTCGCCGACAGATCTGAAATAGTGCCACTTAAGTGGCTGCCGCTCTGAAGAATCCATTAGCCGGGTGCCAGAACCCAAACAGGCGGCGGCGGGGGAGATGGGGGTGGGGGGGAAACAAAGAGGGAGTAAATTCATGCTGCTTCACAGAAGCTGAGAGTTTAACGTTTATGTATTCCAACATTGTGTTTGAGGAGCGTGGGGATTTTTCCCCCTCTCTGCTTCCCATTGTTGTAATTGATATGATGCGCAGACCTCTGAAGGGAACGGCGTCTGAGTCAGGAGCGCGTTCGCGTCTCCAATCCGGTTTTTGATTTTTTTTTTTTCATCCCTCTCTCTGCTGTGCCGGAGCCCAAAGACAAAACAATCACGGCAGAATGGAGAAGAAGTAGTGCTTAATTAAAGTGTTTGATTATAATTCATCCAATCCTGCGTGGTTACGCTGTTGTGTTTCCATAGCAACGAGATTTTATCAGCCTCACTGGTTGCAGTCAATTCATGTTTCTGTTTCTGTGGTAAAACACACAGAACAACAGAAACTCGTCTTAACCTCAACGTTTCATCTATCGAGTTGATGTAATAGGATATATTTTATATTATACATTATGTATTATAAGACAACCTGAGTGACTCATTGTTTATTTCTCGCCTCAAAACTCTCTTTTATCAAAAGTCTTTTTCTTATTTTACCGGAACTGTGTCGCTTCTAGCAACCTACTTTATTCTTACTATCCTGGTTTAATCTAATTTTTCTCTTACTTTATTTTATTTTTCTGAAACCTTTATTCTATCTTTTCATGCTTCCTGTTATTTCTTTCTTTTTTTATGCCTAATATT
The DNA here is from genome assembly GCA_009660295.1 of Lophius piscatorius. NCBI lineage: Eukaryota > Metazoa > Chordata > Actinopteri > Lophiiformes > Lophiidae > Lophius > Lophius piscatorius. Next base: position 60,610 of record VRLP01000728.1, read on the forward strand.
CGGTTTTATTCTCTCTGTAGCAGAACTCAGTGGGTTACACCACCGACTCTGGTCCAGGAGGTTGGGGGTTTGAATCCCAATACAAAAAGAGGGCTTGGTAGAAATCCAGTATGGACCCTTAGGTGATGTTCTTAGTGCCGACAGCAACATCTGGTACCGTTCCCAAGCCCGGATAAATGTGTCAGGAAGGCCCTCCGACATAACAACCTATCTAAAATGCAGAATGAGACGATCCGTTGTGGCGAACCTGCTAAAAAAAGTGAAAGAACCCTCATTCTCTTTATTTTCTAGTACGGCTTTATTTGTGTCCTGTTTCATTGCAAGGGACCCTGTGGCGCTGTCCAGGGTTCTGCGTCCTAGATAGCCTCTCCTGTCCGTCCTACGCTTGACTCTGGAGAGGGCTTTGTGCTCTGGTGGGATCGTGCCGCGTGACCCGGGCCCGGCACAGCAGTACCTATTAGTACCACCTGATCTTCAGTGTCGGGGTCACCGGTAGCTGCCGAACCAGAGTTGGAGGTCAGCATCTGTGCTCTGTGTCGGGTTCTCAGGACTCATTAACCTCCGGGCCGACAGAGAGGGCATCAAACACAGATCACCACACGGCTCCTGGACGGTAACTCCACCTCCTTTTGTCCTTGTTTGTCTCGTCTCTGTTTTCCACCTGAGGTGTAACTCGCCTGCTTTGATGAGAAAAATCTATTAGTTCCAAATGAAACGTAATAGGCGAGTCTCCCAAAGGTGGCTGGTGAAGATCACATGACCCCAAGCACGGGAAGAAAAAAACTCTTATCTGCTGCGGGATCAAACTGCATGTATTATTAAGAAATGTTTTCTTCCCTTTTTGGCACAAACCGTAAATATATGTATGCTATATAAATAAAGTCATTATTATAACACTGTATATGATATAATATAAGAAAATATGCAGAACTAAAAACCAGACGGCTACTGCCACATTTTATTCATATTCATATTCGGAATTTGGGAAGAAACCGGGACAGAACCCGAAAAAACAGGGTTAAAACCTTCTTACTCAAAAGACAGAGATGGATTTGATCCCAGAACCTTCTTACAGCTGTCCTACCCACTTATTATAACTGGGCCTCCGCTGTCATCCCTGACAACAAGGGTGTACCGCTGAAAAAAGCCCCCGATCCCCTGCATTGTAAAAGCAATCCATCCGGTTGAACCTTCAAAGTTACGTCCGAAAAAACTGTTGTTTTTCACGTGAAAAGTTCCCCCTATTGACTAAATTATGATATACGTGTAAGATAGATCTCCTTGAGTCGAGTCATTGCCAGCAAATTTGGACTGAATCAGACAAACGGTTGAGAAATGATGGTCCAAAAAAACATTTGGAGATAAAGCTCCCCCTAGTGTCGGAAATATACAACCGCCCTTTCCCAAAATCAATCACGTCCTTCCCCGGATTAAGATCTGTGTGAGTATAAAATCTGAAAAAGACAAACCAGCGATACAGATTGAAAACACACGGGAGAAGTATAAGAGAAAACTAAAAGAGAGCATATTGTATTTAAAGCATTTTTGGTTTATCGTAAAATCAGTACTATTAAAATTTTACAACTATATTGAAAAATCTGTGCTGAGATATGACTGATCCTTTTTATAATATGACTCCTTAAAGAGTAAGGGGCCAAGGATGGAGCCCTGGGGGACACCACTGGTCAAAGGGTCACAGAGAAGGGGGGGGCATTAACTGTGACATGAGAAAGTTTAGTTGCATAAATCAGATTTTTCTGCATATTAAAGCATGTGAAGACTTCATAAACAGAATTGTGTAACTTGATGCGACCAAAACAACTCTGATAAGAATCAGACGTTTTTTTATAAAAGCATGCTTTACCCAAAGGTTGAGCTAATCTCATTAGAAAGGAGTTTGTTTTTCTGTGAAATACAATATTTGACATTGAGGGGGAAACTACTATTACTGATGAAATGTGAGGATAAGTTGTAGTAACATTGAAAAAAAATGCAATGCAATTTCATACAGAACCCAGAAAAATAGGTTGGATTTGCATTAATTGTTGCAATCATGACCTCACAACTTATTGTAGATCTACGTCTAAGAAGTTGGAATGTTGCCTTTAAGACTTCCTGAAGGTAAGCGGTATCCTCGGTTATTCAAAATCCTCAAAATTAAATCCCAGGAAAGTTGGCGGTATTATAGAATCATCATAACCACAAAAACTAACACTTAAAATCTCATAAACCCTTAAACCTTAGGGCAAGGAAGAACTGGATTGATTATGGGACAGGTAGGTGGCATGGTTCTGACACTAGGGGAAGCTTTATTTACCAGAATTCTTTGGGCTATTATTTCTCAACTGTTTGATAAATTTTGGCCAAATTTGGTGCTTATGAATCAACCTCAGGAGATGTTTCTTCAAGACATCATATTTTGGACAAGTAGTTCATATTTTACTCACTAGGGGGAGCTTTTTTACAAAAAACATGTCTTTCAGACATTTTTTCGTAACCGTTGCTCGGATTTAGTCTAAATTTGATGCGTTTGAATCATTTCGAGAAAATACATCTTCAAAACGTCATATTTTGGTCTAATAGTTCATATTTTATCCACTAGGAGGAGCTTTTTTCACGAAAACACTGTTTTTTGGAACTTTTTTCATAACCGTTGGTTTGATTTGGTCCAAGTTTGGTGCATATGAATCGACTCGAGTAGATCAATTATAATGTTTTCATTCATAAAGTTCCTATTTTTCCAGTCACAATCATATCACAGCTCATAAATTATTGGGATATCTCTCAACTATCATCCGCAGATATCAAATTGGCCGTCTCGGGGCGCTCAGGCCTCCATCCTCTCTAAACCTCAGCTCAGTAATGGAATTACTGATGATGAAGCAGAAAAGAATGAACGGAGTACTTCCAGTAATCCGAGCAGGAATCTTCCTCACCTCTCCGTATGTGATGGTGTTGTTGTAGATCCTCATCTCAGGATAAACGTGTTCGAGGTACCAGCGGAAACTCCGACACTGCAGCCTCTTCCTTAAGGCCAAACGCTCGGAGACATCCCCGAAGTCTACCCCGGGATTCTGTCAACAAAACAAAGGCACAACGAGGTGTAAAGCTACTGAGCCGACGGGTACGTTTCTGCGAGCTGTAGAGGAAACAACAAGCATTTAGTTAGGAAAGAAACATCAACGTTCGTTCCTTAACCATCTTTGCCGAGCAAGTTCTAATCTGCGTCTTGATTATGAGTCCTCACGGCGGCGCATGCGTTATGGACACGCCAGATTCTCCATATCTCAAGCTGTAAGAAGGTTTATCGAATGTTTTGCACTGGAGAGTCAGATTCATGGAGGCCCCACTTCACTGCTTACAGGATATGCAGCTGGTATCTGGTCCCAGATACCACAACACACCCTGAGAGGTGGTGGAAAGTATGTACCTTGAGATGATTTGGTGCCAAAAGTAGGACCTAAGCAATACTAGGCACCTGGTTATAATGTTATGGCTACACACCTCATGCATAGGAACAACGGCCCTCCCATAGATCCCATTAATGCAAAGGCACACGACCAAACATACGCTTGAGAACACTATATTTATGTCTTCTATGTCCAGGCAGACCCTCCCACTCCCCCTCCCACTTTCTCCATTCTGCTGGATTCTACAGCCCGCTGCGGAACTTTCTTTAATAATGAATCTATTTGGAAAGTGTCGTATTATTATTATTATTTTTTTCTATAAAGCAGCGCCAAGAAAAAAAATGCTTTCAATTTCACTGAGATGTTGTTTGGCGTTTGGGCGAGGAGCTGGCCACTGTGGTGAGTCATAAAGCCTCGCCTCACCAAAGTAATTGTGCTCTCGACGGGAATCTCAGACAATAACAGGAATGTGCGATTGTGTGTGCGGTGGGTTTATGTTGGAGGGAGGGGAGGCGGTAGATGGAATAATAGCGGAGTTAGGTCTTTGTACTGTACACAAAATAACTCCACTCCGCAGGACAGATGGGGTAATGACGTGCCATGCCACTGTGTTTGTAATTACACTGGAGAGGGGAAGTGGTCTAATGGGCTAGTTTGTCATAGTCTACCTTCCCGCCAACATGGCAACACACACCCGCACACACACACACACACACACACACACACACATAGATTGGTTGTAAGGTGGGAACATTTCCCAAGATGGTACATTCTACTTACTTTGAGAGTTATCAAAAACGTTTGCGCCAACTTAATCGACCACATGGGCAGCAAAGGAGTTCAAGTATCTCGGTGTTTGTTCTCGGGTGATGGGAAAATGGACCAGGTGATGGACAGGTGGTTCCGGCAACATCAGCAGTAATGTGGGCGTTGTATTGATCTGTTGTTTTGAAGAAAGAGCTGAGTCGTAAGGTAAAGCTCTCAATTTACCGGTCCATCTACGTTCCAACCCTCACTTTATGGTCACGAGCTCTGGGTGGTGACCGAAAGAACGAGGTCGAGGATTCAAGCGGCTGAAATGCCCTCTCTTCGTGAGGGGTCTCTGACTCAGACAAGATGTGGAGCTCAGACATCCGGAGAGAGTTCGGGAAAGGAGCCTGTTCAGGTGGTTCTGGTATCTCAACTGGACGCCTCCCTGTGGAGGTTTTCAGGAACGTTCAATTGGGAGGAGACCCTGAGGTAGACCCAGAACTCCCTCAAGGTGAGCCGGAGGGTGTTACCAGAGTGATATCTGGAAATCCCTTCTTAGCCTGCTGCCTTCGCGACCCGACCCCGGATAAGCGAAAGAAAATGGATGAAATGGAAGTGCGTCGTTATAGGGGAGCGTTCAGAGGCCTTCCGTCAGAATCATCTCGTTCTAAATGATTCAAGGGGCAATGTGGTTTTAATATGAAATCCAAATCCAGTTGCTTTAGTTCTATCTTACTGGTGGTGGTGGTCAGGTATTTAACATCCTGTGAGGTGTTCGATATATATATATATGTAACATGTGTACAGGTACCCACCCAACAGGAAGTCCATTTTCTTGGTATTCCACTTCCAGGGATTACCATGGCCTGGACAAATGTGGGTCTAAACAAACTCTAGGGAGAAACCTTAATGTCCCATTTATGTAGCACCATTTAGGTTGACAACTGAAAAGTTTATTCTTGACATTTTGAAAAAGTTCTGAATTTACACGGCAGCGGCAGTTTTCAAAAAAATTCGGGTTTTTCAGGCCATGAAAAAGCTGTTGCCATTTGAAGAAAAAACACATAAAGGAAAAAGAAATGACGAAAATATGTGAAAATAGTTTATGTGAAAATAATTGCCATGTGAACGGGCCCCTAAAACTGCTGTATGGGTTTAAAGATGTCCGCTTTAGTCTATTATTGATATCTCCCCTTACCCCCCTCTCAAATCATCTGTCCTCTCTTTCAAATATGTGAATAGTTTTATCTTCATTTGAGTAACCCTTGTCCTTGAGATGCTGATGGACTGCTAAGTCCTGTCCTGATGAGCTGGATCTCCTGTGTTGGCCCACGTTCTTGTGGAGCCATTGTTTGGTCTCCCTTATACAAATCGGAGCACTCCTTCTATTTCAGGATCAGGGTGAACCAGTTTTTGTCTCATCGTGTTGCTGAGTTTGAACAGAACCAGGATGTTGTGATTGTATAAGACTCTTTTTTCGTTTGTGATGATGTTTCTATGGAGTTGTTTTTCTGAGTTGTCTTTGCTAAATCAATGAAAAGTTGGGGTAGCTACATCTTTTTTTGATATGTTTGTGATCTCTCTCTCTTATCCCTCTGCTTTCATAGGTATATTCCCAGCCATCATCAGGTGTAAGGTTCTGATAAATCCCAGAGTTGTATTCTGGTGGGCGGTTGAGAGAGCGCCGATCCCCCCACCAGTCAGTCAGAACTGAGGAAGCCTTTTGGAGGAGAGGCGAAACATCCTCAACCCTTAAGGATTACAAGGACCTGGATCAGTGAGTATCTATACCAGCCTATAAACCAAAGTAGCTGTTTATTATTGCGCGTGATGCATGATGTGCATTAGGGGGATTAAAGCTCACGGGGGTTCAGTCGCTGCTTCTAGTGTGAAGGTCGAGTGGGATGGCATTTGTATTTCTACTGATGAGTGTCTCTGGAGAAGCAGCCGAATGAGAAAGTGAGACAGGAAGAGTGTGGTCTGGAGTCAGTGATAGAGAGAGAGAGAGAGAGAGAGAGAGAGAGAGGGAGAGAGAGAATCTTACGTTCATGGGAATATTCCAGGCCATGTAGACGTGTGATTTGTATTCGTCCATCCACACCTCGGCGGCCCTCAGAGCGTTGCGCTTAGCATAGTAATCTATGTCGTTGTTGTAGGGCTTCTTGGTGCGTTCGATGTGAGCCACCCGGGCGCACGGGAGGACTTCCATACTCCCGCCACACTGCCACACCTAGACAGGAGCAGCAAAGGGAGATATTTTTTTTTACATGCACAGTGAAAACAGCAAAAAGAATCACTCAGAGAAACATTTATCACGTCTCCCTGAGTAAACGCCGTCAAACAACGATCGGCAATTGAATCGGTCATTAGCTCGCACTGTTAGCCCAGGTATTCAAAGAACTGCTCAAAGTTCTTACACAAATTGATTTACAAATGACAGTAGTTGTACACTGATATGCCATAACAGTACAACCACTGACAGGTGCAGTGAATAACATTTATTTTGTGATAGGAATCCTACATTTTTAGCTGATCGACTAATTTAAGTAGGAAACAGTCCCGCTAATTTCACCAGACAGGCACTCGGTTTCGACCTGGTACTCCCTCAACCTAGAAAAAGTAATTTAGTCCGCAATAGAGCCATATTAAATTACAATAAGCTACCGGTACCCACAAGGGCTAGCACAGAATAAACATACGTTGGAAAAGATACTGAAGAGAGAACTGTTGTAGCTTACCACATGATTGACAGCTGTTTGTTTGTTTTTTTTGTTTCTACACATTTTCCAAAATCTATGTTAAGTTAAGAGCCACAAACAAAAGATTCAGCAGAATAACATTCGTCGCTGATGTAAAGTATGCAAATCTGCCAATCTGTGCCGCGCTGCGTGAATGTAGCCCAGGAGTTACGCGCAGAATGTCATCAGAACGCCACAGCATGAGGTAGCGTCATTCCAGCAGTACAAACTGTGGAGCCCCGGCCACCCACAGCCTCTTAATGATGATGACCACAATGCGTAACTTATGTTCTGATCCATTAACTTCTCTATGAACCCACAAAGATGCCCCCCTGCCTGGTGTTAAAGGAGGATGCCTAAGAAAACTACTTCCTCCGTCAGCGGCCAGGGTGAATGGGGTGAAGCCGAGTGCGGTTGTATGTCATGAGCGTAATTATACCTTATTATAGGGCGTAATCATACTCATGTTGATTCATTTGATTAATACATTTGTGAGTCCCTGAGCACATCATGTTCAGTCATGTGGCTCCACCCCTTCAAATGATAGTTGCCTAAGGTGCTAATAGAGCAGAATGGATGAACAAATTCTCTGTCAACAAATAGGTTTGGATATATTTTGGCTTTTGAGACGATGACACCAAACATATATACGTCTAATGTAAACATGAAAAACAATCTCACTGCCCACAAATCTGCAAAATAATCACAAAGCAGAGTACAGAGAGTGCGGGGGACAACCAGTGCTTCTACGTTGCAGGTGTTGCTGAAAGCTTTTCTGTGTCATCACAATAGCAATCCAACATTTACAAGACATGCAACTTTTTGACTTTCTTGAATATTGTGAGTTTGGGCCTTTTTTTTTTGAAAAATTATTTGCCAAAGTCCATTGTCCATTCCTGAGCATTTTACTGTTTACTGGCCCTACACTTTTCATTCAGCAAAGATATACTGGTCAGCCATAACGTTAAAATCAGCAGGCAAATATTGTGTATTTCCGACGTTTGCAGCCAAAACAGCCCCAGTGATGTCACTGTTCAATTATGCGTAACGAGATGAGTTGTTGTGACCCCTAGGACCCTCTGAATTGACTGAACCAATCATGTTGTATTTACTAAAAAGAAAATAGTTGTAGTTACTTTGTTGGATCTTGTCGATTGTATGACTCCATCCTACTTGTTCTATCAACGTGAATACTTCCAATCAATCCCACTTCAGTCAATGCACTTCACCTGACTCTATCAAAAACACATTTGGATAAAACATTTTCCGTTCAGTTAAAAAAAAATATATCAAACACATCTTGAATTTCTATTCCTGCAAAGAATATATAAATCCCGACACTTTCAATGATCTCTGTCTACTTTGAAATGCTGTCAGGGCTTTTATTTGTTTTCTCAAACTCAAACTTTCGAGGACTCGCGGGAACTTTGCAAACAAGCCCCAAGAAGTTAGGCTTGATGTTTGCTGACTTTCCTTGAACAACGTTGCACCAAGTATAAAAATTCCCAGAATTACAGGAAAACATGTAAGCAAAACACAATCTGAGGCCGAGAGCTTTAGGTTTAAGGGAAACGTAGAGGTAAGGCTGAAAATCAGCTTTCTGTCAGAGTTAGGGATGGAGAGGGAACCTCGCCTGCAGCTGTTGATTGTCTCTGTAGAACAGGACGGGTCCGACGGCGTCTAGCGGATTCCCCCCAGAGACAATCGGCAACAACAGCAGCTAGTTTTCACACAATATCTTGTAACTAAAGTTGACAATCAACAACATGTTTTTTAAACCTTGTCCGAGTTTGGGATATAGAACAGCAGGCATTTATTCACACTAGAACGTAAAAAGCAAGAAACTTATTTTGCCTCTTCCCCTTTTCCCGCTCTGCATATTGATTTGGCATTGATTTTAACGTTGGATGCCCTTCCTGACACGACCTACCCATTTATCCAGACTCGGGACCGGCAGGTAGCACTAAGGACCTTGCCTAAGGGTCCACACTGGATTTATGCCACACCCTCTTTTGACTGGGATTCAAACCCCAGTCTCCTGGCCCAAAGTAAGTGGTTTAACCCAACAAGCTATTCAGCTCCTCTTTTTCCACACTAGAAATTATACCTACAAAACCCTTAAAAACACCCAAATTCAATTTAGCACCTTCTTCACTTGATACTGATTAGAATTAAGTCCTTAAAGGTACAAAAGTCCCATGTCTGAATCATTTCTAACCCTTTAAACCTCTTCTTTCTTCAAAGCTGGGCCTTATTTTTGCATATTTCTATGGGAAAATGACTGACAGGAGCAAAACATTTTAGAATTGGTCCAGAAGATCTACGGCTAACTTGCTCACATGAGCACGAAACTGAAACGCAAAGCGACAAAAGACATTTATGCACATGCACTGGTACGCAAAACACTTGTTAATGATGTTCATCTTTAAAAACAAGGCATGACTATCCAAAAAAATCATCTAAACAAGTCAACAATGCAGCAGACGCTTCAGTAGACTCGGTAAAAGTTCAGTCAGGAAGACATTCGGGCCATAGTTTATCTTTTATAGAACCCAGGCAGTCACATGATCCGTCTTTACAATATGATAAAAGCCTCAAACAGCAAAGTCACATCTGCTCTGCTATGTGTGGTAAACAGTCAAATGAACAAAGTCAATGGATCCTCCCCATCTTCAGACCTAAGAAGATCCCTAATGAGGTATTTCAGAGGAAGACGAAGAGCCAGAGGATGCATGGACCAGAACTTCACACCTGAGACAGCTTGGAGATGAACTCCAACTGGCAAACCCAAACAAGGCCGGCCTAAAACAATTTTACAAAGAACTATGACAGCAGAGCGGAAGGGGCGGTTCTGAGTTGAGGCGGGAAAAAGCAAGTAGCCCAGAACAAACCCAGATGCAGGCAGAACCTCAATGCCTGATGCCCCATGAGGGATGAAAACAACTAACTAAATCTTCTCATGTTCTTTATTCATCAGTCCCAGCAGCGTCATCAGCCACCACTTACACCTATACTTGGCAGGTACAGGTGTTGGTGGGCTGCTGCTCAGGGCAGATACCCTTCAAATTAATTTTCACTCAGGAGTCTGAGGACCAAAGACCCTTTGATGCACCAATTATCACATCGTCTGCGCTAAACGATATTCATCTTTGCTGCAGTGACTTTTCTCTCCTGATTGAAATGAAGTGTAAATATTTGATTTCCTGGGGTTTAATTTCAGACATGGATTAATACAAATTTAATAACGTGGCGAATCCTTGTGGCAGCAGATCCGTGGATAATTTTCCCTCTGTGGTTTAAAAGTTTTGGACGACGGTGGAGGTGTGAAAAGAAAATCACAGATTAAATTTTTCGAAATACTAATTAGAATATAATAGTTCATTTGTAAATTATCCCATGCTACTCTTGCACCCAACTCCTAGCTTAATAGCTTAATCTCACAGCTCCCTTGAAGGCTTTTTATCTGCATCTACGAACTGCCTGAGACTTTGTTGTGAAAGACGCCTATAAATAACCCCTAACTGGGTTCTATACCCCGAATATATAGATAACCCCGAGGAAACGCAGATCTCAGATCGTAGAAACACGTAAACCACTCCCTCTGGATAAGTGGACGGAAATGGACCGATGGATGATAAATTATTAACTCTTTTCTGTAGTAACTTTTCTTTACCTACTATTTAGCATTGTAAGAAAGTGTCTAAAGATAGACCCAATCACAGGTGGCCATAAGATGATACCCCAAAAACATACGAAATCCCTCCCACCAGCAATACCCAACCTAAAATAATATGGTCTGGACGGTGAACGCACCCAAATGTGCCAAAACTCAGCCAGGCTTGGTCCGAGCTCCAACAACCGGAATATAGCCGAATGTGTCAGCCGTTGGGCAGGATTTGGTTCACCTTTGGCGAGTCACGGCCACAACTCAGCTGTGCATCCCGACAATCAGCCGGAATTGGCCAGATTCCATGAGGCTACCTAGGAATGTTCACACACAGCAAGGTTTCAGGTTCAAATCTACTTTGAAATCTGGGATCTTTGTGTCCCAAACCTCATCACCGTATAGAAATGGCGATATTTCTTCAGGGTTTTTTGCTTCGACGTGACCCGAATACCAAGATAAGAGAATAAAAAATTGAGAAATGGATAAAATATTATCACGGTCTATTTCTAAAAACATATCATCACCTGATAAATAGTACCGTCCAATATTAACTTGATAAAATAAGCCTTTAAAGTCCCCAACAAGGAAAAGAAAAACTTTTTCATTTTAAATCTTAGACAATCTAAACTTACCATAAAATGACAAATTGTTTGGTCAAGTTTGTTTTTTAAACAGTAACAATGAATCAGACTTATAAAATAATTTGTGGTTGAAGTTTTGTACGTCATAGTTAATAGTCAATTTTACTAGAATGGGATTAGCGCTACATTTTGATAAAGCTTGTTTTTCAAAAACTTTTAGACCTTTATTAAACTTGGGTTGTATATATTTACATAATTCTGTTTAGAAAGTCCTCACATACTTTAATATGACAAAAAATATAAATAACCATGATTAATGCCTCCTACTCGGTGGTCACTTTGACCTGTGGTGTCCTCCAGGGCTCCGTCCTCAGCCCCTTACTCTTTAGCATATATATATATACACAGCGTCAGGTCATATTATTAAAAGGTTCTATAAAGTGGCACACATTTTTGAATAAGAAATAGTGACTCAAAGTGTACTCATCCAAAAAAGTTGAGCAGGACACTAAAGGGATAGTAACACATTCACGGCTCTTATCCATCCTTATCAGACCTTAAGGATGGATAAGGATGGATAAGAGCATCCTTATCCAGGATGGATAAGGCTGGCATCATCCAGCCTTTTTTAGGTTCCAGTCAGTCTGGCATGATTCATGCTGCTCAGATCTCTCCGCAAAATCCAATCAAATCAAATCTCTCCCCAAAAAGTCCTGGAGATACAGCATTTTGCAAATATGTGCAGAGAAAAGAGGAAAATTTGCATCGCAATCATCCTCCAGCTTTGCTGCTCGTCCTTGTTGAAAGAGAGAGAGCATCAACATGCGCTGCCTTGGGGAGGAGGAGTTAGCCCTGAGCCTTAAAGCCAAACGTTCACAAAAAAGACACACTATCAAACATTTACCTTGGTCTCAATTAACATAATTTACATGTTTCTATAACGCTCAGGGATGTGGTGGAAGCCGGGGTTTAATTGTATGTAAATGAAGGCAATGTGCTCTCTTTAGTTCTACCCTACCTCGCGTCAGCGGCGAAGCAGTTTGCCGCACATAACCCGAGTTTAAACCTCTCCATTGACTGGCTGACCCCTTCATCTTCACTGCTGATGATCCACAGTGACCCCGGCCTGGAAAATCCATTAGCGCTTTGGAGTGGGCTTCACCTGCTTTGCAGCTGCCCGAGAAAAGCGATACGTTTTCAAGGCAGCCTTCATGGTCTGCCCATTTATGTGGGTGCAAATGCAATACCAATTTAATGGCAAGTCTTTAGTCCTTGTGGGATCCACCCACAACCTTTTGTACCACAGTAAGCTCTGTTTGAGGCAATTTTTCTTTTGGTTCCTTTATCCAGGTTTCCTGGTTAAAGAAAAAAAAAAAATCAATAATGTGAATAAATGTGTGTGAGGATCTCAGTGTGTGTTAAGTGCTTGTGGAAAAAGAGGCTTAAAGTGCTCATGGATAATTGGAAATGTGTAGAGGAGTAATTGTAGTTAGCAGTTTGCACAGCACAAAAGGCAAATTGAAGATCGATATTTTTTTTAACCAGTGTTTCCTGAAGGTCAGAACCATTAAAGCCGATGTAACAAGGCTCGTGTAACAGGTGACGGCGTTTTTGTATGGCATTGGTCGCTATGGCTTTTTTCTATTCAGGCATGAAGGAAATATTTCCTGGCTGCTTGTGAAGTTATGAAACTGATATGATTCATATATACGATAACCTTTAAAGAAAATGGAATTATTTTACTTCATTATAATAAAAACAGTACTTTCGTACACTATATTCAACATTTCTAGTGCTTTGTTTTTTCCATTTACGCAATAGATGCATATGATGTGTAATTTTTTATTATGTGCAATTACAGTACATCTAACATTATGTGCAATTCTATAGTTTCCCTTTTTGGGAAAGACCCGGAGAATAAAGCGATGGCATGCAAAGAAAGTTGCAGAGCGGAACAAATCTGGCAATGGAGACAAAAATAAATCTCTCAATGGTTTAAAACGGCAGTTTTAGATAAATAATTAAGAAGTTTAAAGAGACTGGAGATGTAAAAAAAGAGCAGTCTGGAAGAGGACATGTCTGCAAACAGACAGTCAAGAGGAAGGTTCGACTGACAACAGACTCTCCAAGGATAAAAGCTGGGGAGGTCAGAGGTCAGCTCAAGCTTGGGGTCAGAAAGTGTCCTTAAGGACCATCAGATGGCGCCGAAACGAACACAAGCCAGTTGGGATGGCAGCAAGTACAAGCTAAAGCTCCTCCAGCTTGACAAAGAGAAACGAGGCATTCAATGGCGTGGTTTTTTTTTTGTGTGGAAAGCCCAGAAAGGAGAGCATTTCAAAAATCTGACCAGCTCCTACTAAAAGCCTGCATTAGTCTGACCCTGTCGGAATAAATGGTACACTGTAAAACAAAAAACATGCTTCATTGTTATGGCCGTCAAAAAATTTCTTTCATAGAAATTTTCCTCCATATGGCAGAAGTTCCCTGCAGAAGCGCCTGCTTCCCACGCGCAGCTGAAAATAAAGGTCCATAATCATCCGAATGTGTATAATTTATTTCAATTACGTACGACGCCATTTGGTTCCATGGATCCAATGCTGAACAAACAACAGGAAACCAGGACGAACGCTGTATTTAATGCCAGCTTTGGTAGCTGTGGGTGTTTTTCTACGCCACAGGAAAGGCTGAAAAATGAAAAGAGTCATCCAAGCGTGCTGAAGAAACCAGCCGCAGCCTCTTCCACACAAAATTTTGTCAACCTGTAGGAGCCGAGAGACCGTCTGTCCGCCAACTGTATGTGTTTCAGGCCTCGGTACAATTAGCGCGTTTGTGGCGTGTGAGGGCAGGTGAGACGTAACAAAGACATTTCAGATACCGAGGCCACATGGTATCAGAGGATGTGAGCCAGCGCTAAGTTTTTTGAAGCCCCTCTCGTGTTTTATTCATATGGGGTCATTTACAATACGTGTTTAGATTGCGGTGCCCTTGTGAAAGTCACTGTAATTGCTTTTGTTGATATGTGATAAGTGGACGGGGGCGTGGCTGAAAAAAAGCTATTTCCACCTTCCCTCGGCAGACGCCACCGGTGCAGAACATTTATATAACGACTCGATCGAATCGCTGTTCCGTATAACATCAGGACAAAAATAACCTTTAAGAAACGTTTAGCCGCTTTAGGTTTCAGCTGAAGGTACATTTGAGTAACGCTGCGTTCGGACGACGCAACAGGGGAACGAATTCAACACATTCGGGTTATCGCCAACAAATTCATCCGTCACAAGACACTTAGTTGGAAGAGAACAACAGGATGACAGAAAAAAAGTGCATATATAGATATATATATATATATATATATATGTATATATATGCAGGGTTTTCTTTGTATTAAAAAATATGTATAAATACAAATTATGAATGCCGTTTTATTTCTACGTAACTGCTTATCCTGATCAGGGTCAGGGGGCTGGAGCCAATCACGGTACACCCTGGAAGGTTCACCAGCTCATCGCTCAGCTGACAGCCACTCATCACATTCTGTCCTCTGGGCAATTTAGAATCACTATTTCATTATTTCATTCTGCCTATTTATCGTTTGTCACCTCATTCCAAAAACAATAGTCTGAACGGAGCTGTCCATGGTGCTGAATCATTAGGCCCAAACAAAGCCCAATGTGTTGACCAGTGACTGAGGCAACACTGAAGAATTCTTGCCTTGTTTCCTCAATTTCCAGTCTGGTTTGGGAGTAAATCTTACAAATGTCATCCCACATGGCTCAGCTGAGGGACGGCTGTGATTCCCAGACACTCCTGCAACGATTGTTTGGAAGAAGCCAGACGCAAGAACCTGAAGTGTCGCCAGTGATTTCACAGTATTGCATGGCATCTCTTGGGAGGCGGGCTTATCTCACCTTGATCTCATCGAGAATATTAAGAATCAGGTGAGCTGTCAACCTGTATACTCAAATAATTTCAGTGTCGGTGAAATCAAAAAGTGATATCATCGTTCGGAATGTAATGCCTTCGTCTGCCATCGTCACCGGGAAGTCTGGGCATCACAGCTCTTATAAAAGCACTTCAATTGACAGATAATTTCATGGTAATTGCTTGTGGCAAACTGCGCTGAGCGATGTGACTACGTCTGTTTTTGAAACAAGGATAATTTTCGTATAGAAAGGGCCCGATTTTATCGCTACGTGTGTGCTTAATCCCCTATTCAAAAGCGTGCTAATAGCACAGAGACGCTATCTGCATCTGCAAACTACGGCGAGTTAACACTTTTCTGTGAATATTGACACATTCAATCGCACCAGATTTGTGTCGGCAAAAGCCACGCAATTTTTTTGTGAAGTCGCCCACAACGGTACGAGAGGTTTATGAAAAATTCCTCCATTAATGTCTGAGTTATTACCAGCCTCTAAATCTACTGACAAATCCGACAAACTCTGTGAGTTTCTCTAAAATACTCTGTAGTCGCTTGTCTCCGGCACCTTCCACTTCAGTGTCTCTGTTCAGCCCACATAGCCCCCAGCTCCAATCCCCAAAGCAACATTAAAGGAATCAAAGGCATCAATAACGGACAAACTTTTTTTGGGAGATTTCACTCTTTCCCCTCAAGAGGACGACGTAACTGCCACATGACATTGTGACATCCACTTCCTGTCACTCATCTGCTGCGGGGTCAACTGGGCCCTGGAGCCAATCCCAGCTTAACTTCAAAATTGCTAAATAATGTAGATCATAAATTTAAGCTATTAAAACGGAAGAAACTGCTTTTAGTTTGAACAACTTAAATTCAGTCATTTTGAGATTCCCGGCTTTTTAAAAGAAAAGGAATTCTAATCTCCTTGTTTTTACAGTGTACTGGCAAATTCAGAGTCCCCTATACTGCATTCATATTGCAGGATGTATTTGGACTGTGAGAAAAAGCCTGAGAAGAATCCAAAACGCCCAGAACCGCAGGTGGATCAGAGCCTAAAAACTTTCTACACAAATATCCTGTCATCTGAACCCGCCAGGAAGCAGCGGTGATGGATTCTTAGTTCCTCTTGCAGCACCGTTGCATCATGTTTGTGGGTAAAAAAAAAGGACTGAAGAATCGTCTAAGAAGTCCAGTTTCTTTTGACTAAAGCTCCGAGGATTACGCTGTTCTGGATCACGGAGCATCAAAAGGACCGATCACGACGCCATTATCGGCGCCTCCTTTCAGAGGATTCGAGCGAATCAGACGTCGTGTCAGAGTTTACAGTGTGAGGCTGTGAGTTCATGTCTTCCTACTGGAGACGACATGAACCCTTCTGTCTCTCTGGGGACATGTCTGTCTTCTCAGTTCACATTTTTTATGATAGAATTTTTAGCTTAGAGTTTTGAAAAGGTTGTCAATTATTTTATTTTTTTTCTGGGGTGTCGGTTTTGTTTTGTTTTTCCGTTCTATTAACTTCAGGCTCTATAACGTGTGGAAAAATGACAGTGTGAACGATATTTATCGTCAAAGCGTGTTAAGGACAAAAATGTCCCCCGTTGAAACCCGGGAATCGAACTGGCATCAGAAAATAAAGTCTAGGATTCCATATTGTTTGGCGCTCATTCTGGAATCTTAGCTCTATAATTTCACATTTTACCATCTCATGCAGCCGTTTTCCATTAATTAGGACAATGTCAAAATAAAAACTTACTATTTTCCTTATTTCCTGTTCCCTTTATTGTTGTATGTTATACAAAGAAAGACGATGGCTATAACTGACCAATGTGTGTTTGTGGGTGTGTTCATATCACATGTGCGTGTGTGTGTGTTTGTGTGTATGTTCATATTGCATTTGTGTGTGTTCATATTGCATGTGTGTGTGAGTGTCTGTGTTCATATTGCATGTGTGTGTGTGCGCGTGTTCATATTACATGTGTGTGAATGTCTGTGTTCATATTGCATTTGTGTATGGGTGTGTGTGTCTTTGTGTTCATATTGCATTTGAGTGTGTGTTCATATTGCATGTGTGTGTGTGATAATAAAAGTTTGGATAATTAATTGTCGAAAGAAATAATTTAATGAGTCCAATAAGAAGCCCCCTCCCTCCCTCGGTTGTGAAATCCCACGCACGGATCTTCTGGACGACTTTTTTTTTGCGCTGACCTGTCATAAAAAATTCACCCTGCATAGTTAAAACGGGAGCTCTCCACACCGCGAGTGCATTTATTTCCGTAGCGCTAACGCTAATTTAATTTAATTGTCTCTGCACATGCCGTTAGTTAATTGCGGCCGGACCATTTGCGTGACAAGCTCCACGGGGCCACAAAGAACATCCGCCATAAAGAGCGTTGAGGCTATTAGCGGCGGTAAACAGGTTTCCATCAGCACCATTACACAAAACAATCAATACTCCGGGACGATGCAGCAGATGGAGGCAGAGGGAAACCGTCCACTCCGCAGGATTCTCACAGAAAGAGAGACGACGGCTTAAGAATAATCTGCACTCAAGTGCATTCTGGGATTTATCCCTGCAGTGACATGTAGGATTACAGCGTGAGACGTATAGGAGATTCAAAACTCAGTAAAAGTAGGAAACTTAAGTAAAAAAAATAAAAAGAATGTGTGTGTGTGTGAGTGTGTGTGTGAGAGAATGTGTGGGTTCATACTGCATATGTGTGTGTGTATGTGTGTGTTCATATTTGCATGTGTGTTTAAATTCATCTTGCATGTGTATGTGTGTGTGTACATATTGTATGTGTATGTGTGTGTGTACATATTGTATGTGTATGTGTGTATGTGTGTGTTCATATTGCATGTGTGTGTAAGTTCATCTTGCATGTGTGTGTGTGTGTGTATGCACATATTGCATCTGTTAGTGTATGATTGTTCATATTGCATGTATGTGTGTGTGTACATATTGCATGTGTTAGTGTGTGAGTGTTTATATTGTAGCTATGTGTGTGAGTGTGTTTACATATTGCATGCATGGTTGTGTATTTTCATATTGGATGTGTGTGTGTGCGTGTGTATTTGTTCAAATAACTTGTGTGTGGTTCATATTGCATATGTGTAAGTGCATTCTCCATGTGTGTGTGTTTGTGTGTGTGTGTGTTTGTATGTACACTTCGCATTCCTGTGTATGTGTGTGTACATTCTGCATGTGTGTGTGTACACTTTGCATTCTTGTGCATGTGTGTGTTGAACAATTGCCCTCAAATCTTTCAAGTTAAGTCAACATAAGTTCTGAAAGCTTCGGCCGGGTTTTCTCAGCGGTACTTGGGAATCGGTTTCCCGCATGAAAAAAGTCCATTCTGACATTCATTTTCTGTAACAGTTTATCCTGTTGAGGGTCACGGGTGGGTCTGGAGCCTATACCAGCTCACATTGGGCGAGAGAGCATTTCAAGTCAATTCAAATTCAGTTCAAGTCCTACAATCACTCAAAGCTCATCCATCCGTACGTTTAAAAATAAGCAATCATCCTCTGCAGGGTAACTTGGGCTGGAACCTATCCCAGCTGTCAATCAGAGCGAGGTGGAGTACGTCTTAAACAAGTCGCCACTACATGGAAACAAACATCCGTTCACTCTCGCACTTTTACGTTTAGATACACACGTATCGGCAAAACGAATGAACTTGTGGTGGCCTACTAACGCACAAACCGATCAGCCATAACATTAAAACCACCGGCCTGATATTGTGTCTCACCCCTTTTTACTGCTGAAACTGTGGTAGAATTTAATCAGAACCAGAATAAATCATTCTGTGCTGTATCTTCAAATTGAAGTATGACCAAAAGACCGAATCATTGCAGCCTAAACCGGACTTTATTGAACATTCCAACAGGGTACGTTCCATTTTCTTGTCCAAAAAACATGGAGTCCTATCTGTGCTGGTATTTTCTTTTTACCCTCTATCCTGTTAATGCTCACCTCAAGGTCATCCTGACTTAGAAAACCCAACGTTCATTCAAGAATGATCCGACTACCCACGTCCATCAGTTTCTCGGAAACGTAGCACAAAAAAAAGCCCGAGTCCTCACATTCACCCCATTCTTATGTTGTTTCACTTAATTTCTCAACATTAGATAATAACGGAACTTATACATATATGTCCGTACAAGAGGTCTCCCACTTCAACACACAAATACGATCAACTGGATGTTCTGACACCATTGATCCTGTTACCGCTTCATAAGTTTGACTCAGTAGTCTGGCCACCAAAATTTCATCTTCACTTAAATCACTCAGATCTTTACGCTTCAGGAAAAACAGAAAGAATGTTCTCTTGCTGCCTCATATAGATGGTCAACATTATTTTGACTTCAACTGTGGTTGGCTATGATGTTATGGCAGATCAGTGTAAATTAGCACGTATGGGTGTGGGTGTTCACATGCTTGGCCGATGATGCAGCAGGAAGACATGATGATTTCTAACATATAAAAGGTCCACAGAGATCTTCTGTGGAAAATATATCTCCAACATCACCACAGCTTCAGATAGAGCGCCAAAGATTAGTGTCACCAATTCAGCATCCAGCCGACTGTGAAATGTGGGGGCTATCTCCTCCCCTCATCCTGAGTTATGGTGTTGAATAATGGACAAAAATGAGTTTGTGCAGAACTTTATGATGAAAAGGGAAAGTTTCCTTATTGAGACATTTGTGATAAATCTACAATCTGGTATCAAGCTGGGCGAGGTCAGAGTGACTTTGACCTTTTACCATCCAAACTGATGAGTTCATCTTCACATCTAAGCGGACAGCGCCTCCAAATGTCATTAAACTCCCTCCAGGCATTCCTGCACTATCGCAAGAATAGGACATCCGCGCTTGTTGCCGACAACGAGACGTGAAAAATATCCAAGAGTGGGTTAAAAAAACCACGCAAACAACATTAGTGCTTATTTTACTGGCAGTAAATCAATGAATCTATGATGCAGTTGGTTGTAATTCATGCGTCTGGGGTTGGGCTCTAGTGGCAGCAGGCTACAAAGGCTTTTCCAGATGTCCCTCTCCCCAGAAACACTCATCCGTTGAGGGGATCCGGAGTCGTGCCGGGGCCAGATGAGATGTATGGACGTGCCTGGAAAACCTCCAAAGGGAGGCGTCCTGATCAGACGGCCGAACTGGCTGGAAAGAAGGCAGTTGAGGTTGGTCAGGCATTAAAAAGGTGCCTGGTACTCCACCAAAAGAATTGCTACTTTGACATGTTGGGGGGCTTTGTGTCGCTGTGATTCTAAGAGCTGTGTTGTCTGGGGCATTAGCTCCAAGCAGGGTCCCCCCATGGCAAAAAAGTTCCGGCGAGTGGTTAGAGCAAGAGCAGTTTGAAGACCCCAAATGAATAAGCACCAAGGAAGTTGCAACACCTCGATACCAGGGCACCCTTCTAGAGCCAGAACTGGGAGGGCCAGGTCTTCGGCCTGAAGAGGCATCATGGACTTCAGTACTTGCAGGAACCGGTTGGGGGATCAGGTACAAAGCAATACATGTAGGAGGCAACAGAGGGGACTCCTGGCTGCGCCGACTGGTCCTCATTCTAGTTTAATGCTATGGCTTATCGGTACTGTACCAAACAGCTTGTAACAATTGCCCCCTGGTACCTAATTTTCCCATAATACCCTTACAGGCCTAGCCTTCTCCAAATCCACATATAGACCAGAATAGAGGAGAAAAATCTCATCCCCTTTAGCAAACCTGCAAAAACGAAGAGCTGGAATCTTACAGAATTATCTTAATCAAACCTCATTTTGTTTCTTTAAATTAAAACTATACCAGCAGCCGACATTATCAGCTATGACTAATGGTACTGCTATAGATAGAACCCCTTGAAAATAGCTCCTGATCTTCAACCCAACTGCCACCATCTTTCCTGAAACTGCAGGGATGATATGATCAGCAAGACTTGGAGTGAAAAATGGGGCCGGGGCGAAGGATCCCGAGCAGCTGAGGAGCCGCATTGAGGTCATTAAAGGGAGGCCTGAGTTTAAGTAGACTTCATCCAATGATTCATTGTGCTGAACAGAAGATTTAGTTCATATACGAGAAAGCCCGTTTTCCATCGTGAAAAGAATACTATGGACAAACTTCACATTTATTTGAGTAGTTCAATCAGTGGAATTGGCGACTATTTTGGGGGCTACTCCATTGCTGTCGGGGACGACAGCATGGATCCAGGCTTAACTTAAGCCTTGCCTGAATTACATACCCAAAATAAACTTAAAACAGCTCCACAACCATCAGGCGTTTTTGCATCACTTTTGTGTATCTGGCAAATAAGATGTAAAAGAATTTATTTTAAGTGTGAGTAATATTGTACCTGCTACTTTGTATCGACGACCGCATAAGCTAAGATTCAACTTAAGCCTCGCCTGAATTACATCCCCAAAATAAACTCAAAATAGCTCAGCATCCATCAGGTGTTTCTGCATCACCTTTTTGTATATGGACAATAAGACGTATAATAATTTATTTTAAGTGTGAGTAAGATTTTACCTGATGACGACAGCATAGGCCAATTCTTATCAAATAATGACAACACAAAAAAAAGGAAGAGGAAAGTTAGCTACAAGAGACAAGAACAAAGAATGCCGACGATGATGATGTCATTACAAATGTAAAAAAGCTTTAAAATAGGTTTAAAGAACTGAATTAATCTGAGTGTTAAATTTAAAGAATTAAAAACTGATGACACGGCGCTATTTTATTTGCTGTTCTTTTTAATAAAGTCATTCTTAAACCAAAAATGTTTCACGTTGTTCAGGTGCTTGAAAAAGATTATTCCCAAGTGTGACATTAAGAATAGATGGGTTTCCTTGAACACCGAATCTTTTCAAACTGCAGTGGCAGAATAATACTTTCCAACGTATTTGAAATGTTTCAACGCTTAACAAAACGATCAGTCACTTATTTTATGTTTGAAATCACAAAGTAACAGAACACTGAGTTTTTCTAATTGCCTGTCAATCAAGCGGCCTGCTTTAAGCTCCTTCCACTGTTGGCAGAATGCCTCAAATGAACTTTATAGAACTCTTTACTCGTTCATTCACTCGTTCACTTTATGGAC
Organism: Lophius piscatorius; assembly: GCA_009660295.1. Taxonomy (NCBI): domain Eukaryota; kingdom Metazoa; phylum Chordata; class Actinopteri; order Lophiiformes; family Lophiidae; genus Lophius; species Lophius piscatorius. The sequence continues at coordinate 82,780 of VRLP01000728.1, forward strand.
ATTTTCATTTTACCGTTAGTCAGTCGCTGTCTGCCATGTTATTTCATTATAACCGAATTAATTAGATATTAATTCATTTTTTTTTCATTTTGTAGATTATCGACAGGCTCTCTTTGAAAGGTTTAAAACCTGAACGGAGACCGCGGCATTCGTTCGTTTGTTGCCTTTAATGTGGCAGCTGTCCGTCCGAGTACTCGAGTACTCGAGTAATCGAGTACGCGCCAGAACTGCTTCCTGTTCTATCAGCAACTGAACATCTCGTCTAAAATCCCAGGTGTGAGTCGGTCCAATCAGACTAAAATAAAACCCAGAAGGGTCGTAATACTTTAACGTAATTAAAGCTAAAATACTTTATCTCAACCAACACAGTCTTCACTCCACCAACATGAAGTTAACGTTTCTTTTTTTTCTTCATATAAAGGATATATACATATATATCTGTCCGTTTCCTACTTCAGAACAAACCCAGTTATTAAACATCGTTTTGATTTTGTGTTTATTTGTTTACATTATAATTGAAATAAAGCTTGACAGGATCTCCACACATGTTCCTCATTTCCCCTCCAGTGATTAAAAAATTCCGACTTTATTCTCATTACGTTACAAGTGTTTTAGCAGCTCCATCCCATTCCTGCCTGGAACCTTCCCCTCCAATTATAGCTATGAAAACATACCAGCATTAATCCACGTTTTATATTCCGCAGCAAGCTGCTCACAGAAGCGTGACATATAACCTCCTCGTAGAGGATCGAACGTAGCAAACAGCTGCCTCCACATCGACACAAGCACATCCACATTAGCATTCATGTGAAGTCATGTTTTCGTCCACAAGAAGAAGTCCAATCTTCACTTTCCTCGCAGCTCCATGTTGAGTGATGTTTAGTACACGGAGCATTACGGGCCGAATACAGTGTCGGAAAATAAAGCTAAACGGTCCCTGTATGTTTTGGGTATTTCCTTTCAGAAACCGTTATTGAAAAACAAGACGTGTTTCCTTTTCAAGACCGGACAGGGCTGAACGAAAATTTTTAAAATTGGTTTGATATTGAATTTTCTTATTAGACTTTTGAAAAATACAATCACTTGGTGACAAAAACAAAGAAATGGTTGTTTGTTTTTAGTTGTCTGAGACCAGTTGTGGTTGTTTATGAGGGAATGACAGCTGTCAATCATCACTTTATTTCCAAAACAGCAGTTTTCAAGGAAATATTAAGATTGTAAGCTCTGCTAACTGGTCTTCTCTGCATCGCTTTCTAAGGTCCTTACAATTAATATGAAATTCGTTGGCAAACCTAACATCCAGGTTCCAACCGCTGACACACACACACCAATCATCCACAACATTAACACCAGTTAATGGTTCTAATGTTGCGGTTGATTGTTCTATATTCTTCACAGCTGGAATCTGATGTTATTCCCCCATTTCCCATAATAACTGATCGATTTCGCTGTAGTTCATCATATCAGACTGATGATTTATGTTTTGGTGTATCAGCAGACTGACAGCAGCTACAGACACATCTACTGAATGATCCAAGCTGGAGATGATGAGACACCAGTACTACTGGTTTACTCCATGATCCATGATAGAGATGATGAGACACCAGCACTACTGGTTTACTCCATGATCCATGCTGGAGATGATGAGACACCAGTACTACTGGTTTACTCCATGATCCATGATAGAGATGATGAGACACCAGTACTACTGGTTTACTCCACGATCCATGATAGAGATGATGAGACACCAGCACTACTGGTTTACTCCATGATCCACGATAGAGATGATGAGACACCAGTACTACTGGTTTACTCCATGATCCATGATAGAGATGATGAGACACCAGTACTACTGGTTTACTCCATGATCCATGATAGAGATGATGAGACACCAGCACTACTGGTTTACTCCATGATCCATGATAGAGATGATGAGACACCAGTACTACTGGTTTACTCCATGATCCATGCTGGAGATGATGAGACACCAGTACTTCTGTTTTACTGAATGATCCATGCTGGAGATGATGAGACACCAGTACTACTGGTTTACTGAATGATCCATGCTGAGATGATGAGACAACAGTACTACTGGTTTACTGAATGATCCATGCTGGAGATGATGAGACACCAGTACTACTGGTTTACTCTATGATCCATGCTGGAGATGATGAGACACCAGTACTACTGGTTTACTCTATGATCCATGCTGAGATGATGATCTTATCTAAAAAATGTCCCCTGTGAGGATTCATCAAGTTATTTTCTATCTAGTAGTAATAATAAATAATAATACATTTAATTTATAATGCACTTTACATTTGGATCAAATCTCAAAGTAGTGACACTCTTTAAGATTTAAGTCCATTATGTGTTGGAAATAAGATAAGATAGTGATATTTAAATATTGAAATGTCTCTTTAAGTTAGCTAGATGTGCTAATTTTGAACATTTGCGATATTTTCAAGATTCTTTCAACGAACAAGATGTTCAACTGCCTAAAAATAAGTCCCTATGTCTCCTTGAAATGGGAATCATTCAGCGATTGTGTCTGATTTCAAGGGCAATAAGATTTTCTGACTAGAAATTAGACAAATATTTTGATTTTGAGTTTTTGAGCAGTGTAAGCGCTTCTTAAAAACAATTTTTTTAACAGGTCTGTATAGGAAAGTAACAAAGACAGAAATAAGAATGACTTTGAATTTTTTAAATGTAATAAAAGACAGCCGCAGGAAAGATTGTTCAAAGCTTCGATTGAAACGGAAAAAGTAAACGGCGTGTCTTCCACATGTAAAGAGAGAAGAAATTAAAGGTCTTGATTTAGTATAATTCGATGTATCTACAGGAGTATATCATTTTGAACTTAACATATTTTAACACAATAAAGCAGTGTTTTGGTATTATGTATCTAAAACTCGGATATTAACCTCAACTATTAGATCAAAATTAAGAATGTGCCTGTTTGGCAAATTCCTAATTGACCTAATTGAACTGATCAGCTTTTAAATAAGCTCTTCGCATTTTTAAATGACTTTAATTAAATAGAACTGTCCCTTTAACTTGGAAGTATTGTCCGACTTCCTTTGAACTTGTTGAGCTGATTTTTGCTCAATTTTTTTCTCTCATATTGCACTTGCAGTTTTTAACTTTAAACCCCCCACTTCGTCCTTTTTTTGTAATTAATGTCCCTGTAACGCGTACATTCCCACATTGTACAAAATATGCAAAATAAGTAAAGCTACTTCACTTTTTACCGAAACCACTCGACAGTTTTTGACTGTAATTTCTACAAACACGATTAACAGTTTGGACGGACATGAAAATTAGTGTTTCCCCAAGGAGACGCGCGAAGCAGGGATTTTCTTCACATCTTCATGTACATTTTCAACATTCATTTGGAGGAAAGCCATTTAAAGGTTTCCTGTATTCAATCAGAGATAATGAGTTGTAGACGCTCGGCTGCGTCCGGGGAATTTTCGACTCCCTGTTTTTTAATTGAAACGCTCTCCTCTCTGCAGTCTCCACATCAAATAGGGACGACTTTCCCCCGGATGACGTCTCAACAAGTCACCGCCGTTTTAAAGGAATGCCAGGAAACGCTTATTAAAGGGAAATTAGCTGGTGTTTAAACAGCCGGTTATGATCACAATATTGGTAGCAAATGTAAATGAAGAATGTTTCACTTTTGTCCATCATGCCTGCAGCCGTAGCTCACCGCTGCAGGGCTCTTTGAGCTGAGAATCGCACTTCCACCTCTAAGTAAGCCAGCATCTGTAGCAGAAAAAGCTTCTATCTCTCTCTAGCTCCGTCTAAAATCGGGAGAGGGAAACCTTTCCATTCGAAAAGGAATATTTTTATGGCTATATCCAGTTTAGAAATGATCATCATTATTACAAAAGTTTTGATAATTTAAAAGAATAACTGCAAAAATGCAAAAAATGGCTTTTTAAAAAAAATCACAACAGTACATGAAAGCACACGATGATAACCATAACTCCCAATAACAGAGAAATGTGCATTCAAGGTTACAAATCAGATTTTCTGGAAATGGCAAATTTATAGATAATATCTCTAAAGAAATACATTAAAACAAATGTGTAACATGATTGGGCTTTGAACATTGGGTAGGGCTTTTTGGGACCCTTTTAGTGTGGATCCCATTATACCCCTCCAAGAGAAAATTATTTTATTTCGATTGGAGATCATATGCCCAATTAGCCTTTAGGTGTTGCTCAGGTCAGTTGTCTTGGTACACTTGTTTTTCTGTTTTTTCTCCTCCCATAAAGTGACATCAGAGATTAAGATTTATAGCTATGCCGATGACACAGAGCTGTGCATTTCACTTGAACTGGGCCATGATATTGCCCTTTGTACCCTGACTCCCGGAATAACAAACTAGATGAAAAATATCTTCTTGAATCTGAATGATGAACGGGCCTGATCCATGGAGGATTCACCTTGCAACTTACAGCACATGGATCAAAGACAAGATCCTGCTAACGTCTTACCAGTACCAGATATCACACCACATCTACAGAGGCCTGGTTGAGTCTACATCTTGACGGGTCAGAGCTGTTTTGGCCGCAAAAGTGGGGCCCGCACAATATAAGCCAGTTGGATATAATGTTATGGCTGATAATGAATAAGATATTAACACAAATACAGATGTTGTCATAAATGTTTGATTTTAGTCATGATTATTGTAAAAACCTGCGCAACAGGATGAAGTTGTTATAATGTTATGGCTGATAGTGCATACATATAAATACGGAGATTTTGATCATTTTTTAAAAATAATTCATTATTACTGTACAATTTTGGTGCAATAGGCACAGGAAGTTATAATGTTATGGCTGATAATGCATAAGTTATGTACACAAGGACAGAGGTTTTCATCATATTTTTATATTATTAGTTATTACTGTGGAAACTGGTGCAACAGGAGCAAGCAGTTATAATGTTATGGCTGATTAGTGCATAGGTTTTGTATACAAAAGACAGCTTTTGGTCCTTCTCTTATATCCTTCATCATTACTGTACAAAAAGGTGCAATTATAACCACATGTGCCCTACATGTGGTTATAATGTTATGGCTAAAAAGAGAAGAATATGAACCGGTAAATAATCCTGGTTCAATGAGTGAAATCCATCGCTCAGCAGGAAACACACCCACTCAATACTTCTAGCAGCAATTTTACTCGTCATCTATTATTCATAACAGGAATTAATAGTCATGAATAACAACTTCAGCTCAGAGGGTGTCACTCAGTCTCATCTAATAACGCCGCGAACCGGCATTTACCGAGTTAACTGCGAGTTAAGTAAAGCATGAATTATCGACTTCCATCAGCGGTGACAGGACGCAGGCGCGGCTGCCGGTGGTCTTTAATCGCCGTGAATAATAGATTTACGTCGTTACAAAAGCAGAAACAAGCTAGTGAGCTAGTTAGGAGTGAATCACGCTATCACGACGTTTATGTTCATTTGACAGGCTAAGCCCGGCTTTTAGCTTTTAACTTGATGTAATAAAATAATAACTGTTAAAGGAATAGTTGAGCTTTTTGGGATATTCCGTTAGCTGCTTATTTGTAGATAGATGGTTGAGAAGGATTGATATCGTGCTAATGTGGGAAACGTCAGCTAAGCTAATGTGGTTAGCTTAGCTTAGTGTAGGTTTTGCATAAAGACTGGGAAAAAGAATTGCTCTAACAGGCTAAAATATACGAATAATATTTTATTAGCATTTCATGAACGGTGACAGTGATGAGAAAAAACCCTGGCTCCTGACAGGCAGAAACCTCGAGCAGATCCCGACTCAGGCTAGACGGCCTTCTTCCTTCCGTAAGTCCTGTCCAAGAATGTTCCGGAAGTGTATGTAAAAGTCGGTGATAAGTCCATCTTTGCACATTCAGAGATAGATTATCACGTACGAGTCGCTTAAAGCCTTTAATGTCCTGCTCAACTGTTTGTCTGACTACATTTTGAGTCATTTTATTGTCTTGTTTTTTATTCTGTTTCCGTAAGGTGACCTTGAGTGTCCTGAAAGGCGCCCATAAATAAAATGTCTTATCATCATTATTATTATTACTATATCTTATCTAGAAATGTAACTGAACCTGTTCGTAATACGACCCAGTGGCAGCAGGTATATGCTAAAGTGTAAGGGGCGGAGGATGGAGCCTTGGGGGACACCACAGGTCAAAGGGGCCACCGAAGATGAGGCTTTAATCAAGGTTATTGAGAAAGTTCTATTCGATAATCAAGAATTTCTTTTTTGGCATATTAAAGCATGTAAAGATGTAACAGAGTTACGTACTTGATACGAATACAAATATAGTAGAGTATTCGTAAAGGTTGAACTAATCTAATTAAAATGGACTATTTTCCATTCAATACAACATTTTATCATGGAATATTTTCTTTTTTCCCACCGTTTCAAAACATGCTTATCATTTTAAAGGTAATTTTAGAGATATCAAACTAAAAACACGCCCAGAGGAAGAAAAAAAGAAATGCATTTAAGTCATTGTTCCGTCGTTGTTAATGACATCATCCAGTAGAACGGAGAGAAGTCTTCCCAGAAGGAAGTAACATCTAGGAAGGCAGTAACTTCATCAAGGAGAGAGAGTCTTTTTTACTTTGACTCACCTTCAATGAGTTGACTCTGAACATCAACAACATGAGCGCGTGATTTCTTTAGTTTTGGCTTTGGTGGACGTGGCCTTGAGTTAGATGACGTCTCACACTGGACTTCTTCTCCACCTGACTCCTTTCTTGAAAAACGATGAGTGATGTTTCTAAGCGTTGGGAACTGAAGGCCCCCCGCATAAGGAGATGATGCGTAGGAGTCCGTCCTCGCCGGCCCATCACCTCATTTCATGCCGTCTTCTCCTGCCTCAGCCCCATCACACATCCATAATTTGACGGATGTTGATGGCGAGATAGATGGCTAATGCGGAGGTTCTTTCTAACTTCCTGTCAGGGGCTAATTCCATCCAGTCGCTCTCTTCTCCTTTGATGCGCCCGCGGATTTGCTGCCCCTCAAACATGTCAGCCCCATCAAGACTCCAGGCTGAGCCGCGGCATCAGAGAGACGTCCATGTGATCAGATTAAGCGTAGCTCCTATAACGGCGAGAGGAGCCACTCTCTGCTTGTTAAGCGCGACCGTCTCCTCTGCTGATGATGTCGTCTGCAGGGAGAACTTTTGAACAGCATGCAGATGTTGAATTCACGATTCACTGAGACCGTCTTATTTAACTCGTGGCAAAAAAATAAAAATTGACCCAATTTAGGGCGGGAGTACCTGCAGTCACTGTCAGAAGAGGCTCTTTAGTAATGAAGTTTGTGATTCACGTGAATAATCGGCATGCAGACAAGCTCTAATTACAGATCCCATCGGCTCTGAGCACAAAGAGAGCAACTCTCCGAGGAGCACTGATGCTCAGGAAGCCATGGCGCCGTTCCCAAAGTCACACTGAGGGGGAACGGTACAATGCTGTGAAAAAGTATTGGATCCTTAGTTCTTTTCCTATCTTGTGCATCTCAGCCTTAACTGTCATCGTCATATAGAGCTTTTCAAAAATCAAGGGCAACCTGAGTAAACACAAAATACACGATTTTATCAGTACGGACTGGGTCCGTCTGAAAAAGGCTCCGCCCCCTTAGAAACTACCAAGATTAAATTGCATTAAAACTAGTATCAGCTGGTCTAGATCCACCCAGACTAGATCACTACCAGACCTGCTCAATCGCATTATGACTACAATGGACCATCTTCACAAACAGGAAGTAGGCCCCGAGGTCTCACCAGTAGCACATTATGCCAAATTGAAAGAAATTCCTGAAGCCAATACAAATCCATCTGTCCGTGGAGGAGTTCCAGAGACGTTTCCTAGGTTCTGGGACTCCACAGAACCACAGTGACACACATTCTCTACAAATGGAAAGGACATGGAAAAATAGTTAACCTTCACTGAAGAGGACAATGGAGGCTCAATCTGGAAGTCACAAAAGATCCAAACGTCCAAGGAACAGCAGGCCTCTCTCACCTCAATTGATGTCAGAGTTTTTGGTTCCACTACTGGAACCGGTTCCACTGCATCAGACCTACTGTCAAACATGGAGGTGTGAGTGAAATGTCGTGGAGATGCTTTGATGCTTCAGGACCAGGATGACTCGCCATCATTGAGGTGAACAAGAATCCAGCTCTCTAGCAGAATGTTCTGAAGGAGAATGTCAGGTCATCAGTCTGTGGGTTAAAGCTCTTGCATGAAGTTGATGATTCCAAGCGGAAAAGTAAGTCCAACTCTGAATGGCTTCTTCTCAAAGTCTTCAACCCCACTGAGAATCTGTGGCTGGACGGGAGAAGAACCGCTCCTGCTCAGAAATCCGGTTTGCTTTCCAATTTTTGCAAAGGTATGCAGGTAAAATCCTGGATTATTAAAACCCGATGGAACCACAAGACCATGTAAGCCTTGAATCATCTAATCAAGAACTCACCAATTAATACAAATCATGAACGTCAGGTGCCTGAAGACCAACGCCACAGAAAATGGACAGATAGCATAGTCTGAGCTCCTACGCTTAATCAGCAACCTTTCCAATAACAGCAGCAATTTCTGCCAAGCTATTCTTGATCCAAGTGTTGACGACAGAAGCTTTACACCTGCATCTACTCTCACACCTCTCCACCTCCTGAGAGAGATCCGGGCCGGAACACTCAGTAATGAGGCGTGGAGTAAGTAAGCCTCAGTCAATTAAGCCCTAACCGATTGATTCAGCCTCTGAATAATGCAGGCATTGAAAAAGACAAATGTCCAATCAATTTCCAATGCTATTGTTACCTTCAAGCTGGCTGTATTGATGGAGAGGAATGGCTCTTCTCATGCTGCGGCGCCGCTGTGTTGTGAGACAACAAATTAGTCATGTACCAGAAGGAATCAGCAAAACAGAGCCTGGTTCTTTGTTGAGGATATCTAATGCGTGCCGAAGATCATGCACGGCTAGGAAGTAAATCACCAAAAAAAAGTTCTGGAAACAAAACTGTTCCCACATTGAAGAGGAGGGGTGCCTGAAAAGCAACTATTTAAAGGTGCAGTGCGTAAAATGTTGTGGTATCTAGCGGATAAGTTCCGGTATTGAAATTTCACACAGCCCTCCCCATTCAAGAATCTAAAGTATCAATATGACGTCATCATCTATGACCACGCAGTAGCCTGTAGAGAGATGAAGGTTTATTTAGTTATGTTATACTTTATCATATAGTCATACAAATACAAGCGATACAGAGTACAACGCTGTGAAATTAATTCTTTATATTTGACCCATACCTGAGGGGCAGTCGGCAGACCCTGTGACGGGCCCACGGAGCACTTGGGATTTCAAGGGTCTGTCCAAGGACTCTACAACATGAAGCATCAAGGTTTGGGATTGAACCGCCAACCTTCCGATTATAAGATGACTACGCTTTTACTACGTGGGGGGAAGCTTTAGCTCAAAGGGCTTAACACCAAAACCTGATACAGCCCATAAGGCAGGTTTCTCGAGTCAGGTCGTCATGTTTTCCCTTGTTTGACGGCAAAGTTTCATGCTCGGTTGCTTTTTCTTGTTTTAAAAAAAGGTAAACTGTAAATATTGTCTGTAGAAATAAAGGTAAGAAACTCTCAAATGGCAACAGCAAAAGACTGTAAAATTCAAAACTTTATAACACTTCCCCTTTATTAAGGAAACAGTAAGTAATTTTACTTTTTACGGTCAAATTATATGGAAAATAGAATTTCACTGTGAAAATACAAATGTTTGGTGAAAGCAACGGAAAAATACCTGATGTTACAATCAAGGAATTAATGTAAATGTTTTATTCTGTTTCAGTTAGTTTTTGCTAGTTTTTACATCAAAATTTACAGTTGAAGAAACATCAAAACTTAAACCATGTAGAAAGAGCCGACGGTTGTTTCTCAAGTTACAAGATGCTAAAAAAAAAAAATATATATATATATATATATTATAAATATATATATGTATTTAAGAAATAATGTCAACTCCAAGTGACAGTGAAAGTAACCTGATTACTGTCTTTGCATCAACTGTCCTTGTAAACAGGTTGACATTATATCAGTTTGTTCACCAATGTATAGTCCTTCACTCTCCCACAATAGGCCACACCCATTCATGCAGGAGGAGTATTTTCATTGGTTGCCACCACCATGAAAGGTCCAATGGAGGATTGAAGCAAAAACACATTGGAGAAAGGCCAAATGACTGTGTACCATAACAGTAAAGTAATTTTAGCTCTTGATTTGACTAGACCTATAATTCTTTTTTTTTTTTTCTGCATTAGGAGATGATGCCCAACGATCGGCACGTAGCTCATAAAGCTCCCACAGGAGTCATGTAGAAAGCGCTAAAGCAAACTGTACTGCACCATATGGACCACCAGATGTTACGGCTCCCTAAATCTGGCCGTTATCCACCCATTCTCTGAATTTATCTCTCAAATTTAATATCGGAGATCCTCATCCGGTTCTTTCTCATCTTCCCGGTGACTCAGATGGTTGGAATGGACTCGCATATGGTCAACGCCGACTGTCATTTGCCGCTTGATAGGGTCTAGGAAAGCTGACGCTTTAGGAGCTGCCAGAATAGCTGGTGTCCACAGATGGCGAGGCCTTAATGTCGCCTCATAACCACATTCATGACCTTTTCAAGGTGACTGCTATGAGCTGTGGAGGTGGGGGTCGGCCCAGAGGAGTCCAAGACAAAATCTGCAGACGGGGCAGATGTTCCGATTATGTGTGCGTCGTAAAACGTTCACGGTACGACCTGGATGTTCCTGTATGGTCATAAAGATCCGCACGCGTATCCGTTCATTAACTTGAAGAAAAAAGGAAAATATTTTGCGCGTAATGGAATCAGCGGGAAAAGGGAGTAAAACACTCTGGGTTTCTTGAACAGAATGTTGTCATTTTTTATTTTTTTATTCTTATATTTGTGGACAATTTTAGACATAAATGTAAAGTCGCTCTGCTAGCTCCAATTCCCAAAATTTTTTTTTCTTTTTTTTTTAAATGTAAAGAAAATCTCAATGAACAATGAAAGAACAATGAGAATTATCTACCATAACCATTGTAAAATTTCATTACCACTGCGAAAATGCAGTACTTATATTACTTATATTTCTACTATGTGTAGCCATGGCAACATGGAAAGTGTTCCACACTGAGGACTAAGTAGAAAAAGCACAACAGTACCAGAGGTTCCACATATTGATTTGGCATAGGTTTTATGCTGGATACCCTTCATGAGGCAATACTCCCCATTTATCAGGGCTTTGGTCTGAAACGAGACCCACATATCCTCATCAAAAATGACATCAAAGCCACAATAATTAAGTCAGGACATCATGGCCGCCATGTTACATCTCACAAAGTTTTCAAAACCATCAGGTAAACTCTTCGAAGACAACAGATATGTCAACAACATCGAAGCCATCTATCATACACTAGAAAAAATCCAGGTTCATACAGTTAAACAGTCCAGGTTCAGACAGTGAAACAGTCCAGGTTCATATAGTGAAACAGTCCAGGTTCAAACAGTGAAACAGCCAGGTTCATATAGTGAAACAGTCCAGGTTCATATAGTGAAACAGTCCAGGTTCATACAGTGAAAGAGTCCAGGTTCATACAGTGAAACGGTCCACGTCCAACATCAACTTCGAGACAGAACGTTCCCTTGCTGCCTGCACCACATTTACACGATTCACATTTTTAAGTGAAAGTGTAATTATAAAAAGTAATGATAAATCATTCCATGCCTGCTTCTTTGTTGCCTTGTTTACAGTAAATAATCATGAGTGTATGATAAATGAAGCGGTCTTATGGCGCTTTAATTACATCTCTACCGTGGCAACATCACCGTGTCATTATTTCTGCACTGAGCTTAATGTCCTCGTCGCGAAAAAAAAAAGACTATGGAAAAAAAGCAAAAACAGATTTCTTTACATATTTTATTTCATTGAAGAATTTATTAATTTTATATCTTAAGACATTCTAAATTCACCGTCACATTCGGTCAAGCTCGTTCTTAAACAGCAGTGGATAAAATCCCTTATGAAATCATTTCATGATGAAGTTCGTATTTTCACGGAGAGTAATATTATTTTCAATTAGATTAGCTCAACCTTTTTTTTTTTAGTAAGGAGCCTTTTTGTAAACATATTTGACCTTTATTAGAACTATTCTGATTGTAAGATACATAATTCTGTGTCCACACATGCTTTAAAATGCCAAAGAAAATCCAAATAATAGGATAGGAATTTCTCTATAGGCTCCTCTGTGGCCAATTTGACCTCTGGTGTGCCTCAGGGCTCCGTCCTCGACCCCTTGCTCCTTTTTTACCCCTTATCTTTATGCTGCCATTGAGCTATATTATAACCACATTTCTTCAATAAGAAATAGTGACTCAAAATGTTTTCGACCAAAAAGTGGAGCAGAACAATAAAGAGTTGAACGTTTTTTTTTCTCTTTTTCAAATGTTGTTTTGTTGTGGCCTTCATGAACTCAGCAACCGCGGCAGCTCAAGTCTTCTCCTACTCTCCAGGGAACATTCCGTCCTCTATAGCGTCTTCTGTGGCGTCGCTTCAGAGAGAGAAGGAAAAATAATTGACTGTATGTTAATATTGCTTTGATTCGCATTTGCATTTACAAGTCCAGATGGCTTGCGAGGGTTAATCAAGCGCGCTAAGGCGTCCAGGTTTCGTATTTGTATCAGAGGGGAATATGTTCTCGGACTAAAAAGAAACAACTGACTACACATACGGGCCGCTTTGAAGCGGTACCTGTTATTGTTTTGCCCGGTAAAAAAGGACTGCTGACTGGTACCACGGGTTTTTTTTAATCAATTTTCTTTTTTTTTATCTTCTAAGGGAGAAAAAAAGCAAAGCGACCATCTGGAAAGAAAAAAAAACAGGCTGTGATATTAGAGAAGATGGTGGGAAGGGATGCAGCTGATGCTGAGATGGGCTTCTGGGTTTCTGGTGTCGTTGACTGGTGATTGATGGATCCAACGCAACACATCATTAATCCTCGAGGTGACGGCTGTTAACAGCTGAATAATAGTCAGCGATATCTGACGATGAATACGAGGTCCTGTGCTAAGATAGCGACGGCACTGACTGTACTGATTTTGTATTTTCGTATTTTTCTTTTAAGTTGTATTTGGATTTTTTTATTCACTTGAACAGAACAGACATAGAAGCTGCAGATAAGCAGGAAGTATCAACAGATGGTTCTGTCTTTTAGTAGTAGCAAGTAGCTTTGTGGACTCACATGGATAAGATTCTGGGTTCGAATCCAAGACCTCTGGACTTGCGGTCTTTCTGTAGTGGAGTTTGTATGTTCTCCCAATGCCTTTGTGGGTTCCCTCTGAGTGGTCTGCCTTCCTACCGCCGTCCAAAAACTTGCAACAACTGCAGAATTGGCAACTTATCATGGAGGAAGCCTGCTACTTATCCAGGGTCATTTAGGGTAAGTTCTTATATTTGCCTCACAGGAAGAAGGTTCTGGGGCTCAACCCACGTCTGGTTCATTCAACACCTAGACCGGTTTCGGAAGGTACCAAACACTGCAGACAAGAAACACCCAAGAACTCCTGCAGTTCTAGAGATACACATATCCTATTATGGTACTTCCTTCCTTCTCTCCACTCTCCCCTTACCTGGTCTGTGTTATTCTGGCTTCAGCTGTTAATGGTTATAATGTAATGGCTGATGGGCGTGGCATGTTACTATCTGTCTGAGAATGATTTTCTAACTGATGGACAGAGTTCGTGTTTTCTGTTGAGCATCTAACGGCGGAAGTTGCTGAAGGGTCCGTCGCCATAAGAGACCGACCCGCCGCTCCGTAAACCGTCACCGCCCCGTATTAAACTCTAGCGGGGAACGACTGAGGCGTGATTATGTCCCACTCCTCTCCGCCTGTCTCCGGGTAGACTTTTAATTACTTCCATTCTCCCCACCACAGACAGATTACGACCAGATGCCTCCAGGCCCGGCGCAGGTGGTTATCAAGACGAGACTTCAAAGAAAAGGAAAAAAAGAACAGAATAATTTTCTGCTTCATTAACTCCTGAAAGGACTTCATGGTGACTTTAATAAATGTCAGCCTGACAAACGGACCGACCCGTCAAAACTCGAAGTTCTAGGAAGCGGAAGTGACCGGAATAAATTACCTCCGCCAATCAGGTTACGTTTTCTCTCCTGTGCGTTTGTATGCGTGTGAGCAGGATAACGAAAAAAAACACAAAACGGAGTTGCGTGGAAATTTACCCAGAGGTCGGTTTTGTCGTATCCTAGAGGTGTTGACATTTTGGTGACGTTGCGTCTTTCGCAGCATTAAAAATAAAATAAAAGTTTCAGTAGTGACATCCCAATGTGGCTATTGCTGTCTTTGATCCTTTGAGTCCTTTGATGTTCCATTCGGGGTGGAGATGGGGGCTCAATGGGCCGAACAGAGACGCTAAAGTGGAAGGCGCAAGATACGAGCGGCTGCAGAATATTTGAGAGGTGCTCAGAGAGTTTGATGGGGTTGTCAGTGGATTTAGAGGCTGGCAGGAAGTCAGACATTAACGGAAGAACCTGCAGGAAGTTTTGCGGGTTGATGGCAAATTAAGAACCCGAGATGCTCTCATTCTAATCAGCCAATATGAATTTCTCTGGCCCAATACGGACTCTACCTGTGTGTGCGTGTAGAGGGTTCTGATAGGAGACATGAAACGGAACCAGTATCAGTGAGCAAGCTGGCAATTACACGGTGAATTTCAGCTCCTCCATTGGGTTCATATATTTGTAAATCTGACTCTGAAAAGGTCCGAACCTCACCTGTCATAGATGAGATGGTACCAGATACCAAAGCGCACCTTCAGACGTCCGGGGAATCGACGGGTCAGAACTTTTATGGCTTCATATGTGGGAGCTACTCAAATTTTGGCAAATGGTTATAATGTTATGGCCTATAAGTCTTTGCAGCGCACAGGGTTCGCAGAGGTCGTAGCTGTGGTTGCAAAGTACAAACTTCCGACATCACAGGAATGAAAAGTTTATAATTGGACAAACTGATGAAGGTGTCAGCAAACATTTTTCTGTCGTCTTAAATACCAACAATTTTGCCAACTTTTATGTAAATAAGCAGCATTTCCTCATTACGCTGATACGAAACATCAGATGGTTGGCTTTACGTTTCCCTGAGAAGCATATTTTCTGTTGCAAATTAGATGTCTATAAGCATAATTCCATGGAGGCGAGAGGGAATTAATTGGACTGTTATAAAAACCAGACACATTTAATTGAGCAGCTGGAATTTTCCCCTGATGGAAATATGAGCAGGGCGTAATATCTGCGTCGTAGCTGTCGGTAGAAAACTTTACTAACTAGATCAGTACACATCAGAGGAAGTTGGGATTTTAGAGTAAAGACGCGACCCTGACTTCAGCCATAACATTATAACCATTGACAGGCGCAGTCTGAATAGTGGGCGTGACTTATTTTAGGCAGCAAGTTAACCAAGTTAACCTTAAGCATGAGGAGTCATCACGCGCTTTTATTCTGAAAACCCAGACCCAGGTCATGTGGAATGGGCCGGAGCCTATCCCAGCTCCTTAACTGCTTCATTCTTTCTCAATAAAAAAAAGAAGTCGCTGGTTTTTTGGTGCGGTGTTTCAGAAATGTTCACAGGGAAGAAAAATAAATACAAAAAATAATCAATATGAGGTTTTTAGATTGTAATAAGTAAAAAAACATATAGAGAGTATAGAACGAGTGAAAATTGGCTTGGTAAGATTTCTTAAAATAAGATGGGAGATTTAGATAAATAGCTTGTAAATCAAGTTTTAAGTCCTCACGAAGAAAAGAAAAAAAAACGTTTCTTTGCATTTTTTATTTCTTTGGGGCAAATATCAATTTCATATCTCAGACACTCTTAATTAAATGTTACAAAAATGACTAATGACTTAAAAAAAATCACTCTTATGAAATTATTTCACAACGTTATCTCATGTGAAATAATCTATTTTACTGACATTATCTTAAACTGAAGCAAACTTTTAGAAAATGATTCAACTTTCTGTTTAGAAAGTCTGCAAAGTGGAAATCCACCATGTAGCTTTTGCATAATCCTTTCATACAAACAAACAACAACCTGCCGAGAGACAGATCTGAAAACCTCTTTGGTAAACATAATAATGCCGCCATTGTTTGCCGGAACCAGTCGGTCTCCGTTAGATGCTGATAATTCATTTTATTGGCTTTCATTTTTCTTTTTGAAGCTGCAGGGATCAAACGCTTCACAGCTTTGATGTAGCTCGCACCATCAGGAACTTTAAAAAGAGAGGCGGCGTCCTGATCTCCCGAGACGCTGTATCAGCAGATCCTCGGATGAGGATGGGGGAGGCACGTTTACAAGATAAACTCGTATCGACACTCCTGGCAGGATCCTCCTTTCTCTTTGTTTTCGGATGGAGCCTCGTGGCGAAGCTGGGTTTCATAAATCAGACGGTTACAATTGTTTAAAGGGTGGAGGCGTCACATCGCTTCATGTAAATTAGTTACGTTAGGAGTACATGCAGTTGGTTTTAACCTTTTTCACCGCAGCAGAAAACTATAAAGTATCTAACGCAGCTTCTAAATATGAATGGGTTCGGATGGAATAGTTTTCGTCTCAGAATTCTGACTTTATTCAAAGAGTTCGGACTTTGTTGTCGGGTTTTTTTTTTGGGTTTGGGACTCTTTGGAGTTCGGACTTTAGTCACAGAATTCTGATTTCAAAGTCAGAATTCCGAAAATAAATTTGACTCTTGGAGCCAAATTTTGAGATTAAAGTCAGTGTTTTTGGGTTGAAGTCAGAGTTTAAAAAAAAAAACAAAGGTCAGAATTCTGACTTTATTCTCATGGTTCGGACTTTGTTGTCATGGTTTTTGGTTTGGGACTCTTTGAATTTAGGAACATTGTGCTCAGAATACTGATGTCAAACTCAGAAATCAAAACATTGAGCCCAATTTTGAGATTAAAGTCAGAGTTTTGGGTTTTGAAGTCGGACTTTGGAAAAAAAGGGAGTTCAGGATTCGGAAAAAAAACAAAAAACGTTGGAGTTCTGGAAGTAAAGACACGTGTAAAGGACAAAACACGGACTTTTCCACATGCAGAAAATGCTCAGTGATGGAGTCTGGAGATTATATTAGCGGCAGTGAAGTTTGAATGACAGCCTGAATAAGAAGGATTACAGAATGCGGGCGGTGGAGCTGAAGATGCTGAGATTAATGAGGATGCAGAGGGACCAGATGCTGAGGGGGCTGAGGATGTGTCACCTGACAGAGCTCAAGGACATGGAAAACGTACAAAATCTTGGAAAACCCCAAAACAACATGAATAGAACCGAATGGCATTTTTATTCAACTATCTAGCAAAAAGCTAATAAGTGATATTTAAATGACATTAAAATATCACTTTTTTTTTTATCGCTGTGGCAGCAGGCTAAGGCGGGTATTCTTCCAGATGTTCCTCTAACCAGCTACACTCTCCAGCACATCCTGAAGGATATCTAGATGTTGATGGACCAGGTGAGATACATATTCCCTCCAGAAAGTTCTGGTTCCAGCCGGCACATTCCTGATAAAACCTACAAATGGAAGCGTCCTGCAGGCAATCATGGGCATCAGATGCCAGAACCACGTCAACTCGCTCCTTTTTGATGTAAAGGAACATTTCAACCACTTGTGTCCTTGACGCCTAGAGCTCATGACCATGAGGGTTGGAACCTAGCTTGACTGGTTGACTGAGAGCTTTGTCTTTCGACTCACCCCTCTCTACAACACCACAGACCAACACAACACCATTACCGCTAATGCCGTACGGAACCGCCGGTCCATCCCACGGTTGAATTAAGTCACATAATTTTGTTAAGTTAGGTCTCACACGCTTTCATATGTCCAATAAAATCCAACTTATTGGATAGAACTTTCTCAATAGCCATGTTTAATACCTCCTCCTCAGTGGCCTCTCTGACATGTGGTGTCCAACAGGGCTCCGCCCTTGCACCCTTGCTCTTAGGCATATACACTGGGTCATATTATAAACGGGTTCAGTCAGATTTTTCAATTATAAATAGTGACTCATATTCTACCCAACCAAACATCTGAGCAGGAAATGAAAGGGTTAAAGGCTTGCATGTTGTTCACGCTGTTCGACATGTCATGCTCAAAATTAATTCATTTAATTGAATAACAAAAAATCAATTTGCCCGTCCTTGGAAGAAAGCTGTTTATTTTTAAATTATTTATGACTGCATAAACCAGCTGCTGCGTTTTGCACTGATGGCATAGTTTCACGTCTGTTTCCGAGTATGCATGCATTCGTTTTGCGGCAGCGCATGATACATCTATCCTTCAAACTATTACACTGGGAGCATTCTTCATCCATTTTCTCTGCCTCTGCAGTTTCATCCTCTCTTTGTTCCCATTTATTTTCGTTTACGGGCCCAGCGCTGTAATTTACTGAACACCTGAACAAACAGAAAAAAAATTCAGGGATACCTATGATTTATTTATTTTCCCTTTGTTTTATTCCTCCTCACAGACGCAATATATAATCAGCCCAGCTTGCAAAGAATCCAGCGCCGGATCCTGGCAGCTTTGAAACTCGTAGGAAGCTGCAGAATCTGGGAGCTCAGAGTAAATTATAAATATGCCGTAACCTCTCCGTGTGAACCCTTGCCTTTCATCAGTCCCCTACAGGCATAATGGACTTGGGCAGGCTCGGCTATAGTGAGCCCCCCTGGCTCATTGTTGAAAATGTTCGTGTCAATCAGGCCTTTTCTCGACTGTCCTCTCCTGAGCTGGCACCACAATGAAACGCCTGAACCGAGGAGTAATTGCTGTCCGCTCACCGGAAGCCCCCATCTCCATTCCATTAGCAGCACAATATGTATGAACGAAGTTGCCGCCTGTTGACTGCAGTGCGGAATATGTGCCGATTGGACTCTTTTTTGTGGGATGTGATTCTGTCTCAGGAAGAACAGCTGGAGAGCTTATGACATATGTGACGGGCATGGGGACTTTCTTCACTCCATGTATCGAAAAAGCAACCGGAAATGAGTAATAAAAGATAAGGGTCAAGGAGAGGCATAGGCTAAAAGACCATAGGACATCCCAGGCTCATTCTGGGTCTGCTTGGTTCTCCTTCCAGTTGGACATACCTGGAAAACCTCCATCCATCTCAACTGCCTCCTTATCATAGTCAAACATCACTTTTCTTGCCTTCTCACACCCACTACTTGATCATAAAACCCAATAGCACCGTGCAAAACTTCTGTATTTTTATAATTCCTCATCAATTTTAAGGTCCGTTTCACTCAGATTCCCACCGAAACAGCCGATCACCCATGCAGTAACCAGATGCTACCACTTACTAGACGGTACCCATGACCATTCAGAGCCCATGAAGTTACTAGACTCAGTCATTCCATTCAAATTTCTTCCATTTATCTGGGGTCCGGTTGCGTTGGCAGAAGTCTAAGAAGAGTTTTCCAAATCCAAACATCTCCAACACCCTCCAGCTCATCCTAGGGATCCCGAGACATTACCTTACCAGGTGAGATCCTAACCTATAGATGAGACCCTCCTCTCAGATGGGTGTACATGGCAAACCTTTAAAGGGAGGTCCACTCCAAATCAGATCCTCGCACCACCTCAACTAGCTCTTTTCGTTGCGAATGAGTTGCGGCTCACCTCAGAACTCCTTCCAGATGTCCGGAATCTGCTTCTTATCGCTGATGCCTGGTTCAAAATACCCCATTCTTTCGTCTTCAACAATGATATTTCAAGATTTATCACAGTTGGCCAGAAGGCTGGCAACACTTCAGGTTTGACACCGATCATTCATTCATTTCAATGGATGTGAAATCAAAGAGGAGGCGGGTCCATCATGTCTACGGTCGCATTCTCTGCACTCGCCAATAACGCTCAATGCATCAACTACTCTCTGGTGGGAACACTGAGATGGCGGCGGCGTCTTTGCCTCATTTCCTTAAGCCTTTCTTCTTAATCTTGGTTCCACTTTGCACCAGTGGGATTCCACTCACAGCCATGTTTGCGTTCACTCTGTCACCCAATTGATCAACTTCAGAACAAGTCAAGAGCCATACTTTATCTCACTGGTGCCGTGGAACGTCCCAGACGACTCATCACATGAAGACCCAATCGTCACAAACACTTGCACCATTTCGACCCGATGGAAGGAATTTGCCAGCAACGAAAGGATCCTTTATTTTAAACGGGCCAGAATTGTGTAGCTGAATGAGTTCAAGCCCAGCAACCCTATGAAGGAAGCTAATTTCAGCAGCTTGTGTCCTCATCCTCGTTCCTTCAGTCTCTTCCCAGGTTTCATGAGCATAGTTGAGTGTTGGAACGTAGATCGACTGGTAAATGGAGAACTTTGCGTTACGACATAGCTATCATCTATTCACCACGATGGACCGATACAACCCCATCATTACTTCTGATAACGCAGGAGCTCTGATGAAGCGTGACCTTCAGGCATGACGCCAGCAGTAGAACTATGAGTAATCACTCCGCGATAATAGAAAAAACACCTTTCAGAAGAAGACACAAGAAGCGAGGCGATAATTGTATTATCAACGGTGAAAAGTGCTGTTGATATAAACGGAATAAAGTCCACGCCGCTTCTAATCATCAGCAATATATAAATACAATAATACTATAAATACATGCTGCCAATGAATTTAGATCCACTCTTGGGCCGCTACTCAAGTGGTCCGTCAAAGGCGACCCGAACTTCAGATGTGTCTTTGAAGCCAATTTCCAGATATTAAAAAATTGGATGCAGTGATGACTGCCGATGAAGGAGCTCGGTCTTTTAAGCATATCTCATTCCAGTACGCTGATGGAATGCGTTCACTTTCAGAATCGTTCCACTCATCTGCAGAGAGACTTTTTCTGAATTCTTCAGAGCGAGGAGCCTTTGCTCACATGAAGCGTTAAATTTAACCTAAAGCAGCGGTGAAAAGAGATTTACATTTTCTGTATACAGGCTTTAGAGACTTTGGTTCTGCTGGAGATTTACGTTATGACAGGTTTTTTTTTTTCTCCTCCACCCTAATCTTCATCTAAGAAAGTTTAAAAAGTTTTAATATGGCTTCTGTTGACGCCCCTGGGTTTGTATCTTAAACTCCATCCCTCCAACTGGGAAACGTCAGACAACTTCATCAAAAGCTCTTCCAAAAATTCTGAATGCAGATTTCACTAATCATTCCAAGCAGGACTGGACGTCTAAATAAGCCTCACAGTATCGGATTAGTAATTATGACTTCTGGTGTGACCTTTATGGTTTAAAACTGCACAGAAAAAAACTCCAGCTTCGGAGAAATGCCTCATTAAAAAACTTTTCTTGCAGCATTTCTCATCTCATGGCTGTAAAAGCAGTGACTTTTTCTTATGAGTTTAAAAAAGGAAAAAGAAGAAAAAGAAGATGTCTATAGTTTTGTGTTCTTCAACAAGTCTTCTTTTAAATTGAGCATTTCATTTCAAATCTGAGGTCCTTACCCGCATGCCCAGCTCGATGTTCTCGCCTCCGTAGACCTCCATGCCAGGATCCAGGAGGCCTATATCGCCAAAATATTCCCGGTCCACCACGAAGGAGCAGCCGATCATAGCTGGAGTTCTGGATGGGAAGAGAGGCAAGCACCACCAGAGTGTCATTATCACGCCACTTCACCCACAGAATGCCGAAATATTCAATGTAATCGAGGAAGACGTGAGCTCAGGGTTTTAACTCTTAATGATTTCAGAATAAAAGCATTGCTTGGAATGCTTTCACAGTTATGGATCGTTCTTTTGTGTCGCTCAGTTGATTTAATTGCCAGAAATAGTCCAGGTGGACACAGATCTAATTTTGCTCATGCATCGCATAAGTGGGATTTCCGTACAGTGAAATGACAAATCTCTTAACCAATCAATGTGATTCTGAGTTTCCTGAAACCGTGGCTAATGCAGGTGTGCAAAGAAAAAGGCTCATGTCTATTTCCATCGCTGTTGGACCAGGTTTTTCAAAATGGATTATGCATACCCTCAGGACCACTTGGCAACGTCCCCTGCTGAGACTGGGTTTTAAAAAAAGTTTTGGCTGATCGGATCTCAAGTGGACAGCGAGACACATCACCGTTTACACCTGTGTCTATCTTCAGATTTCGTCCTTGCCTACATCGCTTCCGCTACGTAGTTATCAGTCACGTCGGTCAATAGCCAGATTTGTTTCGCTAGCTAGCACGGGATACCTAACAGCTTGAAGATGTTTCAAGAGTTACTATATATTTACGGACTATTCCAACCGTTGAGACTGAAAGGCCAACGGAGTTTGAACTCTTACCACCAAAGAGTTTAAACTCTTTAGCAAGTCGCCCAGAAGTCCACTCTAATTAAGAGTCGCTCAATTCCCCGAAAACCACAACCACGTCCAGCGTTGATGACCGATTTTCCTGTTCAATACTTGTCGGAGACGCGTAAGGACACATTACTTACACTACAAAATATATGTGGTCAAATACGGCGTCCCAGAACACCTCAGCAAGAGGTTTGAGTGATTGGATCACAATGAGTCTGGGTGTCAAGTGTCTAGCTGTCCACTTGTGATTCGATCCCCAAAAATACATTTCAAAAACAAGTCTGAACAGGGTCTGGGAGGCTTTGACATGAACGCTGCAGAAGCTGGAGATCAAACGTTAGACTTTCGATAGATGGTGACCGTTCTAGCCTCTCGGCTACCGCCGCCCGCCCCACTCACTCGTGGTCCAACACCGAAGGTCAGTGCAGGCGCTGCTTGCTGTTAAGTGAATATCTGACGGGCCGTTTGAAGGACTTAATAAAAGACTGAAGATGTTGAACTTCAGTCAGTCTCATAAACTCTCGTCAAACAATAAAAGTTAACAATAAAGTGTGATGGATGACAGGGGTAAATTAACCGAATCTAAAACTACAGGGTCTCTTAGCAACAATATTTAATGTGTGTGATAAAACTGAGGCGGTTATTAAAAAGCGTAAACTCTGGTCTGACTGCGTCAACAACAACGACACTCGGGTATTCATATGTTTCCAGGATTTTGTGTGTACACACACTCATACTTGTGGAAAATGTCACAAAGAGGAAAGGTAAACATCTCTGAGCTCCCGCTGCGCAATTCATGTGCGATTCTGGGGTCAGAACTTTAGGGCCCATAATAGTATGAGTGTTCACCCACGCAGTTGAATCAATTCATTTTACTGGATAACAATTAAATATAATTACTTTTCAACACACAGAACTTCAATTTACGATAACGGTACTTTTAATGAATACCTGAAGTGACCCGAGTTTTACCCTTCAGAAAAGGAACATTATGTTTACAGAAATATTCCTCCTCCTCCATACTGTGGAACCTCATTTCACCTCGATAAACTATGTTACCTTCAACAATAGAACCAACTTTGGGTCCAACATTAATGGTTTTAATGTTAAAAAAGCAAAACAGACTTATTATCTTTTTTTGAAAAATGTGTATAGTATGTTTATTAAATTATAATGTATAGTGTAATAATATATAATATGATTAAATCAATGCCCTGTGGTATCTGTTGGTGGTGCTAGAGTAGATAGAAAGATATAGACATGCTTTGCATTGTGTTTGCAATTACGCATAAAAGTAACTTAAGTTAAATGTCCGTTTTGGTGTTGTTGATATCATCATGCATACCTTGTGTCTCTGTGTGACTATAACGCAGAGATGCACTCGTTAGAAACTGTTTTACTTAGCTTATTAAACCCCGACTGTTCAGAAGTCTCTCATATTTGGCGTTGTCGGCAGGATTGAAAAAAAAAAGAAAAAAGAACGTCTGCTTACACTGAGACTGTGATCACAAAAAAAGCAGGAGTTATTTTTCTATCAATGGGCAAAGTAATAAAAAAGTCTTATTGTTTCTCCTGTCTCATAAATATACATATTAAAGGTCTTATAAATGTGTGCTTGTGTTATATTATCATTAGAGGTGCCGCCCGGAGATTTGGGGCAATTCTGTGTGGAGTTTGGTCTCCGTTTTGGGAGTTCCGTCCTGGTCTTCCAGCTTCGTCCCACATGATAAAATAGATAAGTAATAATAATATAGATTAATTGGTTAGTTTAAGTTTCCTGGTGAGGATGCTAAAGATGGTGGGCCGAAGAGAACCCCACTTTTCCATGTAAATTGAAGGCGTAATGGAGCTTTTCATTGGACCACAACCGTTCTCATGTCCCAAAATATACTGTATATTTATTACAAGATATTTATTTATTATTATATATATTATATATATTATTCCAATTAATGATTGAAATGAAAAAACAAAAAAGAAAATACATAAATCTGATAAATATGTGGTCAGAACTTGTTAAACGTTATACAGGGGAAAATGTTAAAGCATACAAATGGATGGAAGTGGTTGAAACTTTCCTTTTGTAACAAATAAACAAGCTTTAAATGGTTATATTTGGTATTAATGTGTTAAAAATCAAGACTAAAGTTCTGTAAGGGGCATTTCATAGCCTTTAAACACGATTTCCTCGGGGTTAATTGTGGCGCTGTGGCATAATCTTTGTCTAAAAACGGATTAAGGAGGTTAGAAATGAACATTATTAGACAGTTTAATAACTAAGACTATCCAATGCACAAAAGAGAATTACATAAAACCTGGAATAGTGTGGATAATAGCGCCGTGTGAGTTAAACTACCCTTCCAATGTTCCCGTGTGGAGGAGATGGCGTTTTCTTTTCACAATTGGAAGTGGATACTCTCCACCTTTGCTGAGAGAAATGGTCCCCCTTCAGCTGCCGTCCCCCCAGGCCTGTTTTTCAGCGCTATTATTTGTCCGTTCTTAAGTGCTCTGGGACAAAGACCCTCAGAAAGCATTACATCCATAAAGAGGACGGGGCTTTTGTCTCACATGTGACCAATGGTCGCATTTATTCTTGCTTCTAGAGTGGCTCCCTGGATGGCTTCACCATATATAATGACACGCATACACACACACGCACACACACACACACACTCACACACACACAAAAACACACGCACACACAGGAGAGTGTTTGAGAGGAATAGCAGTAGCAGCACTTGATGGAGAAAGCTGCATTATGATTCACTGCCTCTGTATTTGTGCACTGAGCCACATACAGTGTGTGTGTGTGTGTGTGTGTGTGTGTGTTTGTGTTAGTGTGTGTGCTTTTAGATTTAGATCCCATAATAATATGTCTGGACCTTCACCACCACCGAATGCAAATTTTAAAAATATATCTATAAAAAATAAAAACATGTCAAAAGTATAAATTCGGATTGATGATGATTTTTATTACGATTCCTAAGAGATTGTTTCATAATAGCACAATAATGTGCTTCCTTATCCTCACTGTCTCGTCCATGGAGGTTACGTCTCCACCGTAGTCTGACTGGTTGGAGGTTTGAATGGTTGCTGGGTTTTGGTTGGTTATTTTGTTGGTTGGTTGTTATATTGCTTGTTTTGTTGGTTGGTAGGTTAGTTGTTGGTGGGTTGATTAGTTA
The DNA here is from genome assembly GCA_009660295.1 of Lophius piscatorius. Lineage (NCBI taxonomy): Eukaryota > Metazoa > Chordata > Actinopteri > Lophiiformes > Lophiidae > Lophius > Lophius piscatorius. The sequence continues at coordinate 108,407 of VRLP01000728.1, forward strand.
TTTGGTTGCTTGTTTTGTTGGTTTGTGGTTGGTTGTTTGTTTGCTTGTTTTTGTTGGTGCATTGGCTGGGTTGTTGGTTACTTGTTTCTTGGAGCATCTCCAGAACCTGAGGTCTGTTAAGTGTTTCCCGGTCCGCAGTGGTTAGAACCTACCAAAGTGGTCTGAGGAAGAACAACTAGTGAACGGGCGATAAGGCCCATTGATGCCCGTATAGGGAGCAAAGTCTAGCCCACAGAAGAGTTCATTCCGGTTCTGAAGGACTGGTGTTAGAACCTTAACGTCATTTCCTGTATTTTAACGCTAAACACATTTTATAACAAAACCAACACCAGATGTCTGACTGGGTTTTTTTTTCTCCATCTGACTGCAGTGACTCCGGCCCGTAGAATCTTGCCGTCCGACTGCCTGATTTAGTCTCTGTTTAAATTATAAGGTAGCGACAGGGAGGATTTGAAAAGCCCTTATTTGCCATCGGCGTGCTGATAAGAAGTCAGACATGGCGCAAACACTCAGCGCCGCTCACTTCATCCTCTCTCCTCCCCTGACAAGTGACCCGCCTCGCCTCTCTGCACAGAACAAACTTCTCTTCAGAATGAGCTTCCTCTCTCAGCCCGCTATAAAAAAAACTAAAAAAAAACGTCTGTCTGTTCGGTTTAGTCTGTGAATCTTCTCCACAGCAGGGGGAGGTCAAACCAGAGACTTGATGAAGACATTCTAGAGGTGCTCTCGCACCTTCATGATTATTCATTCATCACAAGGGTTGGTTGGGATTGTCAGTAGGAATACATTGGTAGGTTTTTAGGTTGGTTAGTGCATAAAAGGGTAAGTTGGTTGGTAGGTTGGTTAGTGGATGAAAAGGTTAGTTGTTCGGTCAGTAGGTTAGTGGATGACAGGGTTAGTTGGTTGCTTGCCTGCTTGAAAAACCCTCACACGTATAATAATAATAATCTTTCGCAGGAAGAGATGTCTCTATCATTTGTCTGCGGAAGAAACATGAAATATTTAGCGACGGGAAACTAATCCTGCGATTGCAGCCGATTAACTGAAGCCAATTCAATGACTAATGAGAGCCAGCTGTCCCTCCAAACATCCGGCAGAAGAAAGGCTTTCTGATTCAAGTAGCGTTTTCAGTCCCAACTCACGACTCCACAGTAGCATGGAGGAATCAATCAGGAAAGAGACAGAAGGACCCGCCTGTTTCTCCAGCGACTAAAAGCTTTCAATAAAGACTGATGCGTTTGAAGTGCCTCTCCTCTGTGATCCATCATCTCAGCCCTCAGAAGCTGCTTCTGCAACATTTTGCAAACATGAATAGAACACCCAGTCACTTTTCGGTGCGTGCTTTCATCACCTGCGCCGTTGTATCAGCTCTTTGTAGCAGCGAGAATCAGATTTGACGTCTCGGAGCTCGATCAGACGACGACTCGAGAGAAAAAAAGAGAAAAAGGCTTTGATGCAAGAATTGTGAAACATCCTACATTCTGTTCGTCGCAGGGGTTCATGAGCCGTTTTCTCATCTAATGTCATCAGCGTGAGTTATTTTTTTTAACGTACAGCTGGTCAGCCTGCAGGACTCCTTTGGCCCACATCAGCCATAACATTAAAACCACCTGCCTAACGTCGTGGAAGTCCCCAAACTGCTCTGTAACTAGTCTGAAACCTTGTATTGTTATTATTAATATTATTCTATTTACTTTTATTATTATTATTATTATTATTATTATTATTGTAAAAGCGAAAAAACAGGCTTTAATACAATTTTCAGCAATTTTAGGTTTGTTTTATTTTAAAAGCAGTGAGCACTTTGAAGATCAAAGAAGACATCTCCATCGCTCTGCTTCACTCGTCAGAACAAAGAAGGTGTCCATAGATAAAAACACATCATTATTATAACTGCAGATGACCCAGGAAGTGCTCAGAGATGGATCCGTGACCCATGTGTGAATGTCCCTGGCAAATCCGCCATAAAGGTGTGGGACAAATAACTTGAATACGACGTTTGGCTCAAAAGTACATTTGAGGTGAAATCTCTGCTGCATATCAAATTTTTTCTTTTATCATATCGGATTGTTTTTATATCATGGAATGAAAATGTTTCTTTACTGTGTGTTTAATATCCAAAAATCTGAATAATATGACATAAACTAGAGCTATGCTGTTGTCTCCGACAGCAAGGGTATGTCCCCGAAAACTCCCCAATCCCCTTTTGTTGGACAAGCAAATCCTCCTGATTGAACCCCTCAAAGTAAAAGTATTATAAAATTAATTCTGATGGTATTTTTTAGAAAAATATGAACTATGAGATTAAAATATGGGTAAATTATAATGATATGCCACCAAACAGTTGAGGAATGATGGAGATAAAGCCCCCCTGCTGGCAGAAAAATATAAAAACCGGACCTTTCCTGAAATCAAACCAGTCCTTCCTCTCACTTAGGTATGTGTCCATTCAATTTGAAAATCTTCCACAAAACAGTTTTTGAGTCATCGCTCAAAAACGGAGCGGACTTGTGGGCAGAAATGACGATCCCATAATAGCCCCAAATTTTCGTGGATATATTGACGTGATTGATCCCAATCTTACCGGTTCAGTGAGAATACCGAACTGGTTCGCTCTGCAAACAAAGTCGGGGACCCCTGTCTCGTAGAATAATTACTGAAGACTAGTAAGTGTCTCTGTTACTGATATATTTGCCTTACTCATGTTTTGATAATGGGAAAATGATTTGAATGACGTTCTTTAGGCGTTACATCGAAGTGTCATCTTCTCTTGAGGAATCGGCAGCCTTCTTGTTCTGTCCTGTCATTATTCTCTGCGGCCGTTTAAAAAGAAAAGAAAAAGAAAAAGACCTTCTATGTCTCTCAAACTGTATTTTTGTGCATTGTTTGCTCTCCAATGCGTCCGAGCAGCCAGCAGAGGCTTTCAGACTGAGCCCAGCATGTCCACAGGGCTTTTGTTATTGACGGACAGGAACCTCGAGACAACAAGTGCCAGAATGATTTCCAATAGAGATCCGCAAAGCCGACATACTTCAGCCGGACCTTAAGGCGATCTGTCCATTTGCGGCGAATCGTCGATAGCAGCTCTGCGGCGTCTGAGCCCCTTCTCTTATCTTTCTCCTATCTCAAGCCTGGATCAACTTAATGCTCGGGAATCCACGGTCTTCATGGAACTCTGAGGAGCTGTCCAATACTTAGGTCAAATGCCTGAAGCGGTCAAACAACGTTGGTTTGGATGAGATGAAGTGCATCAAATGTAACCATTATGGGTCATTTGTATATAGTTGTATTTGCATGAATCACAGCGAGTTCTTTCAAGGAACTTTCCCAAAAACAGCAGGCCTGAGACGGGACTCTTATACTACAGGGACCCAATCATTCCCACATGAGCAGGAACATGGAGATAGTGTCGAGACAAAAATCTCAAGCGGATCCCTCAGGCGTTTCGTTTTGAACACGATTGGCCCCAGTGAGGTCGCAACGCCGAAAGATTGGAAGTCAGCTTTTGTTGCTTTGGTCAACATCCAACATTATTTGTGATTATCTGAGGAAGACCAAATGACAGCCTGGACCAAGGTACAGTTGTTTTTTTTGCTTCCTTGTATGCTTTGATCCCATTAGCACCTTTAGTGGTTTCACTTTAGAGATTTGCAAGGGCACTCGCGACCCAAGGACAGTCATCATCACCTGTGGGGGCCGCGTCTCCCTAGACGTCATGATTGGTTAATTTGTGCGCCAGAATGCCTTCGATACATTGTTAGTTTGGTGAAACTCTTGCACCCTTCCTCTTTAATCATTGCAAAAAAACTAGACCTATGCTACAATCCCCGACAGCAAGGGTATGTCTCCAAGATGTCCCCAATACCCTACCACGAACAAGCAATCCCCCTGATTGAACTTAAACATGTTATAAAGGTTATTTCGACAGATTTTGGTCAAATATGAACTATTACATTAAAATACGGGTAAAGTATGATATAGACAAGGTAGATCTCCTCGAGTCGATTCATATGAACCAAATTCGGACTAAATCACCCGACCCTTTAGACAACAGTTGAGAGATTATGGCTGAATGTTTTGGAGATAAAGCTCCCTCTAGTATTGCAAACAGACAACCGATCTTTCCCAAAATCAAACCAGTTCTTCCTCTCACTAAGGTCTATGTGGGTTCGAAATTTGATTATCCATTGATATGCTTCTTGAGTTATCGCGTTAACAAGAAGGTCAGTTATCACCTTAGAAGAAACCACATTTCCCATGAGTTGTTGGAAACCAAATAATAAGTTCACATTCACAGATAAAGCATTTAATTGAACTCCATTAGTGCAACTGTAACGTCCCAGGGCCAAATAGAAGTAGATTAGATGACCGCTTTCATGTAAGACAAGTCTCCTGAGCTTTTTTCTCAGTCCATTGCATTCCAATACCACACAATCAATTCAAAAAGATTATATGGAAACATGATACACCCCAGCTCGTTCCTCCAATCATAATGAAACGCCCTGCTCCAATTCAATGCACAATTACACTAATGGCACCGCCTCCCTCTGGCCTCGTGACACCACATCAAAATGAAGGGTATTCATCATGGAAATTAGACGGCTTTTCAGCGGGTGGCTTTATTTGTGCTCGGCTTGATGTAGCCACACATGAATAAGTCATACCCGCCAGCTATCCATATTTCATCAAACATCCTCATCCATAATGGACGTCGTCCGCCTCACCTGATAGGGGCCGTCTCATCGCCCTTGTCCAGCCACTCCTGCGGAGGGATGATGTACATGCACCACAGTCCCCAGTTGTAGCCGTGGGCGGCGTTGGCGTACTGCTGCACCTCGAATGTGTTGTACTTGATGTTGTCTATGGCGGGCAAGATGATGCGGGTGTGATCCTCCTTCATCCGGGTCAGAATGGGCTCGGCCCTTTTGGGGTGAAAAGAGAGAGAGAGAGAAGGTCGTTAAGAGCTGACTTTTTTGCATTTTTTTTTTTTTTGTATTTTTTTTCATAGAATTTATTCTTTTATATTTTTATTTTATTCATTGAATTTTGGTTAATTCATTTTTGCATTATTTTTCTATTTAGTTACGTATTTTTTAGTTTTATGTATTTTAATGTTTTAATTTTTTTGTTAAATTCTTTTCATTTTTTATAAAATTTTATTTAGAATTTTTTTTTTTTGATTAAAAAAAAGGAAAAGAAATATAAAACAGCTGACCTTTAATTTATAAATCGAAACTGCAGGAAGCAAAAAGGTGAAATAAGTGAGCAGGAAAACATAGAGGCAATTAATATAATATTTTCATTCCGCCCTTTAGGGGTTTGATGTATTTATAATACAAAAATGTTAGAAAGTTGACCTGAAATCATCTGTAATATGATGTAATGCTATTAAAAAGTGAATGTTGAGTCGGAAGTTCCGAATAAACCAAGTGCAATGAATGAATTAACATTTTAAAAAGAGGAATTTACTGCATTGATGCCGTAAAATGATGCCAGGAACAGCTACGGGTTACACGAGTATTCTGCTGCGTCAGCATTTATTCACTATTCACAATCACTCCAGCGTTTGCTGTTTCAAGCTCTTGCGAAATAAAGTTTTCCCTCCACACAAAAAAAACAAAAAAACACTGTTTCTTGTTTCATATCTGCTGCTTGTGAAAACAAAATGTCAGAATGTGACGCGGAGAAAAAGAGACTCGGCAAGCGGCGAAACCTGTGAAAGCGAAACCCGGCGGATGAAAGGAAAAGGCTGGAGTCTTGCTCCGAGGACATCCGCCGTCTCTCTGTCTCTCCTCCGTGGGAGAGGTCAAAGGTCGTTGAAAAGCTGCCTTGCGCACCATCATGGGTATTTTTTTGATCTGATGAAACTTTGGACTCATGGAACACATCAAACGGAACCTGTTGGAGCTACAGCGGTTCTGAAGGCGGAGGGAAGCCTCCCCTGTGGGCGGAGTAATCAATAGAACTCGTAGGCGCTGTTGGGGCCTGATGTAACGGAGAATGGGTTTTATTTTATTTAAGTAGATTAAAGGTTCTTCAGTTCATTTGAAAATCTGCATCGTGATTCAAGGAGGTTGTTCACAATATTCAGAACCGTACATGTTTTTGGGTTCTGTACGCTAAAACAGGATGTTCAATCGAAGGAATAAAGAGATGATGAGAGAAAATGTTACGAATCTCTAAACATTATTTAACGTATTATGTAAAGAGTTAGGGTTCAAGCCAGCCTGACTTTTAAACCCCAAAATATCCCCTTATCTTCTTTTTGATTTAATCACGAGTTTATGTTCCTGATGCTGGGATTGAAGCGCCTTTATGAACCTGGACTGTTTCACTGTATGAACCTGGACTGTTTCACTGTATGAACCTGGACTGTTTAACTGTATGAACCTGGACTGTTTCTCTGTATGAACCTGGACTGTTTCTCTGTATGAACCTAGACTGTTTCACTTTATGAACCTGGACCGTTTCCCTGTTTGAACCTGGACTGTTTCACTGAATGAACCTGGACTGTTTCACTGAATGAACCTGGACTGTTTCACTGTATGAACCTGGACTGTTTCACTGTATGAACCTGGACTGTTTCACTGTATGAACCTGGACAGTTTCACTGTATGAACCTGGACTGTTTCCCTGTTTGAACCTGGACTGTTTCACTGAATGAACCTGGACTATTTCACTGTATGAACCTGGACCGTTTCACTGTATGAAACTGGACTGTTTCAATGAATGAACCTGGACTATTTCACTTTATGAAATTTAAGTAATAGTAATAGGTGGGTCACACGTTGCCATGGTTACAGTTTGAGCTTATCGAGACATTCTTCCATTGTTTCTTATGAGATTTCTTTTGGGGTCCAGCTGTTTATTTTTTTGCAAAAACCACCTTCTCTGATCAAACTACTTACTTGGACGTGTAATTTGTAAATGCACTGTAAAACCATTAACAAAGTAAGAGTGATCTGATAGAAAACAAAACGTGAAGAAAAAGAAGAAGAAGAACTTTAATACCTACAGAGTGCTCGGAATCCTTCCTGATGAAACGAATAACTTTCTCCGGCATTAGTTTTCAAAGTTACACGTCTGAAGTTAAGTCTCCAACATGGCTCATAAATCACCGGGAACACGTCTGAAGCAGTTGGTGAAGGTGGCTGCTGCTGGGAGTCTCTGCTAATGTGGCAATTTAAGTTCCCGCCCAGTCTCCTATCAGAAATCACTCCAAATGTCCTGTCAAGGAAAAACTGCAACACGTCTGACTTATTCCGCTGCCAAGAATGTTGAGCAGATTGATACCAGTCCCAAGTCTGCAACTTCACCGATGAGGACAAAATGGAATGTTTCTATTTTTATGGTGTATATTCAGCTGGAAAGTACAATTTTTTTCAGTTTTGGCGAGCTTAAAGTGAGAATTCAGACGGATTACTGCCATGTTAGTAAAGTAGCCTAGAACGGACAAAACGACCACTGGCTCCAGAGAGGAACTTCTTCTCAATGAAGAAGAAACATATGTGGAATTTCCATATATTTATACATTCTTAAAGGAACCTCCTCATTTTTCCAGAGTACTCAGCGCGGTTGTAGACGATGACATCATTTTGACACCTGAAGGTCAACTGTGGATTCTTTGGTGGGGTGGAGTGAGCTGAGATGTATTCTATTGGTTTCACTCTTAAATCTCATCACTAGGTGTCACCCAGAAACTTTACATACCACCACATTTAGCTCCTTCTGATCTGTTAATCTCAGAAATGTGAAGTCAGACTCTGTAGATTCCATGTTTAGCAGGATTTCCTGCTGCCTCAGTGACACAGAAGTCGTTAAAGTCATGATCCGACCTCATTGTTCGCATGAAGTTTGAATTAAAGACATGGCTTTCTGTACATCCTGCGATGATGTGTTTACTGCCTGTGGGATTTTTGACTGCTGCTCAGTGGGAGAAAAACACATCAACTTGAGGTTCAGGCTAAAAATGCGTTCAATGTGTTTTGGATTCCTTCTCTGTTTTACGCCAATGGAGAGGAAAGTACTGTGCAATTGTCAAGGACGGATTTCAGCGCACCTGAATGCATCACCAGTCTCATTGGACAGAGAGTGAGCAGTTTTTTATTTCCCCAAGCTGTTTAATTTATTTTTTTTGTTCAGGGGACTTTTTTCACAGCTCAAGTCCGAAGCATTTCTGATGATTCAGCTATTTTCTTTCTTAATGAGTTCCAATGAGTTGCAAACCCGTTTGAAAGCTGCTGCGGGTCCATTCATGTAATCCAACATTCTAGCACCCAAAATGTTCCTGCCTACGGACTCTGACGGGTTTCTGCGATCCCGAACCGCGGCATCAGCAGTAACGGAGATGTTGTACTGGTCAGTTTTTTTTTTTTAAATTCAAAAAAATTGGACCCGCTCCCCAGCGCCTGCAGGACAGAACACAATTATTTCAAGGTTCAGGGTTTAATTGTCTTATCGGATCTGAGGATGGCTTGTTATTAATCCATTATTACAAATACAGGCACTGGTGGTTTTCACATCAGATCATCATTTATCATATTTAGGCTCGGTGCTTTAATTTAAGCGCCATAGTCTGCTTTAAAATACTTAACATACTGCATTATTCAGATTTATCATTTTCACTTTATTTATAGGAAGATAAACAACACTATTTAATAGCTTCACTATAACACTCGGTTCAGAGAAGAATCCCATTGTTTTTTGCAGACTTTGGTTCTGAAAGAATACAAAACGGACCATTTAAAAGGCATTTATATGCAATGTAGCTAATTACTCTGTTTTTATCTCATTATTAAAACATCTTTTCTAAATATTTGTCTGATCTGCTTCGGTCGGGTCCAACGTCGAAAGCCACCTGACATGACAAAGGCAATATTTTACCCTGGGGGCTAAATCCGCCACTGGCTATGGTCACCAGTTCTGGATAGTGACTGAAAGAATGAGGTCAAGCATTAGAAAGGAACCTGCTGAAATGATGTTCCCTCATTGGGTGGCTGGGCTCCGCTCGGAGTTGATCCTTCGGTTCCAAAGGAGCGAGTTGAGCCGGTCCAGGCATCTAACGGGGATGATTCTGAGATGCATCCCTTTAGAGGATTTCCCAGGCACGTCCAACTGGGAGGAGCCTCCAGGGTAAACCCACTGGAGGGACTATGTATCTCCTCTGGATTGGGATGCCTTGGAATCCCCTAGCTTGAGGTGAAGATGTTGTCGGGGCTGGGATGCCCTTCTTGGCCTCCTGTGACTCTGACCCGAACCCGATTTCCTGAGACTGAGTGGAGACACAGGGATGGAGTCAATAATGTATGTTGGTTCCAGGTTTAAGGAGAAGGCGGAGCCTGGGTCCCAGTGGCCCTATCAGTTCTGTGGCGCATGGGTTTAACCAATAGGATCCATAGGAAAAAAATATTCATTCTCCTCTTCCAACTTCTTTCCTTCGCTGACAAAAAGCCTGCGCTCAGCAGATTTGTTAAAAGCTCTTCAGAAGCAAAATGTGTCATTGAGATGATTTCTTATGGACGGAAAAGCTTTTGGGCCAATGGAATGGTTTTTCCCCCATCCTTCTATCACTTAAAGCCTGAGCCAAGAGCGATGTGGTCCTCAGATCCATACGGTAGAGTGCCGATGCTCCGTCTGTATAATCTGCTCAGGCCTCTAGATGATTTCCAACATATCTTCAAAGCGACTCTTCACATGAAAGAGGGTACAGTCATAAAATGATGAATGTATCTCCCACATTTGCTATCTCCTCGTCCGCTGACTTTCCTCCTGCCCCGATCCAGAACTCTCTCTTCCATCTTATTAAACCCATTTGATGGCACAATTACTGCTCATCACTGCATGTGTCGTTCACACCGCACTGAGGGAATTTATGTTTAGAATAAATAACAAATAAATGAAGCAGAACTTAGAAAAAGTCATTATTTCTAAATGGGACGGTACCACCGACATTCTGAGAGGAAAATCGTTTTTAGAGGATTTCTGCAAATGACCAAAACTATTTCTTTATGTAATAACAATGTAATAATAATGTAATTACTGCGTTTATTTGAAAAGCAGACTAATAAACTGTTTCGGGGCCGTTAGTTTGTCGGATCACATGAATGAACCTGAATCTGAGGGCAGCCGAGAATTCATCTCCTCCGTAAACAGAACTCTTCGTCTGTCGGCCCGATGAGGAAAAGTCTGAATAATATAATCAAGATCAGACTTGAAACAAAGATCTGCAATCTTTTTGCAAACAATAAATCCTCCGGACAGCAAAGTCTGTTCAGTTTTTTTGCTCCTTCAGGGGAATTTTCCTTGTTGCCATTAGGGCGTTGTTATGTTTTACCTCCATGTCAAACTAGCCGCTATGCTAAGTCAATTTGCCCTCTGCAACCCTACAGTCAAATGGTTCTTTTTTAAATGTCTGACCTTTGAATTCATTTACTTTGTTTTAAGGTCAATTATTTGACCTTTTTTTTTATCTCATCCATCTTTTTATTCAGCTCCCCTGTACACTTTGAATCTTTATTGTCTGTATCTTGTATTTTCTGTGTTGGGCTGCCCTAAATCAATCGCCCCCAGTGGGATTAATCAAGTTGTTTGAGCTTGAAACCAGTTTTTGTCAATAAATATCACCAGAAGATCTTGTATATTCTATGACGTGATATCAAACATACTTAATTAAAGGTTTATTTGTTAAATACGAAGACTCTAAATGCATCAGCCCTGACATAAAAACCTACTTTTACTAATGTTAAAATGTTAAGACTCAACATGGGTTCTTCTTGGGGTTATTCGTAAATATGCCATTTTACTGGATTGCATTATGTTTAAAGGTCATTATTTTACTTGTATAATCTACTTGCAAACTTGTTGGTGATGATGATGATGGTTAAATTACCAACTGTTAGATGCAAGTATGTTTTCTTGCTCCCTAGTTTGCCGTCCCATTGTGTGACCCCTTCCTTATGCAACATTTCTTTTTTCTTCTTCCTGCTGATTCACAGGTGCAACATAGAAATGACTTTGCAAACCGACTAAAATCTGATTTTCTGTCTTTTTTGTTTTTGTTTTAATGTGACACAAATCAGAAACGTGGCTCCAGAACCACCTTGGCCCCGGGTTCGCAACAGGTTGCTGAATGATCAGCTGCTCAGGAGTCTGGCAGAAGACACACAACGTATATGAGTTCCCAAAGTCACCGCAAGCTGCTCTTCAGAACTTCAGTCCTCGCCCCTTATGGCGGGTCAATGACGGTTCTCCACAGGTACCATCACCACCAACATACTGAGGCCTGACATCGTCTTGTGGCGAGCTTTCGAAAAGGGTGCCATAATATTGGAGCTGACACTTCCATGGGCGGAGGGCATCCAGGAAGCATACGAGTGAAAATAGTGGCAGTACGCTAAACTAGCGGCAGAATGTGAAGAGAGGCTGGAGGGCAACAAGAATTCCAACAGAAGTCATTTGTCAGAGTCCAAACCAAGCACCACCTGATAAACACCAGAACCTGCAGCTGGCATTCAAACACTGGCAGCGGGTCCAGAGGAAGAAATTAGTCACTAGATCAGATTTGAGTCACTGTCAGATCTGAATCCAGGCCGAGTCACATGACTGCCAATTTTTAGATTGGAATCCATGTGGTTTCGGGTTATGGGCATGGGCCGAGTTCTAACGCCTTCAGCCGGTGCCAGCAGCACGGGAGAACAGGATGACCAGAGAGGAGAGATGGAAGCCACACCGCGGAACTTCCACTGTTTCTAATCTGCTTGTAAACAGCTGACAAAGTGTTTGTTGTCCTCTAGAGGGAAATAAAATGCGTCTATTCGCTCCTAACACGCCAATTTTAGTTTGAACGCCATGAGTCGTTGCACAAACATGATGTTTATTGCTGTTGTTGACGCAGATGACTCGTGCAGAAATGAATGAATGTGAGCCGTCGAGATATTCCAATCTGAGCAAAGCCGGAATTTGAAAATGTAACTTGTAGCCTGAATATAATCTAATGAGAAAATTACCTATTAAACCCATTTATATGCCCATAAAGTCGCGATAACTCAAAAACGATGTCATGGATCATTTTTGAATTTTCTACCCAAATAGGGCTTAGTGTGAGGAAGAACTGGAGTGATTTTTGGAAAGCTCAGTTGTATATTTCTGACAGTAGAGGGAGCTGTTTCTCCAAAAGTTTCCAGGCCTGATTTTTTTTTTTTTTACGAAAAACTGTTTCTCTACTTACAAAGACCTCAGTAAGAGGAAAAACTGGATTGATTCGGGGAAAGATCTGTTTCACTATTTCTGACGTTAGGTGGAAGTAAAGCTATTAGGGGACGTTTTAACTAATAATACACATTTTACTCACTAGGGGAGCTTTCTCACAAAACTACTGTTTTGTAGACATAACTTCTTTTTTACAAATACGAAATTACAAATACAAATTTTATGCATATGTTTCGACTAAAGGAGATCTTTTACTTATATATGACTGACTTTACCCTAAAAACTAATATTTTAATTACTTACGGGGAGTTTTTTTTTTTTTTTTACAAAAAACAAATTTTTCGGACATAACTGTTGTTCGATTTAATCCAGATTTGGTGCGTATGATCAACTCGAGGAGATCTGTCTCATATATTTCATTCTAGTAGTTCATATTTCACTCACTAGGGGAAACCATTTCCACAGAAAATACCGTAACATTTAATTTGAGGAGTTCAATCAAGGGGGATTGCTTGAACAACGCAGGGGATTGGGGTATTCTGGAATATACGTCTGCCTTATAATGGTGGCCTATGAGGTCTTTGAAGGTTTGCAGTACTTTGATTGGCAACTGGAGCAAAGTGGCAGCAAGACAATACAGGTAAGGTTTAAAACCTGATCACAGTTTTTCGTTGCTTTTAATGGCCATCAACCATCCGTCATCATTCCAGAGCGTCTTTGTCTCCCCTTGAGACGCATTCACACGCAAATAGTAACCTTTAACGTCTCTGGGCAACAGTAGAACAGCCACAAAGCCTTTCTTAAACCCTGCACACATAAAGCGACACCAACAAAAACCATTAGTAACGTTTGGAAAGAAAGATGGATTATGGGGTTTTCACCTTTAGATGAACCCAAACCCTGACTCCTTTTAAATCATCTGATACTGAGCTAAATGTTGTAGGTTCTGTTTGGTCTGAATGAAGCCCCGGTTAAACATCCTAGTCCGGGGGGACCTTCATTCCATGCCTTAACTCTGTACAAACACAGCAGAGGATAACATTTTATAAGCACATAGACCTTAATGCGAGGAAGAACTGGATCGCTTTTGGGAAAGATTTGTGAATGTGAATGGACTTGAGGAGATCTATCTTGACTATATCTGTGCATATTTTACAATTAATTTCATCTAATAGTTCATATTTTACTCACTTAAGTTTTTTTTAGTTTTTTTTATACTGAAAACACCGAAAATAACTTCACATTTAATTTGATTGGATTTTTTTTGTACAACGCTGCGGAATGGGGACGTTTCAGGAATATACCCTCTGTGTCGGCGACAACATCATAGGCCTAGTAAGTGATCCGAGTTGAAAATTAGTGAGTAAAATTTTTAATTTTTTTAGCTATTGGGTTCAATGAGGCCTTCCTTTTGTTTAAAAGAATACAGAATGAGAAAAAAAAAACCTCGCTGACTACGACGAATCATGTTCGGTTTCGTGAGCACACTTTAAATTAAATCCCTGCGATGAGGTTGTGTAAGGTGGCGGCGCCCTAGACGTTAATGTTCTTTCTGTATTCCTTAACCTTGAGGAGCTCTTTTTGCCTCTCCAGCATCTCCCATTCATTCTCCAAGAACAGCCCGGAGCGAGTCAGCGGCTCCTGAGCCTCCTCTGATGATCCATGAGGCTGATAAGATAGACCCGGCCCGGGAACGAGGGCACATCTGGTTCTGACGGATGATCCTTGTCATTCCTGGTACTCTATCTGACATTTCATCTGCATCGCGCCCATCGCCCTCGGTCTGTTCTGTGTTACGATAGAACATCCCCCTTCCAGCGATGAGTGTTCTACTTCTATGTTCACAACCGCCATCGTCATCTGCGTCACGTCTTTTGATTAATTAACTATACATTACCGTGGCTTTTCCATCTGGGCGTACAGTTCTATACCCCCACAATCAAGCTGCCTGTCAAAATGCCTTCAGAGTACCAGAGACGACGTAATCAGCCCATCTTATAAGAGACAGTTACATTTACCTGCTGACGAAAATCCATACTATCAGGCATACCGGCACCACCACCTCTGAATCTAGACCTCATTCAAGTCAGCAACCGCCAAAGACTCACCAAAGCTGTTCTTCATCTAAAAATAAAGTCTGTACTGCTTAATTTCTTTTAAAGAAATAGTCCAATATCGCCGTCGTAGAGAACTCTTATGCCTTTTAAGTTCCATTATAAATTCCTTTTCCATTGGCATGGAGGTCCGATTTTTCTAATAAGTTTCAATGTGCTGAAAATGAGCAATCAGTCGAAGCAGAGGATATGAATGAAGCGCCTTCCTCAAATGTCATACTGCCTATCTTGAAAACACGCCCGAGCCTACCTAGCATACCCTGGCACGCCCTAAATGACCACCACCTTTATTAATCCGAAAAATAGGACAATCGAGAAAATCATCCCCCTTATTTTGACAGGCAGAGGCATTCGGTGTGAATGTTGCTTGCCCCAGCGTAGATGTTTCACCAAGAGACCGCAGTGGAGAAATCTGATTGGATGAAACGAAGCTTGCTTACATGAGCTCACTGGTAGCAGCCACGGGGAAAGGAATGAAATGATATCAAGAAACAAAGGGGATCAAACTATTCAAATACACGCAGTCTAAATTTAAACGTTTCTACTTTTTGCTGGCCCAGCGGAGAAGAGTCTATGATTTGAAACAAACCGAGATAATTATCCCCGTCCTTTCCTCAAACTCTCGGAGAATATTTAACCATCTGTCCTTCCTTTGAAAAAAAAAAAACAAGCGGCTCTTCCCTTTGGGATCAGATTTTATTTCAAGTATCTGGATAAATGGATGTCATGTTGTTAATGCTTGTGAAGAGAGGAATTATCAGATAATGGAATCTGGCTCCGCACAGACTGATGCCCTACAAGCAGCGGGGCTCCCGGAACTGAATATCGGACTATCTCAACTGCAGAACCGACCACCCTTTGGAGGTTCATATGTGAGCTTCTAGAGTCCAGACTCAACCCAAAGAGGCGTCATGTGGGCTAAACGTCTGCAAGGATGGTTGTTGGGGTTGGGTCCAAAGCAGTAAGGGTGGGTGCAGCGAATGAGACCGACTCCTGGCATTGGGTCTGTAAACAGAGCTTATATAGGAGATATTTCTGGCCTCTTCTGTAAATATAGCGCTGGTTCTGGAACCAAAATCCTGGAAAAGGGCTGAACTTTATCCTTTTCCGGAGTTGACCAGGAGAGAGAACGTCGGTCAGGTCAGCGGACACCGACAAGTCCCTGTTTGAGCGCCTCGGTGTTGGAGTTCTCCCCGGGTCGACCTCCGTGCAGCAGAAAGGTCAACTCCCCTCCATCCATCATGACAGCATTCTGTAGAAGAACTACCGAGAGCATCCTGACACTCTGAATCACCGTCTGGCAGCGGGGGGGGGGGGGCGGTGCATTCGCTGACCACAAGTTGGAAAAGATCATAGGTGTCTCCGTCCGCTTCATTCTTGACATTTATACCGACCGACGTGTCAGAAAAGCCGCCGACATCATGTTTCCCACCCGTCTCGAATCCTCTTCGTGATGCTGCTGCCTTCAAGGAGGCTCCAGAGTATCCAAACCCTGAACCCCCCCCCAAGCACCACCACAGAATGAGAACAATTACCCACAATGCAACAGCATTTCTAACCCCTTCAATGTCCTGCTCAACTGTTTGGTTGAGCACATTTGACTCTCAATTTGTCCTTAAAAAATGTGACTGAGCCTGTTTATAATGTGCCGCATGTCTATGCTAAAGTCAGCCATAACATTATAAACACCTGGCTATCATGGCGTAAGTCCTTCTTTCGTTGCTGAGACGGCTCCAATCATTTGGAGCGTAACGTCTAGATGAATGCAGGACCCAAAGTTCTTCCCATCAGAACATGATCCAAGACATCAGACTCGGGTTACCGGGCCTGATGAGTGTTTGACGCCTTGCACGGCGGCCTCTTTCCTCACTGTATGAATGAATGGGTGAAAGTAAAGCGTTTTGAGCGTTTGAGCAGACTAGAAAAGGAAAACATCAACTTCAACACTGTCGATACTGCAGCCCACCCTCTGACATCACTGCCCCGTAGTCCTGCTCTGATGTTTCAGGAGTGGACAGGGGTCACATGGTCAGTCTGTGGCCAACTAGCCCCTGTGTGTGCTCTGACCCAGTTACCAAGCTTTCAAAGTTCGGCCCTGGACTCTCAACTTCAGGACTCAAGGCTCACTCGCTGCCTGACACCCACCGGCAGTCGCCATGGAAACGGGTCAGTCAGTCAGTGAGCGATGTCTATGTTCCGGCCGGTCGGGGCGTGTTCGCTCTGCATATGTCGGGCCGCTGAGAAGAATTTATGATCGCGTCGCCTGGAGCCACTTTCAAGCACATTAAATCTCCGTCCTGCTTTGCTGCATCTAAATGGAGCCGCTCAGACGAGCGAGTGCGGGACGCGTTAACGCCGGCCACTCTCCGGGCGCCGACGAAGAAATGCAGAATACGAGCAAAAGTGAGAACGTCTTTGCGGAACTTCAATACTTTGTGGCATAATTTATGTTAAAATTCCATCGTAGCTGCATGGAATCCAGACGGAGATCCATGAAAAGGATTTTAGGTCAGTGAACGCTTTCGAGATCCTAACTAAGAAAAGAAAAAAAAAATGATGGAAGATTATTTCTTTTTGCACATTTCATTTCTTCAAGATATGAATTCAATATCTTCGACACTCTCGATTAACCTTAAAATGTAAAAGCAACATTTGGTCAAGCATGATTTTTAAACGGTATAAAAAGAGACTTTATTGTCACTCATTAATTATTTTTGATATATTTTTGGGATTTATTAGTCTTTATTTTGGTTGTATCAACGTACATAATTCAGTTTAGTAAGACCTCACATGCTTTAATATGTAAAAACAATAACCAGTTATCGAATAGGCCTCCCTCAATAAACATGGTTAACGTTTCCTCCCCTTTTGACCTGTGGTGTCCCCCAGGGCTCCATCCTTGGCCCCCTTACTCTTTAGCATATACATGCTCCCACTGGGTCTTATCATAAACTCACATATCATAAAGTCACATTTTTCATGGATTTCATGGATCATTTTCAAACTTTATACCAATATTGGCCGCAGTGGGGGGAAGAACTGGATTGATTTTGGCAAAGATAGATAGATATATCTGACCATAGGGGGAGCTCTATCTCAAAACCGTTGGCCCGATTAAGTCCAAATTTAGCGCATATGAAATGACTTGAGATCTATGTCATTCATATCCTATTGTAGTCTAATAGTTAGTATTTATATTATAGTTTATATTTAACTCATATTTTAAAACACCATTTTTTAGGCATAACTCAAAAACTATTGTATGGATCATTTTCAAACATTATACCAACATAGAACTCAGTACAAGGCAGAACTGGAGTGATTTTTGTAAAGATTGGTTAATCACTGACACTATGGGGCGCTATATCGCCAAAAGATTTCAGGCTATACTTTTTCAAATATTGGTTTCCATTCCTGTCCAAATGACCTTGTGTGCCTCCATAAAATTCCTTCTATTATAATAAACATCGGGTACGATGAACATTCATTGATGCCTGGCTTACTTTTCTTATGCCCCTCAGTACCGCATGAATGCAGTGGAGGGGTTGTTTCAGTGCTGAGGCGGTTGCGGAGGTAGCAACAGATGTGGCAACACTTCTGTCTGTCTGTCAGCGATGACATTAAAAAGGAATACAAAAGCCAGGATGCCTCTTTTGTATTCAGTGACAGCAACTAGCACAATTTGACAAAATGAGTTCAATCTGTATCTACTGTTATATGTTTGAGTTTTGCTGAAGGTAAAAACTGTTAAAATAGTTTTTTGAATGATTTGAACAATTTTCATTTCCAAAGCCGGAAATTCACTTTTTATTGACTTTTTTTATTTTTTATTTTAAAGCTTTCAGGGTCTAATCATACACTGCAAAATGAAAATGTTGCTGGATTTTCCTCAAATGGTGACTTAAATTAAATTAGATATTTTTTGAGTCCAGCATACTTCGCAAGCTTGACGACCTCGATGATTTCCTGCTGACACCCAGAGGGAAAGAGTCCAGAAAGATCAAGAAGAACAAGGACGAAGCCAAGAAAATGAACTAAACAAAACTAGAATTTATTTGCAAATGTATTAATTTCTTTCCTTTGCAAATTTATTTTTTGTCAACCTTAATCAGAGAGTTGACCTTGAATGATACCCTGAGATAACGAAGCCTATCCAGTCCTGCCCGACAGCAAGGATAAGTCCCTGAAAAGTCCCCGATCCACTGCGTTGTGCAAGCAATCCCCTCTGATTGGACTTCCCAAAATAAGTGTGAAGTTATGTCCACTTTATTTTTGGTATAAAAAGAAAAAAAGGAATGTTTTATTATCGCGTTGATTCATAAGCACTAAGCACTATAAGCGCACACTCTTCTTCTATTCTTCTCAAATTTAAGACTTCATTTATCTGCGAGGTTCCACACGCTCCCGTTTCCTGTCTTTAATCCCGCGTTTCCACCGTAAAACTGTTGGACGGCCTCAGTCTCAGCGGAGGATTGATGGAAACCGTTACAAGGAAAAGATTAGGAACATTTATCTGACGCAATACCGCATTAAGACCAGGCAACAATTTCATCCCCTCGTATTAAAGCTGAGCTGCAGATTCCATCACTCCTCCTCTTCTCCTCGCCTCCTCACAGAGAAACAGGAAGTGGGGGATTAAGAGCGGCGTTCAGTTTGAAGCTGTTTTATTTGCTTTAACGGTGTTAGGTTTCTGCTGCAAACGTACACTGTAAAGGAATATTCTGTTGTTTTTTAGGGGGGAAAAAAAACAAAAAAAACAGGCGGGTTTGTTTGTCGGAGAACTTTCGTAAAAAAAATGCAGTCAAAAAGTGTGAATAAATGTATACTTTACAAAAGGATAAAATATTTGTCTATATTTAGATTCTATTTCTTATTGTTTCAAAATGAATGTTTTCCATAATATTTCAATGATCGTCGATCAATATTCATCGAATCCCAGTCAATTATACTAAACAATAACAAAAAACAATATTTCTTAGCTGTAAAATCTTTAAATTAAGACTCAATTAAATGTTTTTTTGCTTTTTTAAATTCATTTGACTGAAAAGTTGTTTACGTTCTAGTATTAGTACGCCTTAAATGTTATATAGTTTATTTACATTTAAAAAAATAATCAAATTTTATTATATATTTACACACATACACACACACATGTATATAAATGTATATAATTATATACTTACGTATACATACATATTTATATACAATATATGTAAATGTATATATGTATATGTATATATATATATACATATATACTTTTTTTGTTGTGTATATGTATACTATATATATATATATACATATATATGTATACACAATAAAAATGTATATACGTGTATATATATACACATACATATATTTTTTCTTCAATCTTTTGATTTTACTGCACCTCCCCGTTCATTTTTTTTTTTACAGTGTACAGCCCCCCGGGGGAACGGCGTGCCATTGACTCACAGGGCTGCGGCTGAGGAAAATGCTGGCGGCGGCGGCATCTCTGGCTCAGTATGCACAAGGTCATTGGGGGAGACGCGCCACATCATCTAGAGGATCCATCCATCTCACTTATCGCGTGTGCGCACTGGTGAATAATCACATTATGATAAATGGAGGCTCCTCCACTGTAACAAATAGATAACGGAGATACTCGCAGTGAATCTGTCTGAATAAGAGCAGCAGAGAGTGTTTGCAGTCATGCAGCAGGTAATAAACACACACCCACACACACACACACACACACACACTGATACTGATATCTACGCCACGAGGAATGAGCTTCTGGAAGAACCGTGTCACATCATCAAATGCTCCATCTCTTCTGGCAGGAAGTGGTTCTGCTCCGCCTCTCATCCACTCTTGCAAAAAAGCTAAGCTGAAGGTAGCGGGTCGTCGGTGGAGGACGGAGGCGAGTACGTGGGCGGAGTCTGTGTAGCAGGTGAGCTCACTCAAAAGGAGATTTCACAGCACAGCCTCCTCTGCTCGCGTGTCGAGCGGCGGGGGATGGGATGGAACAGGAAGTGAAAGCGAGGCAGAATCTGGGTGGAGGTGAAGGTTTTGTGTGGCAAAGGAAGTGCAGATGATGCACCTGTGCATCTTCATCCACCGGTGACGTCGGCTCGATGGACAAACGTCGTGTGGGCGGAGGTCGCGCTTCACTCCTCTCATGAAGAGATGACACCCAGATGCATTATGGGAGGAAGAGAAGCCAGAGAGGCGGTGTGATGCTTTGGGTGCTGCCATTCATGTGGATGTTCCTGTGACACCTACCTAAACATCTGACTAACACCTAACTGCGTCCCTTCATGGAGGCGGTTCTCCCTAATGCTCCCGGACTCACTGCAGGAATTCTTCAGGGATGGTTTGAGGAACACAACAATGATTTCAGGGAGCGGACGTGAGGTCCGAATGACCCGGATCCCTGTGGGATGTGCAACAGTCGAACGCACAAACCAACAAACACACAAAGAGACAAAAGCACAAACAGACAAACGCACACACAAACAGACAAACGCACACACAAACAGACAAACAAACACAAAAACACACAAACAGACAAAAGCACAAACGGACAAACGCACAAACAAACAGACAAACAGACAAACGCACAAACGGACAAACGCACAAACAAACAGACAAACAGACAAACGCACAAACAAACACACAAACAGACAAACGCACACACAAACAGACAAACGCAAAAACAAACAGACAAACGCACAAACAGACAAACGCACAAACAGACACACAAACAGACAAACACACAAACAGACAAACGCACACAAAAACACACAAACAGACAAACAAACACAAAAACACACAAACAGACAAAATCACAAACGGACAAACGCACAAACAAACACACAAACAGACAAACGCACAAACAAACACACAAACAGACAAACGCACAAACAAACAGACAAACGCACAAACAGACAAACACACAAACAGACAAACACACAAACACACAAACAGACAAACACACACACACACAAACACACACACACACAAACACACAAACAGACAAACACACAAACAGACAAACAGACAAACACACAAACAAACACACAAACAGACAAACACACAAACAAACACACAAACAGACAAACGCACAGGAATGAAAACATGAGGTAGAAAACTGAAACACTTTTACCTTTTCGATCTAACTGTTTTGAAGTGAATCATCGAGGGACACTGAAACAGTTGAGATGTGATTTATTACTGAAACCTTCCCTCGTCGTCGTCCCCCCCCCCCCCTCCCCTCGTCTTCCTCTCTCTGCCTCCCAGGCAGCTACCAGGACAACAACAACAGCGAGGGGCTCATCTTCAAACCCCCGACAGCCTCCAAATACGGTGCCAACCCGCAAACATTTGAGCGACGTGTTTACCGGTCAAACTCCAGCTGCAGGCAGACGTTGGATCGAGACCCGCAGAGCCGATTTAATCCTGCAGGAAGAGCCCGGAGCCTTTTTGTGAAATAATGTCAACGCTGCCTCCTTAACGACACTCTCACCCTTCAGCGCCGCGAGTCATGAGTGGGTATTTCTGGGAAAATTGGTGTCATTAAATGCATCATTCACTTCTAACCAAACTCAATCACGCTCGTCGTAAAAGAGAGAATTCCAAACCCTTTAAAGTCCTCAGAGAGGAAAACATTTTTATTATTTATTTTTATATAAATTCTTTTTGGGCATTTATTCATTTAATATCTTATCTCTAATATCCTGCCACTCTTTTTTTCCTTTTTTTTTTCATGACTAATTTAGTACTTCAAAGAAAATGATCCATTCAAATTAGATTAGTTCAAACTTTTTAATCTTAGGTATAGTTTTAAGAAAAATATTTGACCCTTATTAGACTTTTTTTTTTTTTGATTGTATCAAGATACATAATTTTGTTTAGTAACAATAATAATAATAATAAGAATAATAACTTATTATTATTATTAAGTAATTTATACAGCACCTTATTATAACACCTTATTTAGCACTTTGAGATTTGATCCAAATAAAGTGCGTTATAAATTAAATGTATCATCATCATCATCATCATCATCATCATCATCATCCTCATCATCATCATCACCTTTCATGAAAACCAAGGATGCTTTACATCGGAGACAAAAAGTAAGTCCTCACATGCTATATTATACCGGAAAATCGTATTTATCGAGCGTGACTTCAAATCGAAATGCCTCCATCTGGCATGGCCCCCTTCACCTGTGGTGGGCCCCAGGGCCCTAGTCTCGGACTCTTAGTCTTTAGCACATATATGCTGCCACTGGTTCACGTTATAAACAGGTTTGGTTACATTTTTCAATATGAAATAGAAAATTCAACATGGGCTCAACTGAATATTCAGCGAGAATAACCTATAACTTTCCTTACCAGCCGGAGTTGAACTCCACGTGAGCGTCGAAGAAGCCCACGACGGGCGCCGTGGCGGCGTTCCAGCCGTGTATCCTGGCTCTGATGAGGCCCTCCCGCTTGCTGTTCCGCACAATCTTCACCAGACCCGGGTAGCGTTTGTTCACGTACTGGTCCAAGTTGAATTTCAGCTCCACTGAAAGAGAGATTGGAGATGTCGTCTATTTAGCTGAAACAAAAGCGTGGGGAACGCTAACAGGGCAGCCGGAGACGATGATAACGTGTTTCCATCCCAATGATGTGGAATGGTCGTGGCTCAACTTGACTTTGAATCAGTGGGTGAGATTCTACTGGATTGGGTTTTTTTCCCTAAGGAGAAGGCGCCTTGGAAGAAAAAGTGCATAAATTCTGGAAACCTCGCCAAAAAGCCCTTCCTGTTGAGAGCTAAGACCGCAAGAACTTTCAGCTGCTGAGGTCTTTAAAATGTCTATTTGTCTCGTTTGCAGCATTTTAAAGGTTCAGTGTGAAGGATTTAAGGGGATGTCTTGAAATCTAATGTTCATAGTAGTAAAACATTCAGAGTTTAATACCTCCAAATCACCGATCAGAACCACGTAAATGATCGCAGGCCCCGGAATAGAATCAAACCGTAATCGTCTGATATCGGCAAATATCGTGTTGTTGTTCAAATTATCGTTATAATATCGTATCGAACTACTGATTTACACTCCTAGTCGTTACCTTTACCGACTGAGGAGACGTAGCGGCCATCAGGAGTCTGTTTCCAGATGGAGGTCTTAAAACGGCGTGTAGCTCGGCCCGCCGCGGGGAGAGAAAGTGAATTTGGAAGCGGTGACCCTTGAAGCAAAATGGCTTCAGTATTTGAGACAAAATAGTTTTCACCAGTGAGCCATGGGACCTCGTCTACCTCCGTCTCGGTGTGTTGATTTATAGACTCTATCGTTTGTGCTCTTGTGTTAAAGGTCAACAAACGGCCAACGGCGAGGCTTCGGCGGTCAGCGCGATGTATGCTAATGAAGTCAGATGCATTGTTAAAGATCGTTCTCTCGTCTAATTGGTCTATGGCTCATCTTACAAAACAGCAGTCTGGTTCTACTGAATGATTCAACTCTCTACGATCTGATATGATCAGTTCCTACAGAGTTCAATCAATTGTCAATTATATCAACAAAAAGTCGTGGATATTATGGAATCGCCTTCGCTGCTGCCCTGTCGGCCTCAAATTCTTCGTGTTAGTGCCAATGACTCAAGAATTATTAGATGGATCCTTTTCAAATTTCTACCCACGTAGACCTTAGCGTGAGGAAGAACTGGAGTGAGTCTGGGAAAGGTTGGTCCTATATTTCCGACGCTAGGGGGCGCTTCACCTTTACGAAGAGAGTTAAGACTCACAAACAAGCCGTACTTTTGTCCAGTTTTCTGCACAAAAGTACAACAAAAGCAACATGTTGACAAAAGCAACATGTTTCATACTCATGAATACTTCAATCTCCTCTGCACACATTTCAATCTGACCATATATTATGGGATCGTCATCGCTGTCACGTCAAGGTTAGCGCAAAAACTCAAGAATTGTTGAATGGATCACTTTCAAATTTTCTACCCACATAGACTCTAGCGTGAGGCAGAACTGGACTGATTTTGGGAACAGTTGGATCCACATTTTTTGCCACTAAGGGGAGCTTTATCTCCAGATGATTTAAGGCAATAATTTTGGGCATAGGCAACAAGCCGTTTGTCTGATTTAGTCCAAATCCGCTGCCTATGAATGAACTTGAGAAGATCAATCTTGTACATAATATTTTAATGTAATCGTCCTTTTCTTCAAATTTAGTTTGAGTTGCTCAATCAGGGCAATGGCTTTTCAGGAATATACCCTTCCTGTCATAGGACGTCTGACATGTTTTTGCTCTAGAATCTAACACTTGGATGACTTTACTCTCATACTACACTAGAGTCTTTAGGCTCTTTGACTTTTTAGGGGGTCGCCACTGCGGATCGTCTAGTTCCGCATATTGATCTGGCATAGGTTTTTACGTCAACCTGACACAACACTCCCACTTATCCGGGCTTGGGACCGGCACTAGATGTGGCTGGGTACATCAAGTGCCGGTCCCAGCCTAAGGCAAGCTCTTAGTGCTACTAGGCTGGTAGCACTTAGCTATCCCATGGAGCAATCCAGCTGACTGACTGACTTTACTCTCGTAAAAAAAACAAAATCACCAGAAAAGTCTTGCGTGGTTCTGTGCTTGAGAGTGGAGGCTGCACAATCGACAGCAAAGCTTCAGTCAACCGATAAGTACCTTTAGAACCAAGCGGCTCTAAATCTGGTGAATTGATCATTGATTGTAAAACTGATTTATGTGCAGCACCGGTGATGTTTTATATATATATCGGACCTCCTCCATGTACTGAACATTGTAAGATGATAAGGAAAAACAAGAAAAGTAGGGAAAAAACTTGAAAATTTGAAGCACAAATCGTTCAACTGCGGTTCCAAACATTAAATCCTCGCGTCATAAAATCATTCGCGAGCAATTAACTTCCACTTTATTGAATTCCCATTTGGACCAGCCACTAGTAGAACGTTCCTCTCGGTGTGAAGACCTTCAGCGTTTTTGCTTCTATATGCAACGGCTGGGGGTTCTGAACCTGTGCGGCGGGTCTCCTTCATCATCAGCCCACCCTAAAGCCACAGTATGATAAAAGCTATTAAAGTCTAATCATTACCGGGCTTCGCTGGGAAAGGGGAAAAAATACGGCCTTCCCTCTGATCCTGGGAGAGAAAATCGTTGGGCTACATCCATGGGAGGAGAGTTATGGAGATGGGGAATCCATTTGAAAGGAATTGCTAGTGCCACATTGTCGGGGATAAATAACGATCCTTCACACTCTTGCATTGATTAATTCGTATTAGACCGCAGGAGGAGCACCACGAGTTCCTCTGGCGACATGGGTGGAGAAGCATCGAGCGTGCTTTGAACCGTGGTGGACCCTCAGAATTCACTTAAAGCTTGAATTACATCCTCCCTCCCTCTGCCTCCTGCAACTCGTTAACCTGGTGTGTAACTAAAACTCTCAGGTGGGTCTGGTCGGGTATTTAAGACTGGTGGAGTAAGATGATCACCTTCAGAATCCTCCGCAAACCACCGGACGCACTCCTCTGACGGTTAGAGGTATCGACCCGTCTCAGGCGCCGATACAGAAGCAGGTCCGATATTGATTGTTTCCATCGATCGAAAGCAAACTGGCTGGGGAAACCAGCTCGCCGCATGCAGTCCTTAAATATTCCAGAAATTCAATGCTGGTAGTGAAATGATGCTCCTCCTCCCTGGAAGAGAAGCTTCTGAGGAATAAAGCTCCAGTCGTTTGTGCTACAGTAGGAGCAGCTCCTGTGAGTTTGGCAGGAAATGTGCGTCTCTCAGGAAGTGCTATGGAGGTTAACAAGCTCTTCAGGGAACCTCACAGCATAGAGAACTCGTCTCGCAGTTTTGTGAAAGCATTCAATATTATAATGTCCTGGAAACGGATCCCTCCTTAAGACAATAACTGAAAGGATATTTCATAGATCATTTTCAAAATTCTTAACCCCATAGAGCATAGCAAGAGGAAGAACTGGATTGATTTGGGGAAAGGTCGGTTGTATATTTCCGACATTAGAGGGAGCTTTATCTTCAAAGGTTTTTTAGCCCTAATATTGGCTCAGTTTAGTGGAAATTTGGCGAACATGAATCGATTAGCGGTAGCGGATAAATGGAGATGGTGTGTGTGTAAGGTGTTATCTGTGACGGAAGACCAGCAGCAGGAGTGAAGGGAGAGGTTTCCAAGATGGTGGTGAGGGCAGCTCTGCTGGAGGGTCTGGTTCTGACCAGAAGACATGAGGCAGAGCTAAAGATGTTCTTTGGGAGGATCAGAAAGGAGGAAATCTGAGGGACAGTCCAGGTTAGACGTCTGGAAAACAAAGTCAGAGAGGACAGATTGAGACGGTTTGGACACGCGAAGAAGAAGACCACAGAAGAGGTTTCTCGGTGTGGTGAGAGAGGACATGCAGTTGGTTGGTGTGACATAGGAGGATGCAGAGGTTAGGGCAAAAAAAGGAAACAAGTCGATCAAAGGTGGCGACCCGTAAATGGAACAGCCCAAAGAAGAAGAAGAAGAATCGACTTCGACTGAAGAAGAGCCATCTTAACTATATTTACTCTATTAGTTAATATTTTACTCAGTTTGTGGAGCTTTTAACGTAAGATACTGCGGACGACAGCAGAGGCCTAGTTATTCTTGCTATTAGTATTTTAGCGCAATCACACACAACTTCAGTGCAAAGTCGTGAGTAGACGCAAAAGTCTCGCAATCTAAAATTTTACCACCGTTTTGTTCTTTTACAGGAAACTGTGACTTTATAGACTCTCAGTGTCGAGATTCTCCAAACGTCACGATTTGGTTTCTGTGACAAATCTTCGGCTTCACCGCAGATACGGAGCTGCAGATGTTTTACTTTGGTCATATTTCACTAACGTGACTTCTATATAATACCTGAAAAAAAATATATAAGGCGTAACGAGGGTTTGAGTTCCTCCTTCTCTCAGAGGGCAGCAAAGGTGGTAACAGAGGTGAATATGATATTTTCTATATACTTCTTCTTCTTTTCCGGTACTTCCCTTCAGGGGGTCGCCAAAGCCGATCACTTCGTTCGGCAAAATCTGTTTTGGAATGGGTTTATACACCGGATAACATTCATGGCACAACCCTCCCCCATTTATCCGGGCTTGGGACCAGAACTAGAATCGTACCAGCTTGTGACCCCTATGAGGCTGGGATTGCGAAGTGACGTTTATCTGACGAAGTACGTGTGGCAGAGAAAAATTTAAATGCAGGATGTAGCAGCAAAGTCAAAACAAAAATTTCCACCAAAAATGTCTTCAAAATGAAGCGACAGAATAAAGTCCCGGAGCTCCAGAACCAATCAGCAGAGGGTTCTAACGTCAAACATCAGGGAAGTGCTGTTCCACCGGTGTTAGGTTCAGAGTATGGCTTAAGGTGGTCCTTGCGGCACCGGTGCGTTTTACAGAATTATTAAAATCAGTCCAACCTGAATTCAATTATTTTCTCTCTCTCTTCTCTCTCTCTCTCTCTCTCTCTCTCTCTCCTTCTCTCCACTGATCTTTTTTTTTTTTTTAAACTCAACGCCGGATGATTGTCTCACCTACTCAACGGGTGTTTAAAAAATAAATAAATAAATACTGCATGTTAATTTTCCTTTGTGACCGAGTTTTTCATTTGGAGGCAATCAAATCCAATCAGCGGAGAAGGAGGAGCTCAAACAAACACCACAAAAAAGACGATAATTGTCGAGTAAATACCAACTGCGTCGATTTCAAATTAATATTTTCCTGCATATTTTCCTGCAGTCCTGAACTGAACTGGCAGACTCTAATTATAAAAGAATGTACACAATGCTCACTCGAATTCATTTATACACTCAAACAGTTTCTTTCCTGTTTGCATGATATGAATGATCGACCCAGTTTGGTTCTGGTTCTGGTGTTTACGGGGCGCCGTTTGTAAAGAAGCACATGATGATTTTAACACTTTATGGCCACATTTAGCTCCAAACAAGGTTTAAAAAGCGATTTTAAACCACAATAATTTACAGCAATTGTTACGAATTTAGTCATATTTACCTCCCAACACTGTAAAAAATAAAAACAATGGATTCACTGGTAACAAAATTATTGTTGAGTCTAAAAATTATGACAATTTTTTTTTTATCAGCAACAATTCCTTTTCTACAGTGTGTTATATTAAGTCTTAAAATGCTGCGGGAGTAAAATAATATCAGAATATTGCAGCAATTAATTAAACAAATATTTATTTATAGTTTTACTTTAGATTTTTATTGTAAAACTATTTTAAAAAAAAGTTTCTTGACAGGGATTTGAACAATTTCCAAAGCTTTCACATGTTTCTGCAATTCATGGGAATTCATAATATATTTTATCCAACATATTTAGAGAAAAATATATGATACATAAAAGTCTTAATATTATATATAAATCTAAATGTTAAATCTAAATGTATGTGTTTAATCTAAATGTTGAATCTAAATCTAAATGTTTAGAGCAAAACTGAATATTTAACTGAATGAAAATTTAAACCAAAATAAAAGCTTGATGAAGAATTCAGAGTAAATTTAGTTTTGTGCTAAATATTTACATTCAACGTTTAGATTTAGATTAAAGATTTAGATTTAATATTTAAATTTAACATTCACATTAAGATCTGGATTTCTTTTTGAAATATTACATATAAATTTTGATTTTGATTGAATATAAAGATTTTACAGATACATTTAGATTTAGATTTAATATTTAGATTTAAATGATAGATTTAGTTTTAGATTTAATATTTAAATATAACATATACATATAGATGTTATACTTAAAATTAACATACATTTTGATTTATATTTTATATTTAAATGTAACATATAAATTCAGATTTACATTTAATATTTAGATTTAACATATATTTAGATTTAGATTTACTTTTAATGTTTAGATTTACATTTAACAATTAGATGTAACATTTACATTTAACATTTAGATGTAAAATTTAGATCAATATTTAACATTTAGATTGAGGTTCAATATATTTAACATTCATTTTTAGATTATTTAGAGATTTAATATTTAGATTTAACATATAAATTTACATTTAGATTTAATATTTACATATACTTTCAACATTTAGATATAACATTTAGATTTAGATTCAATATTTAAAGCTAACGCATGAATTAACATTTAGATTTAATATTTAGATTTAACATAAATTTAAATCCAGTTTTTATTTTTACATTTACATTTAAGATTTAGATGTAACTTTTAGATTTAGATTTAATATTTAGATTTAAAATATAAATTTACATTTTGATTTAATGTTTACAGTTACGATCAACATTTAAGTAATACATCCAGATTTTTAACATAAATTTACATTTAGTTTTAATATTTACATTTACATTAAGGATTTAGATGTAACTTTTAGATTTAGATTCAATATTTAGATTTAAAATATACATTTCTAATTAAAATTTACATTTACATTAAACATTTAGATGTCACATTTAGATTTAATACTTACACATTTTATTTACCGCATATTTCTGCGGAAGTTAAATACATTCTGTCTTAGTTTGTAAATATTGCGTTTAATTTGATTTTAAAAAAAAGGGACTTAAGAAATAAGACGTTGATTTTTAAATGTTATTTGGAGCTGAAAAAAAAGTTGCTGTAAAAATAAGCATGGGCTTTCTGAGAACATAAACAGGACGGTGAATAAACCATTCTGCCACCATAAATGTCAGGTGTGGCGGCGACCAGGCGAACATGCTTCCTGTGTGTGATATATAACGCCAGCAGAGAAGCTGCCTGTACCTCCGCTCATCCCACGGAGCCCGCTTTAATGAGGGGGGACAGGCAGAACCATCCGGGAAAAGGCCAAGCTGTCCAGCTTGCATGTTAATCGTCTAAAGTCACAGCAGCAGAGGCTCCTGGGAAACATCTCACACATCTGCACAAATTATCGTCAATGACCATTTACACAGGAAACAGCCGCCGACGGTTGTGTTCGCTCAGAGAGACGCACCCGAAATGAACTTTATATCAAACTTGCACCAGGAAAATGGATTCTGAAGGCATCGAAAGCTAGGAATCCCTTTATCTCGGAAAAGTCAGGGATATTATGGATTCATCTAGCGCGTCCGCTAAAAATCGCGTCCACCACCGCCGTTGGTCCGACTAAGATGCGTTTTAATAACGTGATAACTCAAAAACGATGTAAGGGCTTATTTCCTAATTTTATAGCCACGTAGACTTAATGTGAGGAAGAACTGAATTCATTTTGGGAAAGCTTTATTGTGTATTTCCAACACTAGGGGTAGCCTTACATCCGAAATTTTATGCCCTAATTTTGGCAAATATTGTCGAAATTTGGTGAATCTGAAGCGACGCGAGGAGATCTACCCTTCCAAATATCATATTCTACTCTGGTAGTTCATATTTTACGCACTAGGGGGAGATTTCTTTTTACCAAAAACACTCTTCTCAGGATACAACTCCAAATCTATTTCATGGATCATTTTCAAATTTTATACCCCCATAGACTTTAGCGCGAGGAAGAACTGGATTGATTTTGAGAAAGGTCAGTTCTATATTTCTGACACCAGGGGGAGCTTTACCTCCAAAAGCTGTGAGGGCCGTAATTTGTCATACATAGTAATTTAGGGAGCTTTTATTTAAATAAAAAATACCGTTGACATAACATTTATTTCAATGAGGGAGATTAATTGTACAATGCAGGGGATTGGAGACTTTTTTTCTACAAATGATATCAGAGATCCCAACCAAATCTGCTCCCCAGCAGTGGCTCCTAAAGATGTGACGGAAGAAGATGCCGGGAGTGTTTAAGGTTTTCGCACAAAAACATTTTACCGGCTAGTTTGTGTTTTTGTTTGTAATCTGTGATTAAACCTGAAACAAATACTAATATTTCCTTTCATGGTCGATGAACACAATCAAAGAATCGGGTTCAGAAACTCTTCGATGGCCTCGTCATGAAATCTGATAAAATCGAAATAAGTTCATGTTATTATTAGGAAGAGAAATGATTTTTATTGACGAGGAGGAAGAGAGATGAAACACGATGAAGGGCAGAAAAATCCTTCAGCGGTTTTTTTCTTTCTTTCGGGGAACCCTCTGGACGATTCCTCGGTGCCAGGTGAGGGAGGGGCCGAGTGTCGGCTATAATCCAGCTCCTCGTCCCTCCTCCTCCAGACCGGAGAGTTTAGGAGGATGAGGATCGGGCCTTCGTCGGCAGGTTTGTGTAAAAAGATGAATGGAAGAAAAAATGTATAAAATGTGGATGAAAAAGAAGGAGAGAGAGAGAGAGAGAGAGAGAGAAAGAGAGAGAGAGAGAGACATTTTTTTTTTAACTCCATGTCTTTCTGGTAGTTTTGTTTTAATTTTGCTTGTTTGTTTGTTTGTTGAATCGTTTCTGTTTTTTGACTTATTTTGGACAGTCTTTGCTTTTGTTGGTTTGGGAGAACATCTAAAACATATAGACATATTAATCTGTAGCTC
Organism: Lophius piscatorius; assembly: GCA_009660295.1. Taxonomy (NCBI): domain Eukaryota; kingdom Metazoa; phylum Chordata; class Actinopteri; order Lophiiformes; family Lophiidae; genus Lophius; species Lophius piscatorius. The sequence continues at coordinate 140,246 of VRLP01000728.1, forward strand.
CAGCCTCCAACCCTTCAGTCAAAAAAAAGAAAGAAAGGCTTTATAAAGAATTTATACGTGGATGTATATATGTGTGTATGAACGTTGGTTTGTTGTACATTTGTAAATATAAATAATACAATATGACCAAAGTAAATAAGCAGTAGTAATACCACCATCATCCTCCCGACGGTACTGGATTGAAGTTCCTCTAAAACCTGGAGTTTATGAATCGACCCCTCGGGGGTTTCTTCTCCCCTGGACCGATCTCACGCACACACACCTGTTAACCTGCTCCTTTTTCAAATACGGACAGGAAGTGAGGCGCGAGAAGACAGAATTCTCTGGCGGGAGTCCAAAAGCATCAAACTCTCCCATCTGTGTTTGATGCCTCGCCTCACATTCCAGAGGGAAGGAGACAGAACACGATGAATCAGGAGGATGTCTCGCCTGAATAAGCAAACGTACGGCCTGAGACAGCGACGAAGGCAGGTCCAGTCTGAGAGGATGAACTAGTAGAGGAAAAAACAAACTTGATGCAAAAATCTTCGCCAAAAAAATCAAAGTATGTGAAACTTTTTCCCATTTTTCTCAATTTTTTCTTTCTTTATTCCATTTTTTTTAATCTCTTTCTTTTGTCTCTTTCCTTTTTTATTTTTCCTTTTTCATCTTTTTTAAAAATGTTTCCTCTTTCCTTCCTTTTTTTAATTTCTTTTTCTCCATTTTTCCTCTTTTTTTTTTTTTTTTTGCTTATTTTTAATTTTTTCACCCTTTTTTCCCATTATTATATTTCTTTTGTCTTTTCCTTTTTTTCTCAGATTTTTTCTTTAGTTTGTGTCAAGAGTTGGTAAATAATTTTTTAAAATATATGCCGAATATATAAATATTATTTCTGTGCGTGTGTTTATCTTTGGGGGGGGGAAATAATTTAAAAAAATCAAAAAAACGCTTATTTCAGTGAAAGTTACCGCTGTCGCTGTTGTCGTCCACCAGGATGATCTCCTTCAGCAGGTGGGCTGGCGTGTGGTTGACCACGCTGTGGACGGAGCGCAGGATAACTGACAGCGCCTCGTTCACAAAGATGAAGACCACAGAGATCTGAGGAAGGTCCTCCGGGTACGTCAGCAACTTACACCTGTTGAGATAAAATCAAGATTATTAGCATTTCTAAGAACGTCTCCTTTTCTCTGGCATCATCCTGTGACAAAAATCTGGGGGAAATGGCCACCACTGGAATCTGAGGTCGCCGCCCACCGAGGGGGAAAGTCTCTCCCTCCCTTTTTCCACCGAGCTGGTTCCAGGGCTAGTTCAGAGCCAGAGCCTGATTTAGCACCAGTTTTTTTTTTCTTTTCGACAACCTAAGCACCAGCTCCTGGCTCTCAAAACTGGTACGAGACAAGCACCAACTCTTTGCTGGTCTAGTGCCAAGAACCAATTACGTTTTACGGTGACGTAAAGGTATGGCTTTGACTTGGCTCCTCGCCAATGTAATAACAAACAGGTTCTAAGAGTTGAACCCACTAAGCTCTGGCTCTAGCACCAGTACCGAACTAGCACCAGGTTATTTTTTGCTGGAAAAGCAGTATCTCTCTCTTTAATATCCTTGAAATGTCAGGAATATTATGGAATTGGAATTATCCACTTCCGTGTTAAAGCGATAACTCAAAAACTATTTCATGGCTCATTTTTTAAATTTCATAGCAGCACAGACCGTAGTGACAGGAAAAACCGGATTGATTTTAGGAAAGGTCCGTTTTATATTTCGGAAATTAGCTTAAGCTTCAAAGGTTTTCGGAACCTTAATTTCTCAACCGCTGGTCTGATTTAGTCCAAATTTGATGGGTTTGAAATGACTCAGGGAAATCTATCTGACATCGTATACATGTTGTATTTTACCCAATAATGGCAGCTTTTTTATGAAAACACAGTCGAATATAACTATTTATATGAGTTGATTCTTGTATTTATTCAATTTCTCCGAATAGTTTGTATTTTATTCAAACTCTCATCCTGGGAGATCCTGAGAAGTTCCCAGGCCACATGAGATATATAATCCCTCCAGCATGTTCTGGGCCGACAATGGGGTCTCCTCCCTGTTGCCTGGAGATCCTCCAAACGGAGATACCCTGGTGGCAACATATACTCAGATGATCAAAACCAACTCAACTGGCTCCTTTTAATGCAAGGGAGTAATGGCTCCACTCCGAGCTCCGCACCTTATCTTTCAGGCTGAGCCCAGCCCCCTCTAAGAAGGACGCTCATTTCAGCCGTTTGGTATCCTTGACCTCATTCTTTCGGTTGTAAGCGAGAGCTCATGACTTCAGCGTAGGGTTAGAACGCGAACGGACTGGTGAATGGAAGGCTTTACCTTACGACTCAGCTCTCTCTTCACCACAACGGATGATAAAAGTGAAGTTTAGCTACCAGTTGAGTAGAACTAACGTAGAAAAGCCATTCTGAAACTCCTCTCATGCTCCGCTGACACTGCCTGAAGGACCCCTGTCTGACCCTCCACTACTCCATGTCTAACTATAATCATCACTGCCACCATTCCGGTGACGACGTTCTCACTGCCACACCTGCAGTAAATGGGAATCAGATATAATTACTGTGATTAGTTACACCCTTTTGTCAAAAAAAAGTATTTACCAGAAATGGTTTATTAGGCGGGTGTTAATCAGCTCCAAACTTTTCCTTCTCGGAGATTCTTTTCCCGCTTAAAGACTGAGCATAATGTTCCGTATCAGGTTGCTAATGTTATCCCATAGTGCAGACAGCCTTATTATAGTTACTAAAGAAAGGGTTTTATTCAACCCTCAATTATAATCAAAGTATAGTTAAGTTTGTAGGGAACTTAAGTTTGGAAGTTTGGAGAGATTGAAAGATTTTGAATATAGGAGTGAGCTAAGGTTTGGAAGTTTGAACGGATCTAAAGTTTGGCAGTTTGGGGGGATCTAAAGTTTGGAAAGTTGGGGAGCTCTAAAGTTCGGAAATTTGTGGTGATACGAAGTTTGGAAGTTTGAATTTTGGAGTGACCTAAAATTCGGAAGTTTGTAGGGATCCAGAGTTTGGAAATTTGTAGGGATCTAAAGTTTGGAAGTTTGTACGGATGTAAAGTTTGGAAAGTTATGGAGCTCTAAACTGGAAGTTTGAAGAGATCTAAAGTTTGGAAATTTGTGGTGATCCAAAGTTTCGAAGTTTGAAGAGTTACGCAATTTGGAAATTTGAAGCTTGGAGAGACCGAAAGTTTGAATAGTCAGTGGTTGTAATGTTATGGCTGATCAGTGTGTGGGAGTTATAGTTGTATCTCAATATGTAGACCAATACTCAAGATTAGATGGATTTCTAAAAATCTACGTTTAATTCTAAAATGAGTTGACTATGATAAATGTTGCTGTCAGGAAGTTTAATGATCGATACTTAATGTTTACCATGTTAAGAAAAGCTTATTAGTATTCTAGCATGTGTTAATGAGCAATAACGCTCCTTAATGATCCTTCATCGCCTTCCCTTCAGGTACAAATACATCTAATGATGTCACTATACGGTATATATTCTATAAATACAAAAAATTCTATAAATTCTAAATTTCTACAAATTCTAAAATACTAAAATAGGCCTGAACTAAAGACTGACTTTGGGTGAAAATAGAGACTAAACTCCGTTGCGACACTCTTCTTCTGTTCCCAGCGGTCGGACAGGAAGCCACTTCCTGTCACAGCGGTAAATACAGAAGATTCCAGGCCGCTGAAAGCAGGAGTGGGTTCTTCCTCGGCGGGTGTGAGAACTCATTCGTTGCAGAAATGATTTATTCCGGATGTGGAGAAGTCAGTCAAACGCCTGCACTAGAACACACAGATGGACATAACCTGCCGTAATTACCCGTACTAGGAGTGGATTAGCAGGTTCCTGCCTGTTCCAGATTGGACCCAAACACCAGCGGCATGATATGCAAATCCTTTTTTTTATATCCACTCTGTCCTTCTAAACTCAGCCGCCCTCTATGAAGCTGTGAGCTCTCAGGATCCGTCACTTTCTCCCCTCACATACATTCTAACCTTCCTTGTACATTTGTCAGTGGACAGTTCTGTTGATAAAACAATGGGCAACAATCAGCCATAACATTATAACCTTTGACAGCCGAAGAATAACGTTGATGATCTTGTTACCATGGCAACAAGTCCGTGGGTGGGATACAAGATTATGTCCTGAAGTTGATGTTGGACGCAAGAAAAATTCACAATTGACAAGGGGTCAAGTTGTGATGGCTAGACAACTGGGCCAGCGCATCTCCAGAACTGAAGGTCTTGTTGACTGCTCCTGGTCTGCAGAGCCTGCTAAAGTGGTCTGAGGAAGTCGCCTTCCTTAGATATCTTCCTTATAAGGAACGAAGCCAAGCCCATGTTGTACGATCCTGGGCAGTCAAAGTGATCATGCTGATCCCTTAAGCTGCCATAAACACCAACAATGGACGGGTTAAAATCAAAACTTTGGTGGAAAGAAGGTGGCATGGAAACTTTGAGGGGTGGTATTGTATATTAGTATAAATGGAAAGATACCATATATACTTTAAAGAAATACACTAATTTCTGGAGAGAAGTTCATAAGCCTAAACTCAGGTGGCAGTTGGGATGGAAAGGTGTCTTCTAGGGGTGGCACCTGCCCCCCTATGCCTTCTCTCTAGATCCACCCCTGCCATGGAGGAATGGAAAATGCTGATCTGGTCAAATCACATTTTCTTCTACATGATGTGGATGACTGGTTGCGTGTGTTTTGATTATCCAGGGAAGAGGCAGCACCAAAATCCATTATATAATCAGTAAATAATAAATAAAACCCATTTGTATAACACTTTTCGAAAACAAAGTTACAAAGTTCTTTATATGATAAAACAAGGAATTAGAAGACACCAACAATGACGGGAAACAATCACAACCGACAAGAAACAATAGAATCCAACTGGGTAATGAGATTACTAAAAAAGCTTTACTGAAAAGATGTGTTTTAAGAAGAGATGTCTTAAAGGGTGAAACTGATTCTGCAAGCCTCATCTCCTCAGGCAGGGAGTTCCAGAGCTTATGGGAACAAAGTAAACCAGGTGAGGCTATAGTTTTGGACAATATTCTGCTGGGAAACTTTGGTCCTACCATTCATGTGGATCTTACTATGAAATATAGTTCCTACCTATAGAATACTGCAGAACAAGTCCCGCCCCCTTCATGGTATTCAGTAACTGCATTGGCCTCTTACAGCAGGATGATGCGGACTGACACACTCAAGGAACGGTTCTGGAACGGTTTTAGGGACCAGTTCAAGGTGCTGACTTGGCCTCCAGATTCCCCAGTACTCAGTCCAATCCAGCATCCGTAGGACTTGGTTGACAAACAAGTAGGATCCACCTCACAACCACTTGGACTTAAAGTATCTGCTGGTACTGCACAAGTGGGGGACCAACACAATATTAGATATGTGGTTATAATGTTATGGCAGACACTCAAACTAAAGAATCTTGGTCTTCTCAGCTGAAAACCTAAAGTTTGTCAAACAGAGTATTTTTCTCTGAGACACTCGGAGGCTCTGATGTCGGGAATAACGGAGTTGACGCGGCGGAAGCTGCGACCACACTCGCTCGCTCGCTCTCTCTCTCACTCCCTCTCTCTCTCACTCACTCTATTTCCACGCTGCTCCAGAAGTAATAGCTGACAAACACATTTCCCTCGCTCCTGCCTCTGCGGTGGTTGTTGATGTCACACGTCCTGTTCAGCGTTACCCGCTCGCTCTGCAGGAATAATGAGGCGGGGCGGCTGGAATTGCCGCGCTTGAATTATTTAACGGAGGATTTGTCTATAATTAAACGCTTGTAACATAATTCCATACCAGAATATCAAATTGACACACGATAGTTTAATCGGATCTGCTGTTAAGCTTCTCTAAACGCGGTTAGGCTCGGGGAAGTCTTTTGCCAAACGTTAACCCTTCAGCCTCCGCAGGGAGGTTGGTTTTTACATGAACATATTTAATCAGCCAATCACATGGCAGCATCTTGACGCGTTTAGGCATGACGACCCAAAGCGAGCATCAGAATGGGGACGAAAGGTGCTTTAAGTGACTTTGAACGCGGCGTGGCTCAAAGTCGTCCGAGTATTTCTCCGTTCTCTAGAGGTTTACAGAGAATGGCCCCCAAAAAAGTGAAAGTATCCAGTTGGCCTCAGTTCTCCGGGTGAAAATGCCTTGTTGATGCCGGACGTCAGAGGAAAATGGAGAGACTGGTTCCGGCTGATAGAAAGACAACAGTAACTCAAATAACCACTGGTTATAGCCGAGGTCTGCAAAAGAGCGTCTCTGAACGCACAACTCGTGGAACCTTGAAGTAGATGTTGCTACAGCAGCAGAACACCGGATCGGGTGCCACTCCTGTCAGCTAAGAACAGGAAACAAAGGCTACAATTCAAACGGGCTCGGCAGAATTGGAGAGTAGGAGATTGAAAATACATTGAGCCTCGATTTCTGCGAGATAGTCGGGTCAGAATTTGACATAAACAATATGAGAAGATGGATCTACACTGAGTTGTGTCAGCGGTTCAGGCTGGTGTTGGTGGTGTCTTGGTGAGGGGGATATTTTTCTGGGTACACTTTGGGGCCCATTAGAACGAACTGAGCATCTTTTAAACGCCACAGCCTACCTGAGTATTGCTGCCGACCATGTCCATCTTTTTATGACCACAGTGGACCCATCTTCTGATGGATACGTCCAGCAGGAGAACACGCCATGTCAAAGAACTCCAATCATCTCAAACTGGTTTCTCGAACATGACAATGAGTTCACTGGACTCAGATCGCCTCCAGAGTCACCTGATCTCCATCCAATAGAGAACCTTCGGGATGTGGTGGAACGGGAGATTCACATCATGGATGTGAAGCCGACAATCTGCCATCACGTCAATATGGACCAAAATCTCTGAAGAATGTTTCCTAGACCTTGTTGAATCCATACCATAAAGAACTGTGGCGGTTCTGAAGGAAGAAGGGGGTCCAACCCGGTACTAGCAAGGCGTGGCTAACAAAGTGGCCGGTGATTGTAGATCATAAAAGAACTCTGGATGGAGTTTCTGGCTAAAAGTCCATTCGCAGCATTGATCCGACATCTTTGCAGACTGTTTTCGTCTGCAGATGTGTCAGACGGCGGTTCTGATCCGAACATTACTGAACATTCTCTAATGTCTGCAGACACAGATGGGTTCTGCATGGGAATCTATCTATCAATCTACCTTTGCCCACATCCACTGGTGTGTGTGTATGTGTGTGGGTGCGTGCGTGTGTGTGAGTAGGTGTGTGTGTGTTTGTGCGCGTGTGTGTGTGTGTGTGTGTGTTGTCACCTTTTAAACAATGAGCGTTGGCAGGAGAGGAACTAGTAATTATTTAAGACAGCACAGCAGATGGCTTCTCATTCAGTTGTAAAATTACATAGTAAATACTTCCTCTATCAAAATAAAACAATGTGTGAAAAAACGTTTCCAGAAATATTAAATACCAGAAGTGTAGGGAAAATACATCGTACACTGTAAAATCAATCCTTAGTGTTGGAGTTGAATTCTTTCAGGTACATTTTTTCGTTTTATGGACTTTTTTATCTCTTATTTTTCAGTGAAATGTTTAACCTTTATTGAGACGTGGACTGAACTCTCTTCAAACTGAAGACAGAAGGTCTCATAGATTTGTCGTCTGTTAGTGTGGGAGGCTGTTGCTCAGGAAGAAGGTTGAGGGCTTCGAACCCCGGACAGTCCCTGAAGTCTGCGTTCATCTGTGAGGGAGGGGTCGAATCCCCGAGTCTGTCATTTACAATGGAGAGGAATTGCTAATATTTTATTGCTCGAAGCAGCTGTTGCAGCTAAAATAAGGGAAAGTTGACCAAAAACTCAAAAATTGGGATTCCTTTGTTCGCCCCAAGACTAGAGCTAAAAACATCTCAGGTTAGCCTCCCTAGCGCTCGCTCTCAGTTAGCGTCATACACTCGCAGAATAGTATCCGATCGCTCGTGTACGCTAACGTTTGGAAGGAATCGAGTGAGACAAAGTGAAATGAGCCAGAATCTGCCCTAAGTGAGGCTTTTATATCATTTATCATTGCTATTTGTTGGTAAAATTATCTTTACTCTGTATGAAATAACATGGAAAATGATTTTTTAGATGCATATTTTTGAGATACGGAACAAACTAATGGGATTTCCATTCATTTGAATGTGGAAAATCCGTTTCGGTTTACGAGTTTTTTTGGTTTGCGAGCAAGGAGTCAATTTCTGCAGAATTAAAAAAGGTGGTTCTTGAATGGAAAAAAAAAAAATTGACTTCATCTCTGGGAATGTGCCGTCCAGGGTCGACTAACGCATCTCTGGATTGTAAGAAATGCAGACTCGCACCTGAGGATCACTCCTCATTAATTCCCACCCTGACACCTTATTTAAATATTGACGCTGATGAATAGACGTGTGCGATCTGCTGCCTTTAGTCTCGCCGGCCAAACTCAACTCCGTGTTCGAAGACGGGAAAAGTTTAATTTCATTCGCTGTCATCAATCACGTCCATTAACCACAGCCGACGCGCGTTTGACGGCTGAGGTAATAAAAGGGAAACTAAAGCACAGAGTGGGTATTTATGATGGAGCGCGCTGCTTATCTACGCCGTGAGCCCCGCTGCGCTACTCTATTACCCCCTACGAGTAAATGCAAGTGTTTTGATTGATAACCCTTTCTCCCCAGGTTTCCTCTATTGCCTCTCTCAATCAGACACTTTTTGAACCGCAGAACTCTTTTGCAGAGACACAGCCATCACATTTTGCACAACCGTGGAAAAAAAAAAAAAAGGAACGCATTTCCCGTCCTCTTCAGTGAGTCGATGTCCTGCTCGAGTGTTTGGTTGAACACACTTGAATCACTCTTTCGTTTTCAGAAACGCTTGGCAGAACCTGTTTAGAATTCGACCCACTGGCAGCATTTATATGCTAACGAGAATGGGACTGGGGACGGAGCCCTGGGGGACACCGCAGGTCAAAAGGGCCACCGCAGTGGAGGCGTTAACCATGCTTCAGTAGATTTTTTTTTGGTTTGCTTTGCCACATTCTAACCTTTGAGGATCCACTGAATAGAATTATGTCACTCGATACAACCACAAAAGAAAGTCTAAACAGTCAAATAGTTTTCTGAACACATGTTTTATCAAAAGGTGGAGCTAATCTAATTGATGTAAAATTTGAAGTTTAATTTCTATTGCTAATTTTGTTATTGTAAATTTTGAAGATATTGCTAATGTTAATTATAATGTTTCCCATACGTAGGCTCAACTTGTGCCCGGTTAAATTAAGACCCGCCCAGGTAGATAAAGTCCAAATTGCTTTTTTTTGTTTTTTTAAAGCAAAACACAAAATTGTCTTTTCATAATGCTTACACTAAACTTGCACCTCCAGAGACGATATGTTCACAGACGTACGGACAAAGGGGAACATCCAGAGGCTGCAGTTCATTGGTATCCTTTTATTCTACTCTACTTGAACGTTAGCGTTCACTTTGGCGGATAATAATAATAAACAGTTCTTGACACGAGAGACGAAGGCTTCAAGGTTGCGTCTGAATGTTCATTGCCTAATAAAAATGTGAAAAAATAATTGGTCCGTTAGCTTAATGCAAACATATAATAAGGAATTAGCATTTATGACAAACAACTATGTGCAAATATACTATTTCACTTGATATATTATATATATTCACTTGACTTGAGAAAGTGCTTGTTAATGAGACCCTGCTCTCAATATTTATTAATGATACAGAGAGGTGAACTACGGACCCCCTTGATGAAAAGAAAAAAAACATCACTGTGGACACGACTTATTATCTTTTGCGCACAAGATAAATTAATGTTAATTCATATACAGTACGTCTCTTGATAAACAAAACCTAAATAGAAAATTTAATGGACTGAACAAGCCTTACATATTTTGACCTAGGAGAGATTTTATGCTAATTTCATCAAATCAGAACACATACACAATGCTGGCCCACCTTACATCTGCTGTGATCCATCAGAATAATGTAAAATAAATAGACAGGAAGTATGTGATTATGCCATAGACAGAAAAAAAGTAGGTTACAGAGTCAAATTCTAACAGCTTTTGCCCGTAGATATGGGATCGTCATCAGCAAGAATGATTAGCTGCTCAGACAACCGGCAGCAGTATTTATTTTGAAATATCAAATAGAGTTGTAAAGATGTTTATTTTGAGTGTTCATTCATTCCCAAATGGAAAAGTATTTTGATACGTAAATACTTATGTTTTTATTTAGGTTAAAATAAGACATCCAGAGTGATTTCCCTATCACAAATTGTCATTTATATTAATTTATAAATAGTAAGATGGTCATAAGACAAGATAATATAGAGCTTTATTGATGGCGAAGGAAATTATTTTGCCAGAGAATGCTTAATGGATTACAGTAACAAAAAATACAATAAGTGTGAATAAGAAAAATCTAATATAACCATAAGTGGAAATTTAAAAAAATAAAGTATATCAGGGTGCACGTGATTATAAACTTGTGAATAAAAGTAAATGTAACCAGTGTATTGTGAAGTAATACGAGCAATATTGAAGATTTATTCTATTGTATTGTTGTCGTATTGGTATTAGCGACAAACTTTAGTCTGACTAGTTTATTAGTGAGTCCATCGGTCACACGCTGTGATGGGCCGTAATTTCTAAACCTGTGGGAAACACTGTCATTAATTAATAATTGTCCCCAGAAAACAGCATTTTTCCATATTTTTTATACTTAGTGAGGACATTAAAGGGTTTCAAAGCAACGTCTCGAACATCTCTCCTAGTTGAGACGTAGCGTAAGGACGGATTTCAGCGTCTCAGACCGGGAGTGATGCTGAAGGTCCATTGCCCCTACTTATTGTTCTCGATTCAGGGCATCGCTCAAGCTTGAATTTGTACCTGTCTTCAGAGAAAGGTAATCCTGGTAAAGAGAGATGGATTCATCTGTTATGGGACTCATCTCGCTCCACAATGCCTTTAATTTGACCCGGAACAAGCCGCGACAACAATACAGACTGCTAGATTAAGATGTTTTCCTATCACACCTCCGCCTTCCCCTGCAGCCTGAACCTCCGACTCTCCCCCCGCCGGCCGCTCTCACCCGCCGTGAAATTCCACGTTAACCTTCCGTAACGCCAAAGCAACTTTCCAATCTGCGAGCTCTGCTCTCGGAGAGATAATCATTCGCCTCGTCATTTCTCTGGCCCCCATCCACGAAGATAAACTCTGGCGCCGGAAGGTAGCAACAATTTGCAGCAGGAGCTCTCGGCGCCACCGAGACCTCGTGATCCCATTCTGCAGGATCAGACGCTCGGGAGATGAGGTAAGCCCGTTTCTTCAATCTCCCATTCTGGTTATCGGCCCCCCGCAGGCGGACAAACACCAGACGAAAGGACCTCAGGGAAGCGAGTCGTCTGCTCTGCTTCTATATGGCTTTGAGCGTCGACGACTGTTTTGAGCAAATATGAATCGACTCTTCGGCTAAAAGTGAGGGGGAAAAAAAAGAAATAGAGGTGTAATTGAATAAGGATCCTCTTGCAGAGGAGGGAGGAATGAGGTTACATGCCTCGGATTAGATTTTTCTATTTCTAAACGACTCGTGTTACATTTACGATCTGTCTTTGTTTCTTCTGGGGTTCGCGGCTAATCTTCTCAGCTTTCCTCTCTGTTGTTTTTCTTTCCACGGGCCAACCAGCGGTTATCGCGCCTAAGCCTCCCAAGGACAGAGGACGGGCGCCGGGATAGACAGCCTACTAAAGTCCCTTGGTGGGTCCATTCCAGATATGAAAGGCGCAGGAGAGAAAGGACGCTGGAGGGCGCTGCGAGGGGATTACGGGTTTTTGCGCGAGGGACAATTGCAGCTGTAATTATGATGAATCGGTCTCTGCCGCACGTGGGCCGAGCCTTTCAGTCATGGCGGTGGACATAGCTTCCCCGCAGTCGTCAGAGTCCTCAACGACTCCATGGGCGGCGGTTTAATTAAAAGCCCATTAGACAGGAAGCTCCTGCGTTTAACCTTGTTCTGCAAGCGCCGCGGTCACCTTTGGGCCCGCGGGACACGAGTGCAGAAGCAGTGAAGTAAGAGATCAGAAATTTCTCACGCTCTTTCATCCATCATGAGTCGGCAAAGCCTGGGTCGTCACCACCCTCAGTCTTCTACGGTTCAAAGAACACGTCGACGCCCGTCGAAGCACAGGGAGGATGTGCTTGTGAAGGATATGCGGCGTGAGGATCACATGACCACAGGTATCGGACTACTTCCTGGTCACACCCTAAAGCCTCATTTTGAGATATTGATGAGAATTTTGACCACAATAAAAGCATTTCAACCACTTCCTTATCTCAAAGTCGGTGTGCGAGAAGGAAACCGGGCAGCTCTCATTTTTTTGACTGCAAACTTGCAGTTCAGCTTCAAGAGCAAACGACATCCGACAGAATTTCTTCTCTCATCCAGACAAACATCACATCCTCTATCGATTATCGTCTCTCTCCATTCGCTCTGGTCTTCTCCACACACTCACCCATAAACTGGACCTAAGCTGTCGTCCCTGACAGCGTCCCCGAAAAGGTCCCTGTTCCCCTGCATTGTTCAATTAATCCCCTGTGATTGAACTCAAATTAAAAGTGAAGACGTGTGTCAAAAATCGTGTTTTTAATACGGAAAGCTCCCCCTAGTGAGTAGAATATGAACTTATAGGGTAAACGGTGATATAAAAGATAGATCTCCTTCAGTCGATTCTTGTGAAACAAACTTGGACCAAATCGGACCAACAATTAGGAAGGTAAGTTTTATTCGTAAAAAAAAAGAAAAAAAGATTTATATTCAATTTATACAAAATATCTTCAAGTGGATTTTTATGCGCCAAATAAAGACAGAATTGGTTAAGAATGATTAAGAATTTATATTCGAAAAACAGTGATTTTCGTAGAAAAACGTCACCTGAGTGAGTAAAATATGAACTATTAGAGTAAAATAGATGTTTGTACGATATATCTTCTTGACTCGATTCGAATGCACCCAATTTGGACTCAATGGAACGGGCAATTGAGAAATGATGGGCGTAAACTTTCAGAGATTAAATTCCCCCTATTGTCGGATCTATACAACTGACCTTTCCCAAAGTCACTCCTCTTCTTCTCTGCATTAAAGTCTTTGTAGGTATGAAAATGATTCAAGAGATATGAAGAGTTATGAACGGAAACATTGTGTTTCATTTAAAAAGTTTGCCCTATTGCGTAAAATATGAACTACTAGAGTAAAATATGATATTTAAAAGACAGATCTCCTCGAGTCGATTCATTTATACGGACTTTGGACCAAAGCGGACCAACTTTTCAGAATTATGGCCTGACGATTTGGGTCGTAAATATTCAACGACCTTTCCAAAAAAATTACACCAGTTCTTCCTCACATTAAGGACTATATTGGTATAAAATTTGAAAATTATCCATGAAATAGTTTATGTTATCGGAGAAGGCGGGAGTGACGGCGGGAGTGACGGCGGACGCGGCGGCGGCGGCGGCGGCTATGATGAATCCGTTATATCCCTGACTTTTTCGGGTTCAGATTCTGCTGCCACTACCTTCACCAGAACATATCAGTACAGTCCTTCGGCTGCTTCAACAGCTTCATGTTACATTTCATCTTGATTTCAAGATTCCTCCCGGTCTATCACCTTCGGAATTACTCGGAGCCTGTAAAGACCTTTGACCCCACGCCTCCTCCGTCAGTCTGAACCTGTTCCTCCTGCCAGATTGACCATCAAGGAACTCAGAACATTCAGTCCTGCTGCCTCTCGTGTCTGTTACTCCCTTCCATAAGACATCCGTAATAATGACTCTCTTCCAGTTGTGGATAGTAGCCAAGTACTTTTACTTAAGTACCATACTATTATACCTGATTTGTATATTTGAGGTACCTGTAGGTCACTTCAATATTTACATTGTAACCCATTTTATACTTTTACCCCACTACACCTCACCTCATAATCTGGCAATTAAGTGTCTTAATAGGTTGCCAGAATTTAGGTTCTTCCCATGAAAACTAGCATTACTGAACTTTTCACAAACCGTCTGGGATCATCTCGAATCCGTCACAAAGATGAAACCGATAGGAGATTATAGAGCTACGTGTTCCTCACAGGTCAGCGATCCTATAAACGGAATGTGATGATCTTTTAGATTCGACTACTTAACAGCGGATAAAGTCATTAGAGCACCTCAACCTTGAACAGGTACATCAGTTCTATAGGACTTATCATTAATGCAGCAGTAATAATAACCCCCAAAACGCTGAGAGGAACCATTCCACTGATGAGTACTTGGACTTTGACATCGTATGTTCATTTTGCTGATAATACTTAGATTACAACTGTTTGGTAGAACACATTTTCAGTGTATTTCTTTCTGAAAAATGTGACTGAACCGGTTTATAATCGGACCCAGTGTCAGCTTGTGGATGTGTAAAGTGTAAGGGGTCGAGTATGGGGCCCTGGGGGACACCACATGTCAAAGGATCCACTGATGAAGGGGCGTTAACCAATGACAAAGCCCTATTCAATAAGAGGGATTTTTGTTTGTGGCGGTGGAGGTATGTCGGGTCTAGATTTGAACTTCTGGGAAGTATCATGAGATTATATTTGTTGGGATTTGATGGAATAGAATTTTTCAAACAGTAACAATAGTCTGGACTTTGTTGCTCATTTGTTTTCTGAGAGAAATTCTACTGACTTGTAGTTTTTTTACGACTCATCAAGAGTTGCTACAATGAGTTCAATGTGAAAAAAACGTTAAACTCATTGACGCTAAACTAATTGACGTTAAACTCACTTCACTTATCTTGAACAAATGAGTTTTCAGTGCTTGTAACTAGACCAACTTGGTTACATTTGGACACCCTCATCTTGTTTTGAGGCCTGTTAGGGTCATTCAGCGGTTAGAATGTTTTGTCAGTTTTAAGAATTCTGTTCATGCCGATTTGGACAATTTTATTTTGTAGAAAATTGCAAAACATAAAAGCAACTATTTTCAAGCTGAGAAACCAAAATAAAGCCCTAACAGCATGGAATACATTATTTTATCCCTCTGATGCTTAATGGGGACATTTTTGTCCTTAACATGCTATGAGGAAAAATTTTCTTCACTCAGTGAATTATTTCCAAATTATAAGATATGAGGTTGAAATAACAAAATAGCCCCTGATATACACAACCTTTCCAAAATTGATAGCAATTACATCATCGCAGACAAAATGATCACGATAAAACAACACTTAAAAACACAAAACGGTCCCCAGTGAAGCACAAGGGATTCAAGGGGATTGTGCAACCATTGTCACCATGGCCTCTTGTGACGGTACATGTGACCGCCAACATTCCTATTTCCTCCCAGATCCATCAACATCATCATTCAGTCCCAGCAGAGTCATAAGCCATCACCACCACCACTACCAGTATCTAGGCTCCAAGCGAGGATATATCTACTGCTACTGCTGGCAGATACCCCGACTCTGAGTATCAAAGACTTTCTACCATCTGTCGGAATAATCTTGACCTCCTTCTGTCTCCACACGCTGATATAAAGTAGGCAGTATAAAAAGAAATCATCAGCGTCAGCAAACCCACACTCCCGTCCTTTTGGTTTTTCCTCTTGAGCTGTTGGATGAAAACCTTCCATTTCAGAAGACACCCTCAGTGGGCTTTATTAATTAGCTTCTGTTCCCAGTCAGCCCCCCCTCCCCCCTTGTTTAATTTTTATAGGCGTGAAAAAGACCTCCGAACAAAGGCGTGTGGATGAAATGAATTGTTATCCCCGCTTAAGCCCTTAGAAACTTCCCTCGGCCGTCAGATTTCCTCGCAGTGTCTCTGCCTGTCGCCATTGTTCTCTGACACCGGCCGCTATAAACGCCACTGGCAGCGCCGATTACTCCCCCTCCCCCGATCCATCACCTTTATCACAGCTGTGGTCACATTACTGAACACAAAATTTTAATTTACAAGATCCGTGAAGGCTGCTTGCTGGGCGTCCACTGGGTGTCTTCCATTAGAAAATATAATATATGAAGATTCATTCCAGCTATAAATGAGTTCTATCACGTTGAGATTATCCGTGTCTGAAGTAGTTCCCATTGTTGGACTCGTCACTGCAGAGACCCCTGGATGCCCCGCCATGACGGTACTGTATCGACAGAAAGCGGCGGGATTGAGCGGTTTAGGCAGCGAGTCAAGATGAGCAAGATGAAACAGAGAGGGAGGGAGGGCGGCTTGAGAAGAGGAAGAGCCTCTGAAGACTGTTATGATGGGCAGGGCGAGAGTCACATGACTGACGGTTCTGGATCTACTTTTAAAAGACTTTTAGCAAAGTGAAGGGAGTTTGTACGAGTCAGGCTAACAGCTTCCAGATTAGGAAGACCAAAAACATGAAAGTAACAAAATGTTCAAGAAACAAAGTTAGTTATAGCTAAAAAGGCGCGTGGTGACTTCTTAGCCACGCCCCTAAGGAAGGGGTATCACTGAAGGAGGCCAAGATAAAAAAGAATTGAGATCAAATGGAGGTTCTGAACAGCAACAAATTGGTCTTGTTTAATCTGACAGTAATATGGACTTAACTGCTCTTAAAACATCTTATACGTAGAATTCAGAACCAACCGAGGGAATAAAAAAAAAGACAAATTGCAGATAAAATTCAAACGATAGACACTTGGTCATTAATTTTTATGATGTCCCTCACTATCAGCAGTGTTTCAAAGAATCATTTTTACAATGAGCAGAAAAATAGGCCCACACTCTTTTCCCTGTCAGCTGGTGTATATCCCCGAAAAGCTCCCAATCCCTGGCGTTGTACAAGCAAGCTCCCTGAAATAACTCTTTAAATGAAAGTTGAAATAATATCCGAAAAATCCTTTTCTTCGTTAAAAAAAACAAAAAAAAACTCAGTATTTTTTTTTTGTAAAATAGCTCCCCCTTGTGAGTTAAGTATGAACTATTAAGTTTACAGTATGATATTTATACAGGACAGTTCTCCTCATGTCGATTCATATGCATAAGATTCGGACTAAACAAACGTTTCCGCAATAAAAGCCTGAAAACTGTGATTTTGGCGATAATTTGATAACTTGAAAATTAGCTATCACATTATAACCTAAAAATTATGTAAAAACATGAAACTTTTCAGATCACAACATGACGACATGACGTGAAAAATTTATCATGTTATAACGTGAAAATTTTCACGTAAAAACATTGAAAACGAATCATGTTATAACGTGAAAATTATCATGTAAAGACGTGAAAACTTTTCATCTTATAACGTGAAAATTATCATGTAAAGACGTGAAAACTTTTCATCTTATAACGTGAAAATTATCATGTAAAGACGTAAACATTGGTCACGTTCTAACATGAAATCATGTAAAATAGGAAACCTATGACGTTAGAAGGTGAAAATTATCGTAAAAATGATCATGTCATAACGTGATACTGAAATGTTTTTATTTTTTGATATGACAGCAAAGCGCTTCCCTAGTTTAGAACAGTTATAAACTACTGGCTTTTCTCAATCAGCAAAAGGAAAACAATGCTAAAACAATGCTAACATAATGCTAACAGCATGAACTTGAAATGTTGGTCATCAGGCAACGGGCTCATTTGCTTGCGTTGTGAGCAAAAAAAAAAAATCCATCCTGCTTGAATGCGCTTAAGCTCGTGAGTCGTGTCATTTTTAGTTACACCAGATTATAACGTGATGCGCCGCTGGGAAGCTAGGGCAGCCTGTGCAAAATTAATGGCGTAAACCAAGTGTAGAGGAATGATGTCGCCCCGCTGGAAGACATTAAATTTACAGCAGTGACATTTTGCATTTTTCTGTTTGATATAGAAACATCTACACGACATCTCATCAACACGCCGACAGCAGGAACCGAGAGTCGTGTGTCTTCAATGAAGCTGAGGACATAAAACAAATACACAACGCTTTGGATTAAATGAAGTAGGGAGATGATTTGGTGCCAATATTGATCAAGAGATCTATCCACAAACTGACATGAACAATCCAGTGGTGGCTGTGAGTTTAAAAATTGGGGAGGACCCAGAGATTTTTTTCAATCAGTAATCCAACTTTCGTAAAAAAGACCCCAGGAATTTATCCATGACATTCATGATTAATTACATGTTTGAATCCATTTTTATATTTTTGGCTTTGTGTTTCCTGTTACCAAGCAGTTTTGAAGTCGATGTTAAGTGCTCTTATTTTGAAGGAGCTGAGTGGAAGTTGTGTTGTGAGGGTTGTGCTTTGAAGAGAAAATAAAGTACGAGCTTTCTTCCTCGAGTTTTACCACACCACAGGCCGTTTTTATGATTTTATAGTTTCAAAGTATAAAACATATAAACCTAGTAATAATAATAATAATGATAATAATACCTAGTTTTGATTATCATATTCCCTTTATTTAAAAGGGGTAGCACTTAATAACCCCTAAATCTTACACCCTGAACCTTTAAGACCCGTCGGCTTCCACCTTAAGGGTCGATTTGTCTGCAATGACCAAATCTGTGTTAAAGTCGACATTCAACAGGTGGAGACTTGGATGTTAACTGTATTTAAATATTTAATATAATATATAAATGAATCTCCTCTGTTTCAAAACTACTCTCTCACCTCTGGGAAAACTCTGCATCACTTCATCCAACTCACTCACAGAAATTATTTTTCTCTTCCAACTCACAACCATCTTTTTGGGGCATCAGCGTTGACAACGTCCATCGTCACATCTTCAATTTCTATCGTCATACTCATCATTCCATCTGACAACCTCTTCACCTCTATAACACTCTTTACATATTCCTCCCTCAGAATCATCCCTACCCCATTTTTCCATGATGGAACAGATTGTACCCTCCTCCAATGCTTCTAGCCTTGCTGCCTTTCCACCTGGTCTCTCGGACACACAGTGCATTTAATTTCCTTCTATCCATAATATCAGCTAGCTCGCTAGCTTTTCCTGTCATTGTGCAAACATTTAAAGTTCCTGTTCTCATCCTTACCCTGCTGCCTTTCCTCATCTCCCACCTTTTCCTGGTACTTTTCCCCACCTGTGCGTCTTCTTTTTCTCCCACCAACTCTAGCATAGTTTCCGCTGGCAACCTTTTTGTTTACAATGCCACTGGCGGTCATTGTTAACGATACGGTTCTGAAATCAGTTTCTTTATCCGCATATTGGTCTGGAATAGGTTTTACGTCAGATTCTGACGCAACCCTCCCTATTTATCCGGGCTTGGGACGAGGCCCCGGTGAAAAAATGCCGGTTTCCTGGCAAAAAGTACCGCTTTATTATGTGCAATCCAAAAATAGGACTCATCAACTGCAGCAGGGTTTAGACTGGGAAAGCTCCCAGTTACAGATATTCCCAACATTATACAGCACCATGAAGGAGGGGAACAGGTTTAGAGCTGTAGATGGATGGAGAACGGTCACGGTCAAAACAGGTCAATTGTAAATTGACTGAAAATTATGTAAAAACGTAAAACATCTCACATTATAACGCGAAATGTTCATGTAAAAACAAAAAATATATCATGTTATAACGTGAAAGTTATCGTGTAGAAATGTGAAAATTATCATGTAAAAATGTGAAAATTATCATGTAAAAATGTGAAACTTATCGTGTAAAAATGTTGAAATGTATCATGTTATAACGTAATCATATAAAAACAGGACAATTGTAAATAGACTGAAAATTATATAAAAACGTGAACCTTTCACCATTGGGGGCAACTTGGGGTTCAGTATCTTGCTCAAGGACAATTCGATATTTGGACCAGAGGGGGATGGGGATCAAACCAACCACCTTCAGATAAGTAGACGACCACCCTACCGACTGAACCGTCGCCCCCAACATTAATGGATATGATATCATTACTCTTAAGCGTAACTATAAAATTAGCAACGAAAAAAATACAAAAACACAAACAAACAGAAGAAGCCCTCATTTTTTTTCAAAACATTAAAAAAAAAACTTTGCAACCAATATTCCTCTAAAGCTACCAGCTAACTGTCTAGAACTAGAACCAAACTGCTGGGTACCTTATCATATAAGAACTGGAACCATTACAGCGCCGTTTCATGCCTACAGACAAAGCGGAACAAACAGGAAGTGGACGTACTTTTTGGGCCTGTAGTCGGGGATGCTCCTGTCCAGGGAGATGCGGTCACTAAGCTGAGCGTTGTAACCGTACTCTTCGAATTTCCCCTCGCCGTCGTGACTGTCCTCTCCCAGAGTGGCGGCAGCTCCCCCTTGGCCCAGACCCCCAGGTCCCTCCACCAGCCCCATGGGCTTCGCCAAACCTGTCAAGAAAAATCAGAAAAACAAAATCCCCATCATACAGAAGTCATGGCGAGGGAGGAGGTGAGAGGAGAGGGCGCGCAGAGGTCGGCGGACTGACGTTTTCTATCGGCGTGAGGAGAGCGGTGTTGGCAGCTCAGCGACCCAGCGGGGCCCGTCCAGAGGGCATCATTATAATGTCTGTCCCTGACAAATCTGCAGAAACACCGACGCAGACAGACTCTCTAATAGAAACAGAAACACATCTGCGAGCAGGAGTGGACTCGATTGTGCAAAATGTGCTCCGCTCTCCTGCGGATTCTATCCCCGTCGTTTGTTGAGCCTGACTTTATTTACCCGACTCCACAGGAGAAACCATATAGTGATAAAAGTCAAAGAGGCAGAAAGATGAGGAAGAAATGAGGAAGACTAACTATTTTTTTGTCTCGTGAAAAGTTTTTGACTTTCGACCCTTCCGTGTTTTACAGCTCAAAAAGAACTGGAAAAATGATTTCTGTATATATTTTATGTATTTGGATCACCGATACAGTCCATACCCTCAAAATGGTTGGTTTGACCTCATTCCGACAAAGTTACCCACTGTCAGATGAGTAGGTCATTTAGCCTTGCAGGTATTATCTGTTAGCCTTTTTTAGCATGCAAAGCCGCTAACGGCTGTTAGCAGTGAGATGAAGTGATGAATGCCTAACTATTTCATGTTGTGAGTTTTCACAAGAGTGAGAAAACTCGCTGTCAAAGAGGCAAAAACATGAGGACCAGACTTGTGAAACCATTACCAGTTGGTTTGTGAGGTCCATTCAGGGGGTTCAAGTTAGCGGGTGAGAAATGATCACACGTTATGGAAGGATCTCACCCCAGCACTGACTGGCACCTGCCGAGGGAATTTCCTTTCCTATTTGGTGACCTTGTGTCAATTCAAAAAGGTTCTGGGTTGAAGGTGGCTTTAAAAAAAAAAAACCTTACAGCTTCTGGGGATCCAGTTTTCGCTGCAACGTACTTCCACGTGAAGGCTACTGTAGATTCCTCAATGGGAGGCGGCGAACTGAGGTGCAACACATGTTAAACTCTGGAACTTCAACACTTGGATGGCACTTCATTTTACACACTGCTCCTTTAAATGGAGCATTTTGGTACAAAGGCAATTTTTTCAATTTTTTTTAATAGTTTTTTTAAATTCATTTCTTAGTTTTTCCATGCTTACAAGTTAGAAATAAGTTAATAATCATAAGTATAATCAATATTTCTTCACGTAACTTTCTATACAGAAGAACCAAATATTGACTCACACCAAGCGAAAATTTCCTTTGTAAGATTCCTTAAAATTAGACCTGAGATTTAGATAAAGGACGTCTTGAAATGAGCTGGTAAATAGAATTTTTAACTATGTCTTACTAATATTTGTGTCTCAGAATCAGCCAATAATACATAAAATTGTGTTATTTTTTCTCCAAGATCACACCGCATCACTTTTCTTTGTTTTGTTTTAATTGTGATATGTGCATTTCTGCATATTTATTCCTGTTTTTTAATAATCATATCTCAGTAACCACCTCATGAATTTCCCCTGCGGAGATTTAGATCTATTTAGCAGCGACGCCGTTCTAGATTCACCATCATTACGACTTTGATAAAAGATGAAAGAGTAATATTTAAGAATTTTAAGATGATATTCCTCTTTAAGTGAGCTGGAATTACTATATTTGTGCTTTAGGGATATTTTCAAGATTCTTTGAACAAACAAGATGTTCAACTGCCTTAAAAAAAAACTTCTTTAAATCTCCGTGAAATGTATCTTGTTCAGTAATTGCGTCTTAAATCAAGTGTAATAAGATATTTTGACTAGAAATTAGA
>VRLP01000728.1:167500-187634 GCA_009660295.1 Lophius piscatorius
AAAAGCTAAAAACCAAATCGATCCATAATACAGTCTAATGTTTTACAAAGATGCTAAAAGAATACTCATTTCAGGAGTGAGTTTTAAGCTTTTGTTTAGTTTGTAAAAAATCAATCATCAATTCTACATTAATTTCACAAAATCCACATAGCAATTGGATAAATGATGCAAAGCAATTTATCATTGTAAGCAATTCATTAGCAACTACATTTTA
Organism: Lophius piscatorius; assembly: GCA_009660295.1. NCBI lineage: Eukaryota > Metazoa > Chordata > Actinopteri > Lophiiformes > Lophiidae > Lophius > Lophius piscatorius. The sequence goes on from VRLP01000728.1 coordinate 167,715, forward strand.
TGGCACAGAAACACGGTGGGCACCGTTTCTGTGACACAACTGAAAGCATTGAATATAATTTGTTGGCCAACGGATAGGGGGAATAATTCAATTATCCGACCCGTCACTTACACTTCACAGGGAAAATAATAAATAATAACTCGGGTGATTATGAAGTCATACTATAAAATATACATCCAAAATGCTCTCTGTTATACTACATTACTCTGCTGTAATGTCATTTTCTGTGAGACCTGTATGAATCCAGTTGGAATTAGATCTTCGTACATTATGCTAATAGAGACACTATTAGCATTCCAATGAGAAATTAAGCTACAAAGACTATCCCTTTGCACACTCAAGGGCCGATAAGCACAAGTAGATAATACCTGACCTGATCCCGTGTGATCTGTCTAACCAATACATGACGGCAGGCTACGCCCTGGACGAGTCCCTCGTTCATCACAGGGTGGACAAATCAAAACAACCAATCACACTCACATTCACAACTACGAGTTATTTAGACCCATTAGTTCATTTATAGTACATAATTTGAGGATTTCAGATACTAAGGAGAACATGCAGAAATGATTCCTACTATGCCACCGTGCCCCCCTTCACAAATTCAATGACTTCATATTGTCATCAGTCCTTGCAGAGCCATCGGCCGCCACCACCTTTCATCCTCTGTGCACTGTGGAGGGATTTGTCCCTGGCCTCCGCCAAGGAGGTAATGTTTTCACCGTGGTTGGTTTGATTGATTGTATTTGGGTTTTTTAGCAAGATTACGGAGGTTTTTGCAAATCAGAGTTGAGTAAATTTTGGTGACGCAATATCAAAACTCTACGACGTGGTGTCATGATAAATGATGTTTGCTTTTATCGTTATAAAATAGGGGGACTTTTTCTTCCATTCATACATTCATACTTTCATTCATTCATTATCTATAACCACTTTTCCTGTTCAGGTTCGCAGGCGGGCCGGAGTCCATCCCAGCTGACATTGAGTGAGAGGCAATAACCCATAAATTAACCCCTAGAGTCCAAATCACTTGTCTGATTCACGGTGTCCCGGGTCGGGTAGGCGGAGATGGGGCCTCAGCGCGCTTAACAGAGACGCTGAAGTGGAAGGCACAAGGGAATACGGAGAGAAAAACGGTTCCAGAGCATTTTAAAGATAGTGAGAAAGTTTGTTGGAGTTTTTGGTTGACAATTATTGATATATTAATGGACGGATCTGCATGGAATTTTCTGAGGTAAAGCGATCTAATTGATTGTGATCACAATAATGTCCACTTTGGGTACCGTTAGGCCTTGGCGGAGGTTCTCTGAGTGCTTTCTAGTTATTAGATATTGTATTAGATTATTTATCACTGGGGGTGTAAGAGCCAAAGTAATGTAACATTATCCACTTTTTTTCTCCTCATGGACATATTTCTATAATTTCTCTCTGCTCTGAGTGCTTATATGTTTATAATTGAATGCTGCATTACATCTTAAGTAATAGAAAACGTTTCTAAAACCCCTCCCAGAAAAAAAAAACACAGACCAGGAGGGCTAATTAACTGCATTAATCATTCAGCATGAGGCCCCGCTCCAGATCTCATCATTAAATGTTGCTAATGTAATCGCTGGATGACTCCCGGCCGGCAGCGTGAGGAAGAGGACTGTTCGCTCCATCTCGAGCAGCAGTTATTGTCTGCGGTCCACCGTTGATCGTCAAGTAGGCAGCTGAATTTATTGTCACGTTCTCTGGAGGCTGAAATGAATTTATTTCTGTTTGTTTCTCAAACTGTTTTGTCGACCGGAGCCTCATCTCCGTATTCTTAATGGAGAATAATTCCTTTCATGGGGTCAGTTAGACAGAAATACATGTACATACATACATATATATATATATATATATATATATATATGTATGTATAGAAAACGTATATATCATATATATATAAGTATATATCGGCAAACTGCAATGTGTATCCAGACGATGCTACGGTGGCCGACATCGGCAAACGCACTACAAACATCAATTTGACATCATGCGCATGATGTCAAAAGCAAGAACACAACACAATAAGAAAAAATATCTGAAAAAGCCGCAGCACAAGACATTAAGAAAAACAATCTGCAAAAGCCACAACACAAGAAATTATTAAAAAATGATCAGCAAAAGCCATAACAAATTAAGAAATAGGATCTGCAAGAAAAACAATCTGCAAAAGCCACAATGAATTAGGAAAAATGATCTGCAAAAGCCAGAACAAATTAAGAAGTAATATCTGCAAAAGCCGCAACACCCCTGGGGGTGTTGCGGTTATAACCCCCAGGGCGTCCTGGGGGTTATAACACTTTTGAAGGTCCTCCGTAAACATTTCCGTTGTCTTGTAGCTTTTGCACATCGTTTTTGTTAATGTGTTGTGGCTTTTTTGCGGCGTGCGCGTGTTTTGAAATTGATGGTTGCGGCGCGTTTGCACCTCTCAGCCTCCCTACGATACAGTCAGGGCCTCAAGTGTGTATCGGTGTGACATTTCTCATCAAGCGTCCCCCCCCCGGCTAGCTTAGCATATAAACAGCATTGGTTTCTCGGTCATAATTGGACCATTATAAGATAGATACGAAGCCTATCTGGTGCAGCAGCTGGGGCAGCTGGGATGGCGAGGCCGCCATCCCATCAGCGACCAACGCTCCAGGGGAAGAACGGGAGTGACACGGCTGATGACAATCGCCTCCGCAGGAGCCGTGGGCAACACATCCAGCTGTTCGGAGCAGCTCAGCAGAACCATCCCGGTTGAAATGCGGTGTTTGTTTTGAAAGGAGGAAATTATATTTTACAGCATTTCTACCTCTAACGTCAGAGGAGTGGATGTTTTTATCTGACCGAAATCAAACTTAGGCTTGACCTAAAGGCAAATCAGAATTGAAATGATCAACTTGTTTCTAGTCATGATATGATTATTCAGGATTTAATAAGCCCGACTTCCTCCACAACCACAGCTTGTTCAGAGGTGCTATCAAAAAATACATGATGAAATGACGTCTCAGATGCTTCTTTCCTCACGTCCTAACGTTCATAATGTCAAATGTTTGACTCCTTAGCGATCAGCTTCTGACGACGTGACTTTCGTTCACACTCTACGCGTTACCAGAGTGACAGTATTTAAAAAAGACTGACCCTAGAATCAGATAACTCTCAAATCTGAGCCGTTAAGGTCATCATCCGAGCGGTTGCTTAGAAACGAGGGGCAGCAACAGCCGGCGGCGAGACAAAGTGAGGGTACGATAATTGCAGCTAATGGTCGTATGGTTAAATGTCCCTGGGATCCATCACGCCCTCTCGCCCTGTACCTGGTACGTGGTACGAAACCGTCGAATCAAGCAACAGCGCCGAGAAAATCAAATCATCCGTCGAAAGCCAGCAGGATGGATGACCTCCTGAATAACTGGCACACTTTTTAAAAAAACGTGTTTTTTATTAAATGTTGAATTTTACGTTTTTATGAAAAAAATTTCAATCAATTGAAATTGAATTCAAATTATTCAGACATCTAGTCTTTAACTGAAGTGACATAATTAAACAAATCATTTTCTCTTAAAAAAACCCCGAGAAAATCCTGCAAATAAAGCCTAAAAGACGCACACCTCTAGTCCTATTTTATATTTTTAGGTTGACCCGCTTGAGTGGGAACTCTGACATGGTGAACAATGACTTCCTGTTTCATTGGGGTGAAAATATGAAGTGACACAGGCCTGTTCCTCTTTAACGTTCTATACAATGGGAAAAAAAACAGAGAGCAGAAAATGTCAGTGTCACCAAAAATTAAGATGTTTAGAAAGTCTGGAAATTTAAAAAGAAAAATCCTCCTCACAGTGTATTTCCCACACACTGTGAGGAGGATTGTTCGACTTGCGAAAGACTCTCCGAGGATAACAGCAAGAGGGGTCAGAGGTCAGTTGAATCTTGGGGTCAGAAAGTCTCCCTAACCACCATCAGATGGCGCCGACACAATCACCAGTTGTTTGGGAGTGCAGCAAGAAAAAAGCCTCTGCTGTCGTCCACACACAAGATAAAGCTCCTACAGTTTGACAAACACCACTGGGACTTTCACTGGAACAAGGTCAGAGGTCATATTACACCAAAGTAGAGGTCGTCTGCAACAAATGTCTAAGATGAGTGTGGCGTAGCAAGAAAGTAAGCCACAGAAAAAAGCATCACATACCAACTGTGAAGTCTGGTGGTGGATTTCTGACCCTGTGGGGCTGTTTTTCTTCTAAAGGCAATGGACATCTTGTTAAAAGACATGGTTCCATGGTCTCAAACAGCATCAGATACTGGATGAAGACCTTAAAACCTCAGTCAGGAACCTTAAAGTGGGCCGTGGTTGGACCTTCCACCAGGACAATGATCTGAAGCTCACCTCAGAATCAACCCAAGAATGGTTCAGAGATCACAAAATAAAGGTTTTGCCCTTACTTGACCAGAACCCCACAGAACATCTGTGGGTTGTGCTGCAGATAAGATTGCGGACCTCAGAACCTGAAGGACAATGTAGAGTTTCTGTATGGAGGAATTGTCTCGGATCAACTCCATGCCTTCACAAACCTCATCACACACTACAGAAGGAGACTCAGGGCTGTAATAGTGGCAAAGGGGGTGGAGCTAAATATTACATTGTGGCACACATGTTTTAGAGAAAAATATTTGTTCCATGTTTAGAATGTCATGTTACTTGAGTATGACGTTTGCAGGTTTTTTGTGAATAATCTGAATTAAAGATCAAAGGTATAGACAACAAAGACATTTTGCATCTCATTTAGCTCTATTTTTCTTTTAAAGGGTGGCAAACATTTTGGAGGGCGCTGGAAAAGCTGACAACGGACAAGCTTGAGTGATGATGAAGCGTGCAAAAGTGTCAAAGAGGGACTTTCTACTATTGGCAGGAGAAACTTGGTGAAGATGGCAAATTGTACAATACACTCCTGGCTTTGGAGAGATTTCACTGGAGGAGGATTAGCCGTTAGCTCGAAGTATAGCATTGCGATTCTGCCTCCATTCCCTGCCAGTGTAGAAGAGTTATGTGCATTCTTCCAGGCTCACTGGTAGTTTAATCACTTCTTCTTTTTCTTTCACACCATCGTCTCCGTCAGGAAATGTGTTTTAAAAGAAATTAGCCGGAAACATTATCGAGTCAAACTGAAAAGGCCATCCGAGCCTGACTCATAGAGCTAATGAGTCAGCTTAATTATTTAGCTATCTACAGATGATTAAACTCTGCAGCAGCATTTGTTGATTCATGAGCCAAAGTGAGGTTTACCAGCCAGAACTTGGGTTGACTCCGTTTTGGGCTTTCTCTGAAATGAAAATGATCAATTGTTCCATTTCATGTTGGTAAATGAGTTACTAACATCATTACAAGCTGCATTATGAGAGATTCGAAAAATGGAACAGCCGTCAGGAAGGTTCAGACTTAAGGTTAATTAAGTATTTCATGATATTTTCACTGCATGAAGCAGTGAAAAGCAAAAAATAATGTTGAAAATTAAGAGGAGAATAAAAAAACATTAATTATTCTGTGTGCAGGAAACGTTGCTTTCAGGGACACCGACTACTAAGATTCTCACAGTTAGACGGTCCAGGTTCATACAGTGAAACAGTCCAGGTTCGTAAAGTGAAACAGGGTACTTCTGCTAATCAGGATGTTGCTTGATTGAAATAAATGAATAAATATTAAAATATAAATAATGGGACATCAGAACGTCCGTTTAAAGCGTTCTTATTTCAGAACCCAACCTCTGCTTCTTTAAGCCCGTTGACGAGTCCAAGAACCTGATCCTCTGATGAGCCTCAGACTTCGGCGGCGGCACCAGCGAGCAGCCGCTAACCCTCCCGCTGCTCGTTTCTGCAACGCCGAAAGAGCCTGACCACTGTTTGCTTGTTGGCGGTCTGGTGACCATACATCAGAAAGGCCATAAAATGAGAATTCTGCGACTTGTTTATGTCCTTCAAATCTAATTGGACCTTGTTGCAGCTCCCATGGCGAAACCGTTGCTCGGCAATAAAACACAAAGGGAACGGGCAATTAATCCATATCGCCACCGGACATGGTAATAGTTATTGGCGGGCCGAGCCTCGTCTCCTTCTATCGTTATTCCCAATGGCGATAGAATACAATTTGTGGTCTGTGCACAATTTAGAAAAAAGGGGGAGTGACCCGGGAGTTGTGGACGTGATGAAGTGTGGCATTAAAGAGCGCCAGAAAAATCATGGAGGGATTGTGGCGGTTCTCCAGCCGAGGGAAATGATAAAAGTGAAATTTACTCCGTGTCGGTCGGGGACTTGGGTTGCATAAGAATATTTGTGAGCCTGCAGGAATTTAAGAGGCTCACAATAAACTGTTGGTTCTTCTTGACTTAATCTGCAGGAATGTTTAATTTAAAATGAACCAGAACAGCAAACTGTGACTGATTTATCTTTATTTAATGAATGAATATTTCTGATTGATTAATCTTATTTAATTCATTCCGGCCTCACGATTAATGTGATGCTTCATACTTTAAAATAGTCCAGGTTCATACAGTGAAACAGTCCAGGTTCATAAAATGAAATGGTCCAGGTTCATTCAATGTAACAGTCCAGGTTCATAAAGTGAAACAGTCCAGGTTCATACAGTGAAATGGTCCAAGTTCATAAAATGAAATGGTCCAGGTTCATAAAGTGAAACAGTCCAGGTTCATACAGTGAAATGGTCCAAGTTCATAAAATGAAATGGTCCAGGTTCATACAGTGAAACAGTCCAGGTTCATACAGTGAAACAGTCCAAGTTCATAAAATGAAATGGTCCAGGTTCATACAGTGAAACAGTCCAGGTTCGTACAGTGAAACAGTCCAGGTTCATACAGTGAAACAGTCCAGGTTCGTACAGTGAAACAGTCCAGGTTCATACAGTGAAACTGTCCAGGTTCATACAGTGAAACAGTCCAGGCTTGTACAGTGAAAAAGTCCAGGTCCATATAGTGAAACAGTCCAGGTCCATACGGTGAAACAGTCCAGGTCCATATAGTGAGACAGTCCAGGTTCATACAGTGAAACAGTCCAGACTCGTACAGTGAAAAAGTCCAGGTCCATATAGTGAAACAGTCCAGGTCCATATAGTGAGACAGTCCAGGTTCATACACTGAAACAGTCCAGGTTCATACAGTGAAACAGTCCAGGCTTGTACAGTGAAACAGTCCAGGCTCATACAGTGAAACAGTCCAGGCTCATACAGTGAAACAGTCCAGGCTCATACAGTGAAAAAGTCCAGGTCCATATAGTGAAACAGTCCAGGTCCATACGGTGAAACAGTCCAGGTCCATACGGTGAAACAGTCCAGGTCCATATAGTGAGACAGTCCAGGTCCATACAGTGAAAATAGTCCAGGTTTATACAGTGAAAATAGTCCAGGTTTATACAGTGAAACAGTCCAGGTTCAAATTAGATCAACACTTCGGGGGGTCGTTGCTCCAGTGAAATTTGATTAACAATAATTACAAACTTTTACATTTCAAACAGACCCAATCAGCCGAACACAAGGAGACATTTCACTAAAACATGAAAATCCTCATTTTGAGGAGTTAATCAGTCGGGGAACCTCTGGAGTTAGTGGATGATCTGTTTGGGGAACTATTTTTTTGAACCAAATCATGGCAATCCTTTCGTTTTTCTCAATTTCCGCAGTCTGGGAGAAAACAAACCGATTTTTGTACTTCCTGCATCAGTAGAACAAATAATGATGCTCAGACTTTAATATGCATGACTTTGCAGATTATTAGAGGCGAATGATTCCCAGTTAAACCTACGTTGACACCTGGGAGTTAGCGTTAGTGTTAGCCTTGCTCCTCCATTAACAGCCAGCCGTATGAACAACAACCTCTGTCTTTGACTCCTTCCTTACTGAACTTGCCCTTTGAGGTTTGCAACCATAAATCTCCCCTCCACTTCCTCAGAAGAATATATTCTCTGCGGCATATTTGATGAATAAAAAAAAATCCTGCCTTTGTAGCTCAGCAACCAAAAGTCTGGAGTACCTGTAAATCCTCATTTGAACTAGAAGGTATAAACGACAATGTCCACGTTTGATGTCAACGGTTCCCTGGTCGCGCAATCAATGCCCTGAGTCCAAATGAAAGATGAAAGGCTGATAGAAGCCTTTTTAGACAACAAAAAGATCCCTGTGCACTCAGACACTCTCGCCAACATCGATCTGTAATACTGAGCTAAAACTCTCCCCCCCCCCACAACCTCCACAAATGGATCTGATCGAACACAAACTGAGCTTCAAGTCACATGTTTTATTCATCATTCCGTGCCTCTGTTTGTCTCCTCTGCAGTTAATGCTTTTGTTGGTGCTGGTGGGAAGTTTGCCCATGTGTGCTTCAGGGCTCAAACGGGTTCTCAGGCATGGTTGGGCAATTTGAGCCTCTCTGGTTTCTTTCTTGTTCCAATACCTGAAGCACACAGATGTTTATGACAACCTGCCTGATATTGTGTAGATCCACATGTTATGCATTCTAAACATCTATGACCTGTCAAGACATGGATTCCATCAGAACTTCTGAAGTTCTGCTGTGGTATCTGGTACCAAACGTTAAGAGCGGACCTTTTATGGCCTGGAAGTTGTGAGGTGGAACCACCATTGGTCAGACTAGTTGGTCCGGAACATCCTTCAGAAGCTGGACTGGATTGAGATCTGTGGACTTTGGAGGTGAAGTCAGTGGTTGTTGTGTTCCTGAAACCATTCCTGATGTATTCCTGCAGCGGGTCAGGGGGAATCATCCAGCTGGAAGAGGCCACTGCGATTTTGGGAATGCTGTGAGGACTGTTTCCATGAAGGGTGGTGGCAGCGTCTGCGGCAATGTTTAGGTAGTTTCTAGGACCTAAGATCTCCACTGAGAACATTGCCCTTAAAATCCCGCTGCCTTCCTTACAATCAATCCTGGTGCCATCTCCTCACCAGGTCAGTAAAACCCGCAGACTGTCCTGATGATGTAAAAGAAGAGGCCACCTTCTTCCATTGGTCCTTGGTCCAGTTTTACCATCGTTAACCTTCCCAGCAACGACCCTGGTTGTCCTTCCTCAGAACTCTTTGGTAGGTTTTAACCACTGCAGACCGGGAACAGCCAGTAGGACTTGTTGCTCTGGAGCTCTGACTCAATCGTCTGGCCATCACAATCTGGTTTTTGTCAAAATCTCTCAGACTCTTACGCTTGACATTTTTCCTGCTTCTAACACGTCAACTTTTCTTCACTTCCTTTCTACCATTTCTGACTGACAGGCACCATAGTAATAAGGTAATCAATGATATTCTGACTTCACCTGATAGCGGGCATGAGGGTACCGCTAACCGGTGTGGACTTATATGATGAATCAGAATGGTCCCAGAACTGGTCCCTGGGGCATGCCCCTTAGAAATACCAATGAATATGCCGGTGGCGAAGTTTAAGGGTGAACAGGGCGATTATGAAGTTTATTTTTCCTTTATTTTAAGTGAATATTCTCAAAACCAAATGGTTGGCAATAAAAGTCCAGTTGCTTTGGATTCAACCCACATGGGCGGCAATATTTTCATTTTAATGTTTATATCCGACCAATTTCTTTTGGAGAAAACACATCCCCTCTTTGTATTAGAGTTCCTACATGGTTCCTGTTATCCGGGGTGCACTTTGAATGAAACACAGTTGTGATCCACATGCTAGCATAGCAGCTAGCTATGCTAACATGGGAGTCTAACACATTTAGTTTATTTAGTGTATAAGAAAATAAAGGTATTTGGAGTTAATCGTTATGTTGTCTGTTGCTCTGTTATAACTGGTTCTATGTTAAATACGAATTGTGTTTTATATTAACCGTTGAATGATTTAAATACTGCCTGAATTTTATTTCAATCAATTTGAAAATGCGTTGTGTAACTTATTTTTAATTCAGAAATGTTTCTGTTGGACAGGTGGGCGGGGGCTTTAAAAGTTGTTCTGAGCCTCAGTGACCAAGACCAAGACCAGCCTCTGGCCTAATGAGATTCTGAATGCTAATGGCCCGGCGCTGCTAGCCAGCTGAAGAGCTAATTACTCAAGTCTTGCCGCAAGACCAAAACACTGAAGGTCGTTGGGTGCCGCTGAGGACGCCCGACTTATTCCGGAAGAGCTTTTTGGCTCTTTCTTAAATAAAGAAGATTTGAATGCATGACTTGTTGGGGAGTTCAGAGTCTCGGAGCGTCAAGAACTGAAGCTACCGGATGAATAGAGTTTGAGTTTGTTGAGGCGCAGCAGCCGTTACAAGGACACGCAACAACTAATCTTCAGGAAACAGATCGATGAATGCATATAATCACCTGCCGATTAGGTAAACCGTGTTGTAGGCATCATTCGGCGACGCGTTTGAAATCGAATACGACACCAAGATATGCAGAAAAATGCAATTATAAAAGGCCGACGCCGATGCGACTGCTGAATAAGTGTTCCTCTTGTCCCACTCCTGCATTCATCACAGCTTGTGTGATAACAGAAAGGATTCCCTTTAGCTCCGATGTGACGTTAGGTTCTCCACATGCAGAGAGAAGTAACAGCAGGCGGTTTCCAAAACGACTCAGCAAGAAGAACGCGAATACATGATGTCTTAAAAAAAAAAAAAAATGTAAAATGAGATGAAGAAAAAATCTTTTCTGTCTATACCCATGATCTATAATTCAAATTATTCACAAGTCTAACATGTTATTCAAGTAAAGGAAATAAACCCTCCTAACATAGAAAGCAATATTTTTTCTCTAAAACATGTTGGATCTAACATCTGTTAGCTTTAACAGAACCATATTTCCAGTTCTGCTTTACGTATTTAGGTTCAACTGTTGGATGGGAACTCTTAGGTGGTGAACAATGACTTCCTCTTTTACTGGGGTATAAATATGAGGTGACACAGGCCTGATTGTCTTTCATGTTCTTCAGAAGGGAGAAGCCCTAAGAACAAATCTGTACACTGAAAAAACCTTTTAATGTCCTCCGTAACTATTTGGTGGAACTCCTTTTCAGATTCTATCTCCAGTTGAAAAATGAGGCTGATCTTGTTTTAAATCCGAGCCAGTGGCAGCATGTTTATGCAAAACAGTAAGGGGCCAAGGACGGAGCCTTGGGGGACGCCGCAGGTTCGAAGAGGCCATCGAGGAGGAGGCGTAAACCTGGGAGAATATCCTATTGGATAAGTAGGATTATTTTTTGTGTATTGAAGCATGTGAGGACTAATCTCTTAAAAAAGGATCAAATAGTTTTTTTCAAAACCTTTTCACCAAAGTTTAAATGGACTGGATGTTAAAAATCCACCCGGAAGAGGACATGTCTGCAAGCTGTCCCCATACATTGTGATGGAGATAATTGACGGCACCAACACCAACACCTGTTTTGGAGGGTAGCAAGAAAAAAAGCCTCCGCTGTCGTCCACATACAAGCTAACGCTCCTACAGTCTGACAAACACAGCTGGACCTTCACTGGAACAAGGTCCGAGGTCAGATGAGACCAAAGAAGAGCTTTTCGGCATCGAACATCAAATATGAGCGCGGTAAAGCAAGAGAGGAAGCCATACAGAAAAGACCCACATACCCACTGTGAAGTCCGGTGGTGGATCTCTGGTGCTGTGGGGTTGTTTTTCTTCCAAAGGTTCTGGACCTCTTGTTAAAGACATGGTTCCATGGACTCCATCAAACACCAGCAGATACTGGATGAAGACCTAAAAGCCTGTCAGGAACCTTAAAGTGGGTCGTGGTTGGACCTTCCAGCAGGACAATGTTCTGAAGATCACCTCAACATCAACCCAAGAATGTTCAGAGGTCACAGAATAAAGGTTCTGTCATCTCAGTCACCTGACCCAAATCCCACCAGAACATCTGTGGGATGTGCTGCAGAGGAGAGTCCTCTGTTCTTAAACCTCATCAGGATGTTATTGGGGCAAAAGGGGGCGGAGCAAAATATTAACGGCAGATTTCGGTTCCTGCCTGTCATTGCGATGAATGGGGTGATATTTCTTTATTTGAATGCGCAATAAACTATGAGTCTCAAAGTCACATTAACCTGACAAATGTTTCCAAACAGAACATTTATATGCGAGCTGGGTCAAACATCTTCCAACGGGTTCCTGCGTTATCATAATCCATTTATCTCACTGTCTTCACCTCCACGCCGAGATTCACAAGAAGTATGACCTATCAACTCCAGAGAAGAACCACGACCGTTAAATGGATTATCAAAAGGAAACTGCAGGAATATTTATTCGTTCCAGCTGCCGACCCGACCCAAACCCAGATAAGCGGAAGAAGATGGATGGACGGGAGCTGTGAAAAAGTATTGGACCCCAACTTGGATTCTTTTTTTTCTCAAATCGAAATAAAGAAATGAAGAATTAAAAAATCGAGAACTTGTTTGTATTTAAATGCATTAATCACGGGTTCAAGCTGGTCTAGACCGACCCAGACCGGTTCAGTACCAGCACTGTTCAAGCACATCATAGCTCCAGTAGACCATCTTCAGAAGAAGGAGGTTGACTCTTAGGTCTCAACAGTAGAACACCATGAAATAATCATAGGAAATTCCAGAAGGTGATTGAGATCCATCAGTCTGGGAAAGGTTCCAAAACAATTTCTAGGGTTCTGGGAATCCACAGAACCACAGCGAGACAAACGATATCCACAGGGAGAAGACTTTTAAAATTAAAAAATTCTTCTCCACTTTTAAAATTTTTAAATTCTTCTCCATGTGTATATTGGAGAAATTTAAAAATTTAAATTTTTACAATTTTACAATTTTACAATTTTACAATTTTAAAAATTTAAAAATCTAAAAATTTTAAAATTTTAAAATTTTAAAATTTTAAAATCTAAAAACCTAAAAATCAAAAAATTTATAAATTTTGAATTTTAAAACTTTAAAATCAAAAATTTAAAAAATTTTAAATCTAAAAATGTTTAAATTTTAAAATCTAAAAATCTAAAAAATTATTAAAAATAATATTATTTATTGTTTTGTTTTTGTTGTTTTTATCCCCCTATTTATTTCTTACGCATTTATTTCATTTTATTTCCTCTCTATCCTGTGAATGTGAAATCAGGAGAGATTTATTCTCCAACTTTGTCATATTATTCTGTTGTTGTTTTCTTAAGTTGAAAATAAAAAACAAATTATAAAAAAAATGTATAATAATAATAAATAAATATCAAAGTAGTGACTAGAGAACATTTGCTTTAATAAATATAATTATGAATTAGAGACTGCTCCGGGGTTGTTTTGTGTAAAATGTAGACATGAGACACACAGAAAGAGAGGAAGAGGAGGAGGAAGTCAAATACTCTGTTTTGTTACAAACATTAAACGTATATTTATGAGCGGTCCAAAGAAATAAAGACTCAAATGAATCAAATACGGAAACAATAAAATGATGCCGCGCTTGTGTGTGTGTGTGTGTGTGCGTGTGAATGTATGTCTTTATGTGTGAGTGTGTGTGTGTGCATGTGAATGTATGTCTTTATGTGTGAGTGTGTGTGTGTGCATGTGTCTTGTGGTTGAGCGTGAGTGTTTTTGTGTGAGAGTGAGTGTGTGTGTATGTATCTGTGTTTGTGTGAGTGTGTGTGTGTGCGTGTGAATTTGTTTGTTGTGTGTTTGAGTGTGTGAGTGTGTTTGTTGTGTGTTTGTGTGAGAGTGAGTGTGTGTGTATGTGCGTGTCTTGTGTGTGTGTGTGTGTGTGTGTGTGTGTGTATGTGCGTGTCTTGTGTGTGTGTGTGTGTGTGTGTGTGTGTATGTGCGTGTCTTGTGTGTGTGTGTGTTTGCCGTTCTGTCAGATAAGGAGGTCTTTCCCAGAGGGCAGTGGGACGCGTGAAAATGGATATGAAAAGTTTGAGGCCGATGGTAACTGGGACACATGAGATAAGTTTCTGGACGATGATGCATAACGTCCACATCCAGAACCACAGAGGCGGGGCTTCCTCAGAGGGGGGCGGAGTTAATAATGTGCTTTGAAGGAACCAAACCTACATAATGTTATAACACCACTTTATAAGGGCTGTTATGTCATTTCTCAACGCAGCCGTACATTTGTAAGGGGGGGGGGTTTCCTCTCTGGGTTTTTGTTCATCTGTTTATTAGCTGGATTCCTCAGTACGTTTGTGAAGGTGGGCTGCAGCCATAAGATTATGACCGTGACCCGGATCACCCCTGACCCACAATGCCTTGTTTCTTATTCTCTGCGCGGTCAAGGCTTTATCAACTACTACCTTCTTCCCCTTCCATCCTTTTACCCCGCTTATCCATTCAGATGCAGGGGCAGCAGGCTGAGAACCAGAACCAGAACCAGAATCAGAATGTGTTTGCATACAAGGAATCGGACTCCGGTTGTATGTAGATGAACTGGTTAATTGAGAGTTTTTCCTCAAAGTCTTACTGACGCTATTGTACGTATGCTAAGCTATAGCCTGCAGCGAGCTAGCGTAGCTGAAACACAGTCTGGTTTATTCGAACCCTAAAAACTCCTATTTACACAAATCAGCACAAAAAAATGTGCGTCTGGTTTGCTTATCTGCACAAAAACACAAAAAAACCCACAGACTGCTTCTTTTTTTTATCGGGTCAATGTGCCGGGCTTTGTTTGAAAAGTGACAAAAATAAGCTCTTATCACGACACCAGAAAAATCAATGCCACAAAGTTCAGCTTACTTATAATTCCGATTCATACACTCAGGGTCACTAACCAGGAAATCGGTCCAGCAGATAAAGTCGTGCGATAAGCAGCAGGCGGAGGGATCAAAAGTCCGGCTGATCGGGCGGAGGTCCAAACAGGTGGTTCAGAAAGACCTGCGGAAAAAGCTGGAGAGCTACGTAGCACAGCAGGCAAAGAATAATAAGTGAAATATTGAGAGGCTACAGAACTAGACCTACGCTGTCGCCCCCTGACAGCAAGGGTATGTCCCCGAAAAGTCCCCGATCCCCTGCGTTGTACAAGCAATCCCCCTGATTGATTGTACGATGAAGGGGAAAGACGTTTTTTCAGGTATAAATGTGAAAGTGTTCGGTAAGAAAGCCCTCCCCAAGGTTTTATGTGGGTAAAACATTCGAAAATGATCCATGATATGGTTTTGGAGTTTTCGCGTTAACGCGAAAGATTGGAGGCGGACGGGGACGCGATGACGATCTGCGCTTCACCTGCCGCCTCATATGTCCCACCTATCGTCAGGTACCATGGCAACGATGTACTCGATGTTAGGTGAGGTCAGAATAACCTAACGATGACCTCACCTAACAGAACGATTCTGCAGAGAAGTTCTGTAAATCCAGCAGGAAACAAACTGAGCCCGTCAGAAACTCGGATGTCAATCGACTCCACAGAATTTCTCCCGGCAGAGAAAAGAGTTTTATTGTTGTGAACGCTTAACGACGGAAACCCCTCATCATCTTCCTCTGAAGGAAGGCTGCAGATGTAAATTAACGGCCGGCCCACCAGTGAGATCTTCCTTCATATCCTGGGAGAGAGAGAGAGAGAGAGAGAGAGAGCATTTACCTTTCATGCACCATGGGGCGAGTGTGTTATTACGGCACATGGAAGTCATCAGATTTTCCCAGCAGGTGTCGACCCGGGAAGAGAATCAAATTCTTTCGTTATGACACCGTCTTCCTCCGCAGACGCTTCTGACCCGGTTTCATCATGTCAGCGAGGTTCAGACGTCGGCTCCGGTCCGTCCCTGCGATTTAAGGACTTTTTTTTTGTCTGTAATATTCTATGTAGTAATATGTGATATTTTATGTTTTTTCTACCATGTGTGAAAACGAAAAAGTTTCAGAACCTTTCAAAATAAGAGTTCTTAAAGAAAACGTAAAAACGCAGACAAGAGTAGAGGGGAGGACGTCGTAGCCGGATCCTAAGGCCAATCTGTGATTAGCTTTTTTATTCTTTATTCTTACAATTTCTATATGTGGAAAAATCAAAAGTGTGTTTTACTCACATGTATATTACACATTTACACATTTCTGTTCTCGAAAAGTCGGGGATATTATGGAGTTAGTCGTAACTATGATGCATATGAATCGATCTGTCTTGTAAACATCATGTTTTACCCTTGTAGTTTATTTTTGCTCACTAGGGGGAGCTTCTTTTTTTTATATATATATATATATATGTAAAACACGATTTTATGTATATTACTCAAAAACTATTTCATGCATCATTTTCAAACTTTATAGCTACATAGACCTTAGTGCGAGGAAGAACTGGATTGATTCTGAGAGAGATCGATCCTACATTTCTGACACTAGGGGGAGCTTTATCACCGAAAGTTTTAAGGCCCTAAATCCCAGGCAATGGTCCAAATTTGTCCGAATGTACTGGAGGTGACCTTCTTGTTTGTAACATTTGACCCATATTTGAATCTAAAACTTCATATTTTACTCACGACAGCGTGGGTCTATTTAGATTTGGTGTTTTTACATGTGAACGCCAATTCTGTAATATGAATGTAAAATTTCACATGCAAATTATATAATGATGATGATGATGATGATGTGAGGGTTTTTTTTTGTTGCTGGATGTGTATTTTCGTGTAAACCAGGTGAAGAAACAAAAAGTCTGAGAACTTTCCTCCGTCACTTTTAATTCTACATTCCCAGATTATTTAACCTTTTAACATAAAATAATGCAAACTGGATTTCTTTATTTTTACAAATTAAGCATATTTTACGACAGACAACTTCAAATTTTACACACAGTACGTAAACATGTTTTCAAATACAACAAAATACATTGTACATGAAATACATTATGTTTAAGTGTGTAAAAAATAAACTTTTAGTTTCAAAGCTCGTTTTGAAAGTAAATTGTGCAGCTGAGCAGCGAAAAAACACTTTCCTACCTGAAAGTCAAACATTTTGTACATTTTTCTTTATTTGGGGTTCATGTCATTGCTTTTAATGCATTATTGTATCTTTATTCAAATTAATATTCAAATTTACTGTCATTTAAAAAAAAAATGCAATGTGTTATATATTTTTACTTGGTACTTTTAACGCTTTAAAGTATTTTCAGTTGCGTATTTTGATGGCTTAAGCTATTTTTAGCTTTAAGCAGTGCTAGCTTCATGTTAGCTTATGGTTAGCTTTAAACATTTAAAGTGCAAAGTTTGAATTTAAGTTCCAGATTGCAGGAATATTATATTACCCATCAGCTCACCCCTCCCTTTCCAAGAATGTGGCCGTCAGGTGTCAAAACTAGACCTGGGCTGTAATCACCGACGTCAAGTGTGTATATCCTCGAAAAGTCACCAATCCCCTGCGTTCTAGAAGCAAACCCTGATTGAACTCCTTAAAGTAAGATTAAAGTGAAGTTATGTCCAGAGGAAATTGTTTTTCGTAAATAAAGTTTCCTCTGTAAGTCAAATATGAACTTTTACAGTAAAATATGATATGCGAGATAGATCTACTTGAGTCCATTCAAATACACCAAAATTGGGCAAAAACTGACCAACAATCGCTGAAAATAAAAAGAAGCCCCCCCTAGTGGGTAAATAAAAACAATTAGAGTACAATATAATATAGATACATGATGAGATGAGAAATTGTGGTCCAAAATTTTTTTGAAGATAAAGCTCCCCCTAGTGTCAGAAATATAAAACTTATCCCATAATCAGTCCAGTTCTTCCTCGCACTAAAGTCTACGTGCGTATAAATAAATGATAAATCGGACAATAATCCAGGACATCGTTTTTGAGTGATTTCTGGAAAGCAGTGTTTTTCCTAAGAGAGCTCCCTCTAGGGAGTCAAATATGAACTGCTAGAGGCAGATATGATGTCAACAGATGGATCTCCTTATCCAGCAACATCTCATTCATCATCTTCTCATTTCCTCCTCGTTGCTCTTTACAGGTGAGGCATTTTATTTGTCATCTTTCTGCCGCTTCAACTTAAAAACTTGAAAAAAGAAAAGCCTTTCGCTAGAGTCACAAACCTGGCGGCCCCCTTAGAAGAGGGACCCGCCCCGTCTGGAACAATGAAGGGGCTTTTTTCTAAGCTAGCATAAAAAGCGTCCGCTTACTTTACTATTGCGCTACATCGGATCCTTTACGGCGAAAGGGTCGTGAAGAGCCATTAAGCTTTCTGTAATGATCTGGTTTCATTATATACACAACAGTGTATCATCTGCATAGCAGCGTATGTTTTGCACCCAAAGCGGCTGATTTTCTTGCCAAAGGGAAGCAGGAACAAATGAGAAAGGTTAGGGCCGAGGACTGAGCCTTGAGGCGCTACCATATACCAACGGCGCAGGAGACGGCGCCTGGTTATTACCCATGGAAACCAAAAAACAAATCTGATATTTAGAGAGAATTTTCGTCATCTGTCCTCAATCAGACCTCAAACGATATCAAACACCTCAGTCTGATAGTTGATCTTCATCTAATGGAGATAAAAAAAATGCCGGAGAACACGACTGTTTTTTACTTGTTAATCCTCTTCTCAGAGCCCCCCCCCCCGCCTCCTGCAGGCAGCTCACGGACATTTCCTCGATTAAAACCTCCTTCCTATTTTTGGGAGCCCGGGGAGTCATTTGGTGGTAACCACTTTTTCTTAATTACATAAGAGAGACAAAAAGCAGCGGGGAGAGAGAGAGAGAGAGAGCGAGCGAGCGAGCGAGCGGGCGAGGGAGGCTGCTGCGCTGCTCTTTAGCTCAGGGACGAGACTCTGACTTGAGTCCAAACGCAATTACCGTTGGCCGAGCGCCGAGGGCACTCCAGACGGACGAGGAGGATTGTTGTGGCTCCTGACGGGTCGACCCGCAGCCCCTCCGGCGTCAGAACTGCAGAACTGGACTGTGAGAAAAGAGCCTCCGATGCCCCCGGAGCTCATTAATCGGCGGCGTATTGCCTCCGCCAAGGAGGTCATGTTTTCACCGCTCTGTTGATTTGTTTGTCTTTTAGCAGGATTACACAAAAGCCAGTTGATGGATATTCAGGAAACTCCAGAGGAGGGCTGGACCGGGGCCAAACAAGAAGCCATTAGAATCTGGAGGGGGTCCAGATAAAGGGGCCGATACTGAAATACTTTTTCTTCACTTTCTTTAAAGCCGAGATCAAAGCTTTTGTCACCAGTTACGTCTATTATGCCAGAACTTGAACCCGACAGATTTTGATGACAGTTGGTAGAAATTCTGGGCCTGTGAGGAAGAGGATGTTACTTTTTTGGAACGGGTCCAGATAAAGAGGCAGAACCGTAGAAGTGACAACAATCACCAATCATCATTTTACTTTTGACCAGATGTCAGTTACAATAGCAAATTTTACAACATTCCTTCATATCTGTAACCCGGAGGTTGTTTTTTTTTTTTTGTACGTTAAAAGAGTTTGTTTATGAAAAGATAAAAATACAATCTTACAACCTCTGACTGGAAAATAATGTGGACTAGATTGAATCAAAATCTGTCCAAAACTTTCAGTTATGCTGCTTAAAAACAGGGAATGAAAATAAATGTGGCCAATATTCTGCTCCATTCTTAAAAAATGCTTAAATATTCAATTTAAAAAACTATAAATATGCCAATTTAAGAACAAAGCAGATCAACTTCCTCCATCAGATGGAAAACTGAGAGTCAGAAAGACGTCTGGTCTCTTAATGCATTATCCCTTCTGCAGGAACACACACACACACACACACACACATACACACATACACACACACACACACACACACAAATACACATACACACACACACACACAAATACACGTACACACATACACACACACACACATACACATACACACATACACACACACACATACACACATACACACACACACACATACACACACACACACACACACACAAATACACATACACACACACACACACAAATACACGTACACACATACACACACACACACATACACATACACACA
>VRLP01000729.1:0-187537 GCA_009660295.1 Lophius piscatorius
TATATATATATATATATATATATATATATATATATATATATATATATAACTAGCTGACAGACTTACTGATTTTTCATTTTACTAATACAGATATCAAGCAATGACCTCCCAAATGTATTGGTTGGGGGGAATTCAGATAATAAAATAAATGTTAAAGGCCATTAAAATAAAGATTGTTGTTTTGGCTTGGCGATGAGGTCATCGTAGGTGAACCCAACCTTCTCAGAGGCCTGACGAAATATATGCTTAATCGGCGTAACAAGATGGTAAAACCAGTTCTTCTTCTTCTCTTTGAAGTTTAAAGCGGTCGACATCATTTTAATTTATAACTTCCAACTCCTGCCTTTAGTCCATTCTTCTCCTACTCCCTGGGGGGGGTGGGTCCATATCCCCCCATACCTGTTAAGTTTCATTCTGCTGTCTTTATTAAGGTTTAATCTCATTGCCGGCCACTTCCAAGTTCCTGCAATGACTGTTGATCTTTTTGACCTCCATTCATTACAATCTAGTTTATATTAAAAGGAAATCACACTTTCATATTCCTGCTTGTGCTTAAAAGAAATACAAAATGTATTTTCTGTTTATGTTTATTTTCTCTTCGGATATCGAGCCGTAAGACTCGTATTGAAAATCCTAAACATCTTCCCACAATCCACAAGAGTATCAGACTAAAATGTGCCTCTTTATTCTTTCAGACGACAATAACTGCGTCTGTATTTTTTCTGCAAGAAGCCTTGAACGTCCGTAGGGACTTTGAAGGCTGAAAATCCATAAGACTCCCGGGCGTTTCCTTCAGAGCTGACATGCATTCGCTGCGGAGAAGAATGTGTCCCGATGGGTCAAACAGCATTCAGCGCATACTCGCCGTGGGTTGAACACACACACACAAACCCACACGGGTATCTATCTGCCTCTCACACACAAACTCGCTGGGATAAAACGATCCATCCAGCGATTACAGTTACGTACTCGGTTATTTTTAGATATCAAAATGAAAACATGAGGCCGAGTCAATGTGGAGCCCTGCGTTACGTCATGTCTCCATTTTTCAATTTTTTTTCCTTTTGAGGAAAAGTTGAACCAAATACAATCTCTATACAATGACCAGCCATAACATTACAACCACCAACCAAATAATGTGTAGGTCCAGCTTTTGCCAGCAGACAGCTGAGATGCATCGTCCGCTCTAACAACATTAACTTTCCAGCAAAGGGCTTTGCTTCCCATGTGCCTCTATGAGACTTTGGTGCCGATGACCCGGAGTTCCTCCTTAGACAAACATGGGAGGTACAAACAAATGCAGACTGGGGTGACCCAGTCACCTAACCATCACAATTTGGCCCTTGTTAAAGTTGTTCACATCAGATCCTTGTAATTGTTTGTTTTTCATTCCGACACATCAACCTCGAGGAAAAACAAGTTCAAATTCTGCTTAACATATTCAACCCACTAAATGGTGCATTAGTAATTACAAAATCAAACGTTATTCCCTGTGCCGTGACTTCACCTGTGTGGTCATAATGTTATGGCTGATCAGTAAACTTCATACATATATACACAAAGGCTTGTGTGTCTTCTTCTTTTCATGCTGTCCCATCATTATGCTTAAAAGCAAACCCCCCCGCAGTGCTGCTGTGGTTCTGGTCTTTGCCACTAAGCGTTCCGTGATGACCCCACCCCTAGATGCTCATCAAAATGTTCAGCACTCCTGGACCCAAACAGTCGGCGGCACTAAAAGGCTCATTGTGTTCCACTGACTCCAGAATCTCGCAGCCAGATGAAGTCATCTACGAGCGCCAGAAAAGCTGTAAACGCCGTTTTCAACAAATTAATGGAAGGGGATTCTCAAGATTATGCAAATTAGCTCAAAAACCAAAAGTGATTATGCAATTATTCTGATGGGTCCTGGCCTTTCTCTCTGGTCGCTCTCGCCCGCATGCTAAAAGCCCTCTTTTTCTAAACATGGGCCGGGCTGCCTTGCTATAACCTCAAGATCAAATTGTTCCTGGAAGGGAACACCCGCGCTCTCTCTCTCTCTCTCTCTCTCCGTCTTCAGTTCTGGTCCTCTGAAGCTGAACGGGTGGGCCAGGATTGGATCAGGACACCCCTGCCCAGTCCATCCAAGCGGAGGTTACTGAGGCCTGACCGCCAACCACTGGGCTAATTGCTGTGATCCAGCATGAGTGCTCATAGCGGAGAGCAGCAGAAGGTTGCGCTCGCTGTTGTATATAATTATTTTGCTGCTGGTTGGACTCACTCGCATTCAGGCTGTGACTTTCTAGACTCGTCCTAAGAGCACAGGGAGAGTTCTGAGACACGGGCGGACTGACAGATTATGGGGAATGTGAGAGAAAACACGGATATCTGAAGGTGAGACAGTAGAGCAGAAGCTTGTAGTGTGAACGCTCTAGGATGGGATGTTTACACTGACACGAACTAACGGTCGCGCCGTCCCGCTTTGACGCATGATGAGAGTTCACCTTTCATGCAGGAATTCCAGCTATGGTCAACAATGAGCAGCGCCGCAGCGGCAAAGCTCTGTGTGTGTTGTCAGCCGCGGTCCCAAGGTAATATCAAGATATCAAAATGAAGTACTTTATGAAATTAAATACATTTTCCATACTATTTAAGGACAGCTTTGTTTTTTCGCAGTGGCTATTCAAAGTAGCCAATCGCTATATCTGAGATTTTAGGGACTCGTCATCGCAGCCGACAGGTCCGCCGCAAACCCTTCGTGTTAGCGCGATAACTCAAACTATTTCATGGGTCACCTTCAACTTTTTGCACCCATGTAGACCTTAGTTCGAGGAAGAATTGGATTGATTTTGGGAAATGTCGGTTATATATTCCAGACTCTAGTGGGAACTTTATCTCAAAGTTATCATTTCTAACCATTTGTCCGTTTAATTCCAAATTTGGTGCATATGAATGGACTCGAGGAGATCTGAGATTAATTTGAGGATTAAATCAGGGGAGGTAGCTTGTTTAGTTTAACCAGGGACTTTTCTGGGATTTACCCTCGCTGTCTGAAAACCAGCAGCTACTCGGCACCGAATGTTTGTAACACAGTAATGACAAGAGTGTTGAACTAAACCAGACATTTTATCAGAAACTTTATATCTATAATAGATTACAAGCACATCGGTAAAATGAATGCTAACACGACTATCTTAAATTGTAAGGCGGTCTTGTCATTCCTCCGATAGTTAAGGTTGCGCTTCAGTATGAGGTCACAGTTATTTATTTTGGCCGTGTAGCTCGTGAGATAACTGCGGTATTTGAAATGTTTTCTCCAGTATGGGCAGGACAAATAACTCCAGAGCTCAGCTGAAATTGATCTCCGTCACCCCGGGGTCTTTCGAGTAATCACAATATCACTTTTCTCATCTTTATTTGTCGAACTGTTTCCATATATAGGAGAAAACGATACTGCCCTAAAACATCAACGTCCCATGAGCCTTGTGACATACATGCTTTCAAAGGCCAGTTTTTGCCCTTCCCCGTTGATAGATCGAATCTGTTTGTTGGGGCACTGATTGAATGTTATAAAGAAAACTTTATGGAATGCCCGTCTGGTATCTTAGAAAAAATAAAATCTTTTTTTTTTTTTTAAATGGCCTTTTTGTTTTTATTTAAGGTAAATAACAAAAGTACCATATAAGAGCTGAAGTGGTGTCATAATTGCAGCCCACTATTCGATCTCTGTCTAAAGATGGCAAAAGCAGAAAGTACCTTGCTAACACAATAACAGCCCTTAACACGGCGTTCCCATCAAGCAGCATACTTCATCTGGTCGTTTAAAGAAGCTGTGACCGAACATCTACAAATATGGATTGATGAATATGGAAAGTACTTACTCGTTCTAAACTTTCTATCTTTTGTTGCTCAGTTTGAGTGAAAACACACAGAAAAGAGAGACGGAAAAGGGTCGGCGGGTCTGTGGCCCGTCTAAAGCAGACGTCTGCGTCACCTACCCACAGTGTGTTGTCATGGTAAAAGGCGTCAAGCAGCCTAACAATGTAGCGGTGGTCACATTTAGCCAGGATGTCGATCTCTACTATGTAGTCCTCCAGCTCTTCTTCACATTTTGTCTCAATCTGTTTGGCAGCGGCCAGAACGCCCGTCTCTTTGTTCCTGGCCTGAAAGAAATAGAACAGAAATAGAACAATCAGACTCCTCATGCCAACGTGTTGGCAGGCCGTTTTGATGCATTCTTCAATTCAACCTCCTCTCTTAAGCCAAAACTCTTTCAGCAATAGTTGATTAAAAGATTTTTTTTTTTTTTTGATGTACATAATCCTCAAAAGGTCAAATCATTTCTCTTCAGCTGAAAAAGCTTTTTTTATTTATCATTCAAATTCCCACCAACAACTGTGGGGGTGATAATGGGGTGTGGCTGTGTGAACATTTCTGCCACTGTCCAAATTTCTACTGATTGCTGACGTGTAAAAAAAGGCAAACACACAACCGATACAAAGACGGCCCCAGATGAAAGATTATAATCATAGTGTTTCTTGCATGATTCTGTCGATTCGACTCCATTAACAGAGATGAAGGCAAAGGGAAATCTGGAATGTGGAGAAACGCGAGGCCAGCAATTAAAAAGGTTTACAAACTAACATTTAGGGGCAAACAGGAAGGGAAAAATCCACACCCACCCAGAGCGACTGGGGAAAAGAAGGAACCACAAAAACCAGAATCAAGTGTCAGAATGTCCTAACATCACACACACACGCACACACACACACAGAATCTAGTAACACTGAGCGATAGGAAGGAAACAAATGCAATGATGAGATTATTTCAAGGTCGTTTATCAAAACACACCTTTTCAGTGCGTCTCAGGGAGAAGCACCAGGCGAAACAGGAGAAAAATGTTGCTGATGTGAATCTTCCATCATCAATCAGGTATCGCATTCCATTTGACCAAAGATGAGTCCAATAAATGCTGCGAGTAAGAAGGACCCCCCCCAAAGGGTGAAAAGTGTTCTATTCAAAAATTATCAAAACGCATAAAAGAATTGGGATGATCGTTTTGGGCATAATCATACAGCCCTATAACCATCGTGATGAACCCAGGCCCACCCAACTGACCTGCAGAAACAGGGCAGATGAAACCGGTCTGGTGGGCTCTGATGGTTCTACGAGTTACAGGGGCTGTGGGAAAACATCTGAATAAACATAGCAGGCTCACTGCAAAACACACACTCTAACTCATCTCAAATCACCATGACTATGCATGTGAGTTCAAACAGAGCTGCAGAGGAACCAAAGTGCCTCCACCGGAGTAAGACCCGGCGGGAGTCAACAGGACGTCTCCTTGTGCCATCAAACAATCAGCGAGTTAACATGCCGCACCAGCAAACACAGAGGCACCAGACACTTTCACGTCTACGCTAACATCTCATCCTGATGCTACTGGCGCCCCTCCTCCACCAAAACCCTCAGCCTCAACAAACTTTCAGGGGCTGGTTTTCAGTAGAGGAACTGTTTGAATATGAGTCATTACTTAAAAATGCCCCCATTTCAGTTTCAATACCATGAAACTGAAACTTGTTGGTTACGCAGACGACTCATGCAAAAATATATCAGTGTCATCAACGTCAACTCTGTTTCGGAGGACAGATATGAATGTTACGAATGTGAACCATCAACATCACCACATTCCTATCCGAGCAGAAGACCAGAACTCCGACACTGTGGCTAGTATTGTTAATGTAGCCTTACAGTGAAACACTTGCTTCTAAGAAGTGAATATCCCCGCAACATCAAAAAGAGGCAGGGCCACAACAACATTCATAACATTGCAACTTCTGGCAGGTTAAAGGTCAATATAACAATTATCTCGTTATAAAGGCATCCGTCTGGGATATTTTGGGCAGCACGTGAACTTTAAGTCCTCAAATCTGATGTGTTGAAAGTACGCAACGGGCAAGCATAAGGACCTATGAGACTTTGACAACGGACAAATTGGGATGGCACAATGACCGGGAGTTAACGGTCTGCAGGGGTTAGTTCCTACAAAGAAGGTCCAGAAAAGGACATCAGGCGCACAAGCAAAAAGGACATGACGCGTAATGGGAGGGAAAGCTAGGCCAAGCTGTCCGATCCCACAGAAGAGCTACATCAGCAAAACTGCTAAAAAAAAAAATAATGAAGAAGCTAATACCAGTTCTCGTAGAAAAGAGCCTTCCAGTGTTAGACAGATGGATTAATGTTATGGCTGATCAGTCTATACATTCTTTTGGACGTAAACAAGATATTTTTCATTATTTTCGAATTAACAGCATTGACTGTGCACAAATATAACACATCTGCAGTTCATTACGTTTCTCTGCTGTTGCAGAAATTCTTAACGTTTCAATGGTCAACCTCCTGACCCCGCCTCACCAGGGCATTCACGCACTCACATACAAACACCTTTACACCTAAACCGGGGCAGAGGAATGCGCCTCTGGCACCTCAGATGGGTGGTGGAGTGGATAAAGTAGGGAGACTCAGAGAGACCCCTTGTGCATTTATGTAGTGCCTCTTAATGTAGCGCTGAAAATGCATTACGTCAGTGAGGCATGGTTTTGCAGGATGCATGTTTATGTGTGCGCCGTGCCGACAGTATACACTGCAGGGAGGAAATTACACTGAAACACCTCATTTTGTCTCACACGGGACGCCCAAACCTCCTACAAGTGAGATTGCCATGAAGGCACGAGTGTGTGCAGATGTTTAAAACGAGGAAATACCTGCTAAAGGCACCTTCCACGTCCCGTTGACGCTTCACAATCTCAACAACCTTCAGGGATTATAGAGCTACCCCCATCAAACACAAAATAATGTCTAATTCTTTTGGCAAAGACATCTCTCTCTATCATTTTCCTTTTTATTAAAATCCTCTTAACGTGGAGCTTCCATCCTCCTGCCTCATCCATCCATCCATCCATCCTTTAACCCAGTGTTCATCTTTTGTATCCTTCACCAGATTTCGTCCCTGTCACCTGTCTATTTCCTTCTCTTTCCATGAACGCTGCGTGACGAGAGGCTTTTTGAAAAATCAACACTGTAAAACCACTCATCACTGACCCCAGTGTTGGTAAACAAACATGCTGTATGTAATATAAGACTATGTAAACACACACAGCCGAGTCTTGTGTCGGTACATCCTCTTGTATTCAGACATTCTGTTCAAAGTAATCCACAAAGGGGATAATAAGGTTTAATACTGTCTCCGTGTTGATATCATGTTTGGTGAGTCCCGGAAGCCAAACTGGAAAAGGGAGCCAAGGTTTTTTTTAATAAATAATGCTCTTGTTGTAAAAGCTTTTATAACCATTTCTCGGTTTCAGGGGGCTGAAGAAATGAATAATTAATCATAGTCGGCTTTAATTATCAAAAGGACCTCACGTGTTCCTCTAAACAACAACACACAGAACATTCCCTGGGATCCCTCCCCTCCAGGTTGAATCCACTCCCCACATGCTGACGTGGACGTCAGCTTGAATCGAACTCTCTCCGGGGGAAATGTGTCAAAGCGAGACCTTTGCCCCGTCATAAACCTGTGAACCCCCCCTGAAGGCTCTCCCAAGTTTGTCTGCGCTCAGGAATGCGGTTCTCAGCTGGGACGTAATGACAGCAGCCAATAAAAACTCACCTCCGACGGCAGACGCCCGCGGAAGCGATGGCTCATCCAGATCAAGCAAGGTGCGCGTTGAAAACATGACAAACAGCCTCAGGATTGTTGGGGGATGGGAGAACCTTCACCAGGGGGTTCAACCCGGGGATGCAGCGGCCAATTGGCTGGCCCACTGATCAGTGATGGGAGGAATATGTTGGTATGACCAGAAGGCCATAAATAAGCGTTAATCTTCCTATAACCAACCGATTGAAACTAACGTGTATTTCTAACAACCCTACTTACAACAGATCAATTACAGGCATCAGAATGTTCCCCGCTGCCTAACAAATATCTCACCCTGTGACAGGTGTCATAGTTACTGAAGCCACAGGGAGATGTTTAATGTCATTCTGACAGTTGTTCAAATGTTTTGACAGATCGGTGCAGATCTCACGCACTTATTTTCTTATGGGCAAGTCAAACTTTTAAAATGAAGTGGGACATTCTTTTTACAAAAATAAACTAGTTTGACTTTGATTTGCAGATTTTAAGTGACAAAGTGCTGCCACTATGTTGGGGGGTAAAAAAAAAAAGTTATATAGTCCAAATATGACAATCTAACATAGTGACTGAATATTTATTTATTTTTAAAGATGCTAATTTTTTTGCCATGTTTTCAGTTTAGGTTTTAGAATTGTCATGAAAGAAAAAATAAATAAAATAGAATTCTGTGCCCATATAGTTAAATATGTTCATCTGAGACACCTTCACTGAAATCAACGCAATTAATCTTTAGAAGAAGTAGTGAATTAGTTGCAGAAATGCTGCACAGCACGGGTTTGTAAGCAAATATAGATTGCAAACAAACAAAGAGTTCAAAACAGAGTTCAAACGGAAAAGAACTTTCTATGGAAAGAAACGCTTTCAAGGCTGCAAAGCGGTAAATTCCTCAAACAAAGACAAAGTAATGCTTTTATCACAACGTCTGAGCTTTCCTAAAAGCGCCTGTGCAGTGATTTTCCTGTTCCCAAAGAATAATTGGACTCAACCCTATCTTTATCGTATTCTTGAAGGTCGTTGTTCCCTTACACAACAAGACTTTATGAACTCTCAGAACTCTGGGTGTGATGATCGAAGTTCACACGACACGCCCCGAGGCACAGCTATGGCTCTTTTCAGGAAGTGAAAGTTTTCATACCCGTGAAAAAGTACTGCAAATTCAAAAACCTTGAGGGGAACAAAGTGAGGAGCACGAAGCAGGTCAGCGAGGAAGGAAGTCACGATATGCAACATAAGAGCCTTGAAACCAAATAACCCGCAGTTACCCTGCACTCTTCAATCATCCATGCTCGTGCAAATATTTCAAAAGAATGAATTTAATTACAGATGAGCTCAACTTCCTGACTGACGCTCGAGTGACACAATGAAGGTCACGGCAGACCGGTGGCGACGAAGAGACACCCAGACAGGTATCGCAAATAGCCAGTTGCTTAGTGGAACTGATCTGAAACGGTTTCCAGCAAATGTGCTCATAAAAGGAGAAGAAAATTGAAGGAGAAGTGAAATGAAGAATTACGACATTTTTGTGAGAATGGACTCAAGGCTAGATGTCTTTCCTAGACTAAAAATCATATATTCTGTCTGCGGCCCAGAACTACTGGCAGTATTTAGATATAAGAGCGCAGAGGAGGCTTTTCTGTAAGTGTCGGCATGATGGCGATCACCAGGACCAGGGGGTCTCCCAGCATGTCGAGCCTACGCCCACCTACCAGGGCTCCTATCAGTCACTGTGGGCCCAGCTGGTCCCCGAGATAAGATCCAGCAGCGAAGCAGCGACAATTGTCTCAGTAACGCCACTGTCAGCACTGCCGTAATTCTAACCGAGACAGGAACATTTCACATAACTCTTCTTTGGAAAAAGAGGATGTTGTATTCTGAGCCCCTGCGCCCAAACAGATGACACCCAGTGTGTTTCTGTTCCACTGAGCTGAAGAGGACAATCACATTTAAAGAGACCTTTCCACCATCAGTCCCTAGGAGTCAGACCAGCACAACACCTTCCTTGTTTTGTTGTACCACAACATCTGGGCAGGTAGGTACGATCTCTAAGACCAGAATAAATCTATTCCAGCAATCAGCCCCACCTGATTGAACCCAGTAAGTGTTTCGAGTGAAAAATGACAAAAGACAATGCTGTTAACAGAGAAACACACTATTCCCTTTACCAAAGTGGTCTGGTCTGAAGGCCCGCAACACTACAAACTTCACCCCCACCATTAAGTCACGTCAAGAGATGAAATGACGATAAGGAAGCGGGTCAATCGGGGCTCCTGAAGCACTCTGTTTTATTCTAGCGGTCTTCTGTTCTGTTGGACACCTCTCTCAGACAATGCAATGTTGTGGTACACTGAAAAGGCAGCGGTATCGTTGCCACATTTCCTCTATTTATATTTTTTGTTCCACCCTATGCACCAGTGAGAGGTTGAGGATCTACTCGTAGAGATGTCAGTTTTCACTCTATAGTCCTATTGGTTGATTTTAGAACCGGTCAGGGATTATGTGAAACATTTTTCTGACATGCTTGACTTTCCGCCTGCTGTTGTCGAGTATTCCAGTTGACACATCAAATCTTCATTGATCATTTCCTGCACCCAGACTCTATTGTTGGACGTCACCTCCACATTCGGGCTCAACAGAAGGAATTTGTCGGCAACGACCTGATCTTTTAAAATCCGGCTAATATCGTGTAGTCTGACCCATACTGAGGTTGGACTGGGCCATTACGTCGGAGGCGAGGGTTTAGTTAGCGATCAATACAGCAGACAAACGGCAAACTTACAATAGACAGCAGCTGCTTGGCAACTGCTAAAAAAAAGACATGAGTCAAAAAATATTTTCAACAGAAGTAATGAGGTTTTTTAATTTGCCACAATCGTCAGTCTTGATCAACCATCTCATTTTAATTATGAATCCATCATTGGAATTGTTTTTTCACCTGACCGATGTGTAAGCTACTTCTACTCCCTCTCATACCAATCTCCTCCCCTTTAAATCCCCCCCACTGGTGGCTGCTTGCTCTCTTATTTCAACTGGGGCGACTTTGGATGAGACATACATTTCCTGCTGTGGAGGTATGTGTGCAGTCATCTTCTTCCCTTTGTTTATTTGAAATGTCGAAGCTTGTCTGGAATCTTTGATTTAAGATAGCCTGGGGTTGGGGGGATGGGAGGGGTGAACCGGCCGTACTGAAACAATCCTTCGATTGCAGCACTTTTACAGTACGACGCCCGCTGCACAAACCCTTTCTCTACTGGATTGTCCAGGTTTATCACATTAAAAAACAGTCCAGGTAGGATATGATGAGCTGTGAGGTTTTTTTTTTATGCCTCATTGAGAGTTTAACGGGGCAGAACCTCCCAGTTTACGTGTGTCTAAGGGAAAAAATTTCACCAGTGGCACCGGGTCAGTGTGCTCAGCGGCACGTGGCCCGTTAATTAGTGAGAGGAACCATACAACTCCTCCGTTTTATGCTTCAGCTGCACACCTTCACACAGTCTTTCTGACAAATGCAAGCAGGCCCAATAAGGAGCAGCGAAACACACCGAAAGACATGGATGGATTTATCGTAAAAATGAAGTACCTGGGTCGATTTTCAGGAGTCGGCACAGAATTATGGTGCTTTGTTTTAGCATTTAATAAGCATAAAAATGCACAAATGTTTTTGAAACATAACAAATGAGAGTTCCAACACTCTCTCTCCCAAACCGTCCCTTAAATGTTCACCTGAATCCGCCTTGAGCGCAACTAAAAAGTTCACCATAAGATCCTGATCTGGACCGATCAGCTAGAACAACTTGAAACCAATGCATTCTGTCATGGTTGCCTTGCATATGGCACAGAGTGATGCAGTAACCGTGAGGTATAGAAGACTAGAGATGTTTACTACATCTTGTGTGTGGGAATGTTTCATTCTATGACTCATCCACCTTGAACCAGCATTGTAAAAAAAATCCAATGAATTTACCTTGACTTCTCATGTTACCTGTGCTCATAGCAACAGTCAATCATTGGTTCTCTCGGTCTGGACAAAAGCCGAGATCAACTAAAAACATTTACAAAATAAAAGGACATACGGGTTTGGCACCACCCAGATTGGACCACCTTTATGACGTATTCATTAGCAACAAGTGCGAACTTGTTCTTGTTCCATAACTGGGCGTATTAACCGCATATTATTGAAATAAGGCCCAATAAGGTATAGTTGAAAGATAATTGGTATTTGCCTTAATCGGCGGACACAAGGAGTGTGGTAACTACCGCAGACAGGGCCGGGCCAGGCATAGATCTTAGACACCGAGTCCGATCAGCCGTCACATCACTGTTGTCAATCAGTCAGACTCACGGTCTCGGGAATGGGATGAAACGCAGAACTAACTAACTAACTGACTGACTGACTGACTGACTGACTGACCCCCCCAGGTTGGTAAAGGCTTTAAACATCATGGTTAAATAAACAAGTCGAGTCAAGTGAGAAAAAAAAAGTGCTTGAGGCTGATACAGCAAAGAGCCTAAAAATACAGACTTCTGAACAGACTGGTTCCACCACCACCACCAGTGGAGACGGCAGTGAGGAAATCAGCCTCCCCCCACACTACCTCTGACATGATGGATCATCATGAGACGGACAGCAGAGATGAAGAACGTGCGTAAAAAAAAAATGTTTATGTTAAAAGCTTTAAATTTTTGTATATTAGTTTATGTGTTATAAATTAATCAATCATTCATAAAAAGGATAAACAGCTTGGTCGGTAAAGCCAGTCGGCCTACACTATACTTTATTGACTGTCCTCACGGGTCAGGTGATTAGTTAAGGAGATCTAGTCGGGTGTTCCTTAAGAGATCATTTTGTGTTCGCCTCATTCGACAAAGTCGTTATTTATCAGGGGAGTGGGCTGCAGGTGACAGATTCCCAGGCTTTTTTTTTGCCTAAACACACACTTCATGAGCAAACTTGTGCAACAGAACCTCCAAAACAAGACTGAATGATTGGTTAAATCCTCTCATATTTGAGAATCCAGTAAGAACACACACACAAAAAAAATTTTATGCTGTCAAAATCTTGTGACATCATATGATCCTTTTGACGTTTGGACCGGGCTGCATTCATATTTCAGTCGAAGCACACCATCTGTTAAGGCCTGTTAAGGACTCTGGTTCCCTTGTTGACTGGGCCCCAAGGTGGGGGGCGGGGGGGGTGGCAGTTTTCACACTTGTAACAATTCACTGTACTAAAAGAGTAATCGTACTAGAGTTTGTGATATTCAAACCAAGTGTGAAAGCACCCCGTAGAAATTCGACAGAAGGTTTGCACTGCATTTTGTGAGATCCTTCTAAACACACACTCATCCGCAGAGGCTTGATTTACCCTTCAAATACCCCTGAAGGAAGAAAAGTTAATTGTTGCTCCCAGATGATGACATTAGCCTTTAGAAAGTCTGCCTGAAAGGAACACCGCGTCCTCTCAACCAAACACCTTTGTTACAGGGTTCTGCTAATAAATCTCAGAGAGGTGAAGCCAACTCCACCGTCTACCCATGGCAATAATTAATCTTTTGAGGAAGAGATAAGAAGTACTGCTCTTCCTCGGCTGAACACGGCTCCAAAGCCAGCGGATTATTCGACTTCTGTCCCCGGCAGTCTGATATGCAGCTGACTGGACTCGTGACAGAGGTACGGCGCCTCCTCCCCCTCACGAGAACACTAACCAACAAAAACATGTGCAATGCACCACCTGAGACCTTCCACCCCCGCAGACAAGCTGACCATTCTGACGGTCCTCCCATGATGGAGTCCCATGGTTTCTCCTGCGGGCCATCATCTGATCCCACTCTGCCGCCTTCATCGCTGTCTTACAGAAGGAGATGTGAAACTGTATGAATGTTTGTGTGCAGGGGTGAATGCTGACTCGTGTTGTAAAAGCGCTTTGAGTGGTCCAGCAGACTAGAAAAAGTGCTTTTTAAGGGTCCATATACCATAGGTGTGTTTGAATAAGTTAGAAAACGTAGTACACGAGGCCTTTTATGATGAAAAACGGAAGAAATAATAAGAAATATAAGACCTACTTCACATTCATACTGGAAAAAATTTTAAATAAACAATTTTCAGAACTGTGTCTACAAAATAATGTGTTTCGGTGAATCTTCTCCAAAATAAAAAAGAACAATTTCAAAGTTAATTTAAGTAAGTAAGTAGATAATACCTAAATGTATTTCAAACTTTTCATGTTTTGGGGTTTGTTTAAGTGAGGAAATTGCTGCTAGGTAACAGAGCTGGATGTTTGGCTGCACCAAATGATACCAAAAATTGGCATGTTGTACATTATTGGATACTGTGCATAAAGGCCAAGGTTGACCTAAGACCCCTGAGGGGTTTTAACTGCCTGCAGGAACCCTGATGACAGACATAAAAGGGGAACGTTTGCCAAATACACAAAAGTCCAACACAGAAAAGCAAACTATCCAAGCCTTAAGACGGAATATATGCACTGAAATCATATCCACATGGATACAAACACACATTGCTTCCATCAGTTTGGCTTGGGTTTGAACAATTTTGAATCCAAGTTTCAAGGAAAATTCCTACATATAAATAACTTCAAGATACTGGGCTGCTGTACTTTGAGTCTTATTCCGATACCACCGCACCCGATACCACTTTATGCCAACAAAACCAGTGGTAGGCCAATGGTAATAATGTGGGATTTGGTCATCTTTCATGTGTACTGGAGCCCAAATGTGAGACTCCCAGCCGTCTCTAGGTCACCAACACTATTCTACCAAAGCCTAACAACTCGTAAAAAAATCTTATCACCTGCCTGCAGAACTACAGCTACAAAATGTAATATTTGATGAGAATACGACATGTTTTAAAGGTAATCTGTAATGTTAAGTAGTCATATTGGAGTCAGCAAGTACTCTATTGTAACGAGACTTATTCAATATAACATTTTACACGGCTGATTATACAGACTGGGTTTGAAGGGTTCAGCATCTTGTTGGGAATGTAATAATGGATGAATGTATTCTAGTACATGCTATGGACATGCCCCAACATTCAGCTATTTTGGATGTAGATTCCCTGTTGCATTGAAAATGTTAGAAAAAAGATAGTTTATACTTTGCCAAAGCTGTATATTTTGGGAGGCTGTGGGGTTTTGTGTGTTTTTCCCCCAAGGCTGTGAGGGACTGGAGTCAGACTACTATTTTGATTGGACGACAAATCATCCCCAGGAATTGGAAGAAACCTGAAGAACCTCCTTTTTCAGAAATGGGCAACTGAACTGGGAAAAGTTGCTGCGAATGAAAGAATGACATACAGGACGCAGAACGATTGAAAAATATCTTATTAAGTGGAATATAAAGGAACCAGAGAAAAGTCTGGTTGGAAGCGTATTGTGTGTTTTGTTTTTTTAAATTGTATTAATTTAATTAATACGGGAAGCTCTTGTTTGCTGATCATTGATTTTTATGGAAATGTCCTTCATCTCATCCATTACATAATAAAGCTGTACTGTTGGTAAAAGGTTAACAAACCAGCCACTATATAAGCAGGGTGACCCTCTCGTGTTTGTGTCGGGTAAGGCTGGAAGGGAAATAGTGGTTTGTTTTATGTACAGTACTGAATTTCCTACGCAGGGCTTCTGCATGGTTGATGTGCATTTTGGAAAATAAGAATTGCAAGTCATTACAAAAAAAGAAAAAACAGCGACTTGTACTTGGTATGACGTAACGCAAAATCGTTGAATCCCTTCCTCTCAGAGGCGTCTTTAGACTTAAACCATCACACGTTCATTCTGTACCCCAGCTTCATGGCTGCTTCTCGTGTGTTTGCGCTGTTTTTGTCTTTGTTGTCAAAAGACCATGCACGAGACGTCTCACATGCTTACTCCTCTCAAAAGATTCATTATATGACAACTTACATAAGGTTTAATTCAGAACGACGTGAGCGAGGTTGGAACTGGGGCTTTTTTCAAAATGCCCCACTGTATGTCTGCAATCCAGTAAAAACAAAATCCCAAAATAAGGTGAGTCCTCTAAAAGAGTCACCTTCTGTTCGGCTCAGACCTCTGGTAAGGCATCACTTCTTCCACTGAGGTCCTCCATGCGTCAAAGCTTTTCACTATGCTCCACCGGGCAGCATGGACACAGAGCGCTTCACAGAGGGGACTGACCGGCTACCACATCCAGATTAAATAACCCCTTTAAGCCAAAAGTGGTCCTGCTGGTAAGGCTTGAGAGGAAAGGACATGACTGATGAAGAGTGCTTTCACTGATACACTAGCTGCTACTCTCTGGATTCACACCGTGGGGTGGGGGAGTCAGGGGGATGATTTTTCTTAAAGCTTCTTAAAAGATGTTTACGTGTGAAGCAGCGGAAAAACTGTCAAACTCAGGCAACAAGGAAACGAGTCGCTCTTTAAAAGGTGGATCTCAGCAACAGTTGGGCATAAATAAAATACTAGTCCAACAGCAGTACAAAGAATGACTGTAACAGCCTATCAACCTCTGGTTGTGTAACCCTTTTCCACGTGTATGGTGACTACATGAGCTTGTTTTACAGTAAAACTCCAGACCAACGTAGTTGAAAGTATTAGTCATATTCCAATGGGATTAGGGAGGCGAAGCTGCCGAGTACTTCAGTACTACACCTCAGACTGAGTACCAATGCATTGTATTTTTAAGGCCGTTTGGAAATTAAAGTAAACCCATCTAATTGAAAGAAATTCTACTAAATAAAGATTTTCTATTCTGGTTCCAGATGAGATCTGTAATCTCTTTGGGACTCCCTTTGGGCGTGGTTGGTAATCCTCCAAAGGGAGGCGCCCTAAAGGCCAAAATCAGGTGCCCTAACATGCTACGTGAAGGTGCAGCATCTCCGCTCTGAGTTCCATCCAGATGAATGAGATCCACACTTTATCTATCTGATAGCCTTCACAATCTCATTCTTACGGTCCCTATCCTGAGCTAAAACCAGAAAAGGGTGGTCAGACCGATCCTCATCACAATTCACCAATACTACTCCCACATTCCTGCTAATGTGGCAGCAAACTTCCCCTCCTCCCAGGTTTCATTACATCACAAAGGGAACAATCCACTTTTTTTTGGCAGAGAACCATGGCGTCTGATTTGAAACGGTCGACTCTTTTGCCAGCCAGAGGGCATTTCTGTGGAGAGGGGCATCGAGGATACCTTGCTTGGCTTGCTGCCAAGCGTGACCCAACCCCGGAGTGGCAAAGCTAAATGGATTGGATTTATCTCCAACCTTCAGTCAAGGGGTGAATTTACAGACAATGATGTTTGTACACAACACATATGAGATTATAAAAAAAAACATCATTCATTTAATTGTCACCACATATTGACTATTAGTCCATCAATTAATTTGCTGATTCAACATAAAAAGGGTTTTGTTACTCATTTCATGCAAAAAAAAACTTCATGCTTCCAACTTATCAACTGTGAGGAATTGACACCTTTTCTTCAAATTATTTTAATAATAATAATACTTATCTCATTCCTATAACCGTGCAGGTCATAGAAAGGGGGCTGGAGTGTCTATAAAACAGGGTTCAACCCATGTGTTGTCTGTTTATGATAGGGCCAACACATGGAGACAAACAACCAACAAACCATTCAGTCATTCATGCTCCATCTGACACCAATGTGCAATTTAGAGTTTCCAGTTCAAGTCCATTTCATGCTGTCTTTCACTGCGGGGAAGGAAACCCATGCAAACAGGAGAACATGTACTGACCATCTGAACCCAGAACCTTCTTCAGGAGACAACCTGACCCCAATAAAAAAAATAGTTGAAACATTCAAGCATTTTAACATGTTTTCCCTCTCCAGTGTTTCTGGAGTTGCTAACAGGTGCATCTCATCAACACAGTTTGGGATGATCGAGGGATACAAACTCCAGGAATTATATTCTTCAGTCACATCTTTGCTCTGGGATCGCACCTACCTTGTAGACCTTTCCAAACGCGCCGTCGCCCAGCTCTCCAATAATCTCCCATAAATCGTTGGGATTGATGTCCCGGTGGACGTGCTCATACTGCTTCAGCTTCTTTTTGATTTCAAGATTCGGCAGACGGAGTATTTTGCTGAACCTTGCGAGTGCCATTGTTGTAAAATTAAATAAAAATATTACATTAAAAAAATAACTAGTATCAAAAAAAAACTCTACATTAAGAGGTTGCGCGCAGCCGGTTTAAACGCTTTATCACTTTCGCCTTCTTGGAGAAGATCAAATGAGACCTGAGCCGAGTTTAATTAAATTAATCTACTCCGTCCATGTCAGCGCTGAAGGTTCTGCGGGCAAAAGATGCATTCAGTGTCCGACCACCTGCTGCTGGAACTACGATGGAGAGCAGTCTGGGCAACTTGTTGCTTCTAACTATGGAACCACCCCACCTCGTTACTCAAAAACACTCCCATTGCCGTCATGGAAATGTAGTTTGTTTGACAGAGCCGACTGTCGTCAAAAGGGCGCTGACGATGACGAAAGGACTTCATTTCCGGGTGTGTGTGGGCGGAACTTCTGACAGCCGGGCCGTCAACGAAATCACTCTAGTTTCTCTACGTTAATATAATATCTAATATTATTATTTAGATTTCTTTATGAGTTTCGATGTTATTTTATTACAATGAAGTTAACTGACAATCTCATGAAGGTATTATTATGTTTTTGTATTGTTTTTCTTCTCCGTCAACAAACGCCATGCCTGTTGTACATCTGTGAAGTGCTTTGGCGCCATCTAGTGGCGGCCCGGCACCTGTTGAGCACATGGGAAGCTCCCGAGGATAGAAACTTTAAAAACA
The DNA here is from genome assembly GCA_009660295.1 of Lophius piscatorius. Lineage (NCBI taxonomy): Eukaryota > Metazoa > Chordata > Actinopteri > Lophiiformes > Lophiidae > Lophius > Lophius piscatorius. The sequence goes on from VRLP01000729.1 coordinate 18,490, forward strand.
TAAATTAATAAACAAATAAGTCCTTTTTAATGACCAAAATGTTTTTATTTATTTATCCTTGTGTAAATTTTCATCTTCCATACAAAACCATACTTTAAACCAATAGACTCTTTTAGTCCGGACATAAATATAACATTTATTTCATATTTCTGTTCCTTCTTATTTTATTGACTGGTACAAACCAGTCAATAAACTGCATGCTCAACCTAAATATTAATATTTAATTTAAAAAAAATATATCACAAATTATTTTTTTCCAGTTTAAGGAAAGTGTTGATGCTAAACATTGATGATAGCCTGAGGATGTCATGCTATATCCTTTCAACGCCAGTAGGAGGCAATGTTCCCATAGGCAATAGACGTTACTACTGAAACGCAATGCTCACCTTTATGCATTCTAAACACTCTACAACTATTTACAAGTTAGTAACCGCGAAAATCTTTCTTGTCCCAACTCAAAAACTCATATGGTATTGGTATTAAGCTGCACATGGCTGGATATGATGGTTAAAATTGCTTAAAAGATGTCACAAAAAGCTGAGTGATGAAACATCCATCTTTGGGGGTCGTCTAATTACTGGATTTTCCCGCTAGCATTAGCGGATATGACAGTGAGTTAGCATAAATGGTGAGTTAAGAGATAATGTTTTGATTGTTTACAATGTTTAGGAATGTTTATTCAAATATGAAAAACAATGTTTATGTGGAGCTATTGAAGGATAATCAGTGAAATACGTTATTTCAAGTTACATCCGTCCTTCAAATATTAAATTACTTAAGTCACTCTAAGCTAGCGCTAAAGTTTGAAGTTAGCAATTTAAAAGCTAGCCCTTTTTTTGGCAGGGTGTTCATTTAAATATCATTAACCCTTGCAACTAAAGAGAGATTTAGTAGAGACTAACATTCCAAATCTTCCTTGATACGGGTTAACAAAACAGAACAAAATTGGCACAAAAAAGATTTTCAAATTTGTTTGTGATATTTACAACAAGATAAGTGAAGCTAGTGTGATCGATTCTAAACGTAGTACGTAAAAGGAAATCATTTTCTGCAATAGAAAGTGCCATCAACTCGCATGTGCTCAAATTACATTTTTATCCAGATAAGAAGAAAAATAAATCATTTATTGATCACATACAGCACAACTTTGTGACCTTATTTCTCTGCATTAGATTAAAAGGATAAAGCCATAATGAATTTTGTGCTTTTAAAAAGGTTACTTCATTTGATCTTCATGTCAAGTGACATTGTCATCAGACATCAAGGTCACATGTCACAAAATGCATTAAAGATTCCATGTGAAAGTCGTGAAGGTCATTCTTGACAAGATAACAAGATCAAGGTCACAGGTGACAAAAAATCTAATACATTAATGTCAAACCTGAAAAAGACAACAGAGGAATCAGGGTCATATGTCTCAAGGACATCAACATCAAAGACATCAAGGTGCCTTGTTAGAAAGAGAAGAAAGTCAAAATAAATGAAAGCAGTGAAAAACAACCCGTCCCTCCACCCATTTCTCCACATCCTCACCAAAATATTTAGAAGAAGCCTTTATCCGTCATATACGATCATAATGGATTTGTCCCATTTAAACGGAACCCTCCCACAAACATCTATCAAATATTTTTAAAGTAATCCTGATTAAAGACATAGACAAACCCTTGCCACAGATGCCAACCCTTTAGTTAATTACTGTCCCCCTCTGGCTTTAGTATCCTCTTCTTAGAGATCTTGGACTGTTAGTTGCTTGTGCCTATTTGTTTATGAGGGATCCCATCGCCATTTACAATAAAGTCTCTTGAAAGTCTTCATCCTCTTTTCTTTCCAATAACCTAGACCAGATTTTGGTTCCTGAGTAACCAACTACATAACCTCCTTGATGAATGTAAAGGGAATGACATCTGACCTTGATGGCTTTGATGTTATTGTGACATGTAATGAGTGAATGTACAATACTATTAAAAGTTCAACTTCTGTTAACTCATATCACAGTTTGAAGTAGGACTAATAGTTAGCATCTTGCGTAGAAAGTTAACTGTTGTAGCTTTTCAGTACGAGCATCTGCAATGCCACCCAAAAAGAAAGGCAAAGGTAAAAAGTCTGAAAAGGGAACAAAAAAGCCTGAAAATGCAACAGCCGACGTCAAATCCAAGGTGTCCGATGAGGTTCTGGAGGAGCAAATTATTCAACTTCGAGAGGAACTCGATAGAGAGAATCAGGAGAGAAACTATTTTCAGATTGAGAGGGACAAGATCCAGAACATTTGGAGGATTGCAGACAGACAGCAGGCCGAGTTGGAGGCTGAGCAGAAAGTCTTGGAGAAAGAAATAGAAGAGGATGAGCTGGGCCATCAAAAGAAGATCGCCATGTGTAAGCAGGAGATTAAGAAACTCCTGCAGCACCACAAGAAGACATCGTCTAATTTGGAATCGGGTGTTTTACACTCCACTAAGGCAATGCAGAAAGAACAATGGAAACTAGAGACGATGCTTCACGAGGAAAAGAGGGCCATCATGATAAAAACGCAAGAAATCATTGATGAAAACTTGATGAAGAGGTTGGCGATGGAACATGATCAGGACATGACTGAAACAATGGACAGCTGGGTGAAGCGGCTCACAAGAATTAAAGCCAAGTATGAGAAAGATATGGAATTGGTCCCACAAGAGGTGAACAACATGAGAAAGAAGAAGACTAGTGAGGTAGAGGATCACTTAAAAAGCCACATCAGCGATCTTAAAGATGACCACAAAAAAGATTTCATCGAGGTCGAAGCACTTATTCATTATGTGGAAGATAACATGCATATGAACAGTTCCCTAAAAAAACAAATTACAGACTTGAAGTTGAAACAAAATGAAAAGGACCAGGCCGCAGTTTTCCATGACAATAAACTTCTCTCCGATCTTCTCTTGAGGATCAAAAGGGAAATTGAGAAAGCAGAGAATGAGAAAAGATTCAACTTCTGCGGATTGGAGAAGGGTGCCAATGAAACGTTGAAGAAGAAAAAGCTGAGGGAGCTGAAATCAGATTGTGAGGCGCTCGAACAGAAAATCAAGGAGCTGCACCTGGAAAGGGAGGAAATAATTAATTCAATGACTAAGAATATTCTGAGTGTGCAGGAAGAAGAAGCTGTGAAGAATGACCTTCTGGAAGGGAAGCTGAAAGCTCTTACAGACAGTCTAGAGGAGACAGAAGCTCAGGTCTGCTCCATGCTCTCTGCCTCCAACCTGGACCGAACTGCCCTGGCTGGGGTCATAAATAGGATTGAGACAAATTTTGACTACCATACAAACCTTCCGCCGACTCACCTACCAGGCATTTCCACCAGGAAATCACCTGCAGGACAGCGCGGTCCTCCCTCTGAGTACAGCATTGACACCAAAATGTCCTTGCCGAGATTGACCACCAAAAAGGTCCAGTTCACCAAGCAGACTCTGAAACCTAACAAGCTGCCGCTGAAGCACTTCCAAACCATTTCCACCAAGAAAATGCCTGCAGAAGATCACTGCCTGCCTTATGAGTACAGCTTCATGGTCGTGGGTGAATCATTGCCTACATAAACCCTTTTCACCAAAAACATCATTTTGCTTATTTTTCTTGCTAACTTTTGAATTTCTCATGAGGGGATTAATAAAGTTCCAAAGGAGTAACCGCCCTTTACCGAACCAAACCACCTGAAGACAACGCTGGAGTGCCAAGAACATCTACAACATTCTATCTCTTCAGCAACCAACTGGCTTATTAACTGGCTAAACTTACATTTTCCTCATAATCTTATTCCAGGTCTTCTTTCCCGACATGTTTCTCCTCAACTCTACGTGTTTACTCCAGTTTGCCATCGTGAAAATAGAAGAAATCAGTCAGTCAGAATAGATCAAACAAGTCATTCAAAAATAGATGATGGTGATGCTGATGATGATGATGATGATGATGATTCGATCCATGACCCCACCTCTATCTTTTATTTAAAAAGTCTCTAACAAAAGCATTTCAACCTGCATTTAATCGTTTTCAAGAAAGAAATGGAACAATATTTTTTAAACTATATTCTCTGTAAAAAGAAGGAAAAAAAGGTAATTAAATGAATTTCATGCGTTTAAATACTGTAAGGGTGAGTTACCATAGTAACGTCTTTATTTAGATTGCTCTTTGTTTTCCCTTGGCTGGTTAATTATTTATACCTTCTCTTTATTTTATCTGTATCCACTTTATTTTGACCTCTGCCTTCTCTGTGTGATGCTTTTAACTTAATAGGTTTTTATACTCTTGAAGATTATTGTTAATGATAATAATATGGTCTTAGCAACTAGTGAAAAATCAACAAAGTAGAACTTTTAAAGAAAGAGCACTTAAAATTATTCACATATAATTTAAAGAAAAAAACCCATAATATTTAATTAATAAAGAAACCAAAGAATTTCACTAAATTTTTTGCTTGACACAATAAGATATTGAACATTTTGTGTAATTATTTTGTTGTTTATTTCATTACAGATCATAGTTAAAGTCTTCCAAAGTTACATTTTTGTTCCAGTGTAAAGTAAGGATAGTTATTTTTCTTTAATTCATGAAATTAACCAAAGTGGAAAATAAATTGAGGAAGGCACATTTTTATTACGTCACTTCACAAGTGAGCAACCATCTGGAGCGGTTATCCAGATGTGGAACCTAGCATTTGAGACGGATGCGGTTCTAGCAAACTGTGCATTATTTGCGTTCTAGCTAGTAATATTTGCATACAGTGAAATCATTGTGTGTTATTTAATTCTGGTTGACGCTTATGTTAAACTATAAGTTCCAAAGTCGTCATCATACTACATCATAACAGCACAACTATTTTAATTGTGTGTTTCATAAACTCTAATAAAACCTCCAAAAGGAAGATTTTCACCAGATGAACGGTCAATGTGTGAAGGGTCTCTCTAGTCTGGTTGACCACTTAATGTGCTTCACAACATGAGACACCTTTCACCCATTCACACGAAACCATATTGTCGTGAGAGACGCTACCATGCGTGGCTCATCAGGAACAACAACCGTTCACACAATCATTCATACACCATCAAAAGGGAATCTCTGTCATTTGAGGTTCATTGCCCAAGAACATTTGTAGACTGCAGGGGTCAGGGGTCAAACAACCAACCGTTCAATAAGTGGATGAGTGCCACAGCTGTGATTATAGGAAACTGATTAAACTGCTACTATTTATAATAATTTGAATGCTAGTTATCAAACAAATTACAAATAAATATAAACTTTATTTTCAAAGTTTGTAAACTTTTTCGCTGCTTTGTGATTCTGTACATTAAGCTTACAGTTCCTTCAAGCAGTAATCATGTAAATCGTGACCGTCAGAAACACGAGATCTCTTCCCCCTGAGCTACAGCTGCCAGATGATTGACCCTGGGACAAAACTGCATCTAATCGGGGTCTTTGATCTTATATGTGCTTGAATTATATAGTTGGTCATTTACAATGGAATGTTAGAAACGCTGCACTTTGTTCTCTATGCTTCAAAACTGAATAATGACAATCCCATATTTTCATTTAAGAAAGTTTATCTGAGGAATTTACGATGATGTGGGATAAAATGATGATGTCATTGGGAAGTGTAGTTTGGATGTGTTTTGGAAATGTTACTTTGACGTCTTTGGGTCATGTGACCTTGATGTTTTTGATGTTTTTGTGACATCGATTCACAGTAAACTGAACTGCCGAGTAGGTTTAATATCCATTGAGGGCTCTTCATGTTTTCATCGGACTCCTATGAAACGGACACCGACACGAACACTTTCAGGTTTTCCGACGCGTGCTCTCTGTCCGCTGGTGGGAGTGTGCTCACCTGTGTGTGCGCGCACTTCTGTGTGTGTGTGTGTGTCAGTGCAGTTGTGTAAGTGTGTCGGTGTATCTCCAACATTAATGGGAAACCCTAATTCCCCATCCTGATGCTCCGAGGCGTCTCGTTTAACGGAGACTGCATGAGTTTCAGTTAAACAACTTCTAATGTTAGAATCGAGGAACAGGCGATTGATGCACTTACTACACATTTAAATGTCAAAACCTGCCAAAAATAACTTTTAGTTAGTATTTAGTCGGGAAGGTAGTAGGATTATTAGCATATTTAATTATTTACCTTGACTCGGGCAAACAGGGATGGATTATTATCCAAAGATGTTGGGACATATTAGATATATTGGAGCTTTTAGCAGCAGCTTTCTAACTCTAGGCTTTGCAGATTGGATATCGTCTACCACAACCCCCTGGTCATTGAGTAGATATCCAATATGGTCCAACGCTGCCAACTTGATCACTTTCTTTGGTGGATAGACTTTTGGAGTTTCAGTTCCTTCTGCCTTTTCCATGCAGAAAAGCCACCCACAAACGTAACACCACACGTTTTAACACCATGACATCAGTAATCGCGGTTAATAGCAAAAACCTTTAATCCAGACTCCATTTGCTCCGTTTCGTTTGAGCTTTGATGTTTGATTGTCTTTGATGCTGACGTCCATAAATGAGCGAGATGTCACGTTCATCTCCGCTGCTGTTATAACTAACAGACAGCACTGACAGTCACGCAACTGCAAAGAGTGAGGAATATAAGATTCCGATTTTTTCAATTTTAAATCAACATTCACGATGGAAGGAACAGGAAATACTATTCTGCCACTGATTCAATCGTTTTTCAGCAGTTTAACAGAGGGACCATGGGAATCGCTGAAATCAGGAAATCCTGGCAGTGCCACCAAGATTCTATTAGCAGACCTGCTTTTGAGAATAACAATAACTCTGGCTAAAGCCGTGAGGGCGACTCTTACGAGTGAATACACATCTGTGACGAAGGAGTACATTGAGTCCTGTCTGGGTGACAGACTCGTTCAGAGTTTCAGTCATGTTCTGAACCTCCCAGACAACGACACGAGCATCAGCACCAACTGCCTTTCAGACTTGGTGATCACAGAGGTCACAGAATACATCAACTCTGCCCTCTCCAGCAGCAAGATGACTTCTTCAGAATCTGTAGTGTATTATCGTATTACCCCGCCTGAAACACTGAACTCTATGGTTTGCCATGCAACCGAAATGCTGAAGGACTTCATGACCAAGACTACATGCAAACCGCGAACATGTAGACAGGAGCCCATCCTATTTCCCGAGGAAGACGTGGACATTGACGACAGATTCATACCGGAATCCCGAAAGCAGGTGTCTAAAGCTGTCCATAAAAAGCTCTGCACAGAGTTGAGCAGCATGATGGATTCCATTCTGGACGACATGCCACACTCTTCTGTGGAGCTGGTGAAATTTCAAATTTCTCAGGAGGTTAAAGCTACTACAGACAAAATCACAATGTCAATCGCTACGAATTTCAACGAGTCTGTTTCAAAAGAGAAGTGGACAGAGACTGTGCAAGACTTGAAGAGTAATCTTCACAACCTTTTCACAAAATGTGTTGCCAACGGATTGATTCATCGCATAATGGCGCAGATGATCAACAAATTCCCCATGCAGAACCAGCGGGACGGAGACCCAGTCAATGAAGCCAGTTATAAACAGGATTGAAGGCCTGATAATAACTCCATACCTTATCATATTCTTCTACAACCACCCGACAGCTGCAGTTTCTTCAAGGAGTGTCCCTTCCTACGTTTCCTGCTGTCAGTCGTCGTATCACCTTTGGAAAATAGTGGCTTTTCAGGTACCTTATCAACCGACCAGCTTCTCTTTATATCATTGAATATGATAATGTTATGTTTTACCCTGTTAAAGATCAATACTCTTGAATATTCTAGTGTTTATTTAGGATCCTCCGGAGTTAATAACTTGTGAATCACAGTTGTGCCTTGAGTCAACACAAAAGAATATATCTGTATACGGAACAGAGGTGGAAGCAAAAGGGGTTCCAGCATGAGGGATTATTTGCATTGTTTAATAAATAAAACATTATGTGTGTTAACATATAGGGAGTAATAGTTACTTTTATCAAAATACGTACGAGAGTAAATACATGCAAACTCTGCTTAAGTAGAGTAACTATGAAATGTACTTTGTTACTTTCCTCTGCTAATTGCAGACCCTTAAATGACATCTATTTATTTATTTTTTAACCTAATTGTCATTATTGCTCACACCTTCGAAACAAACCAAGCATTTCAGTTTGTCTAACCCTGTAATCTCACGTCATAGTTCACTCCTCAGAAGAACTTTCTCAAATGAAAATGTTATTGCGTTATTTTGTGTGGTTGTGTCAGGCCTCCGTAAAATGTTCAAAGTATTTTTTTTGTGTCTGTTTTGGAATAAATACCTTGTGAAGTAAAAGTTTGTGGATTTCATTGCTGGAATCCAAGAGTTTTGAATCCTCAGGAGAGCAGAATGCGCTTTAAGATTTTTGCAGTGCATGCAGAAACATTCCCCTGAAGACGCTCAATTCTGTTTGTGGACTGGTTCTACTGTGATAAAACTCCTGCACGAAACACCCTGCATAAGATTAACGAACAAGGCCACCGGGAAGTTCTCACCACCATAATCTGATCTAACTTTAGGTGGTCCACTAAAGCACTTGTTCGTAAGAAACCCAGACAAGCTTCTCTAATGGTGGCATGGTTTTCAGTGTTGCTTGAGGTTCAGTGTGTAAGATTTAGGGGTATGTCTCCGAAGAAATGCAATGTAATATTCATAACTATGCATTTTCTGTGTATTTTCAGCTCAAAGGAAAAAGTTTTTTTTAATGTTTATTTACAAAAAGCCCTTATTTCCTTTGAGCAGGTCGTGATTTCCATATGGGAGCCACCATGTTGGTACAGACGGAGAGGGATCTTGCGTTTTGAGTTGTCACTCTGTTTTGTGTTTCGACAAATGCCAATGTCTTCTATTAATGCAAACCACAATCATTTTCTTCACTATCAACACCTAAATGAAGTTACCAGGGTTTCAGTGTTTACTCTGTAATATTGACATAGGCATAAGCCAATGATTAGCACTCAATAGATATATTTGTTATTAGAATCCAAAACCAGGAGGGAATAAACTAACCATCGTAAAGCATCAAACATCACCTTTAATGATTGTCTGTTAATCTGAAGGAACTGCCATTTCTCTGCTAACATTGTTCAAGTTGGTTGCTTGACCAATAGCCATTTAAAAGAATCTCCTGAGTAACGTCATGCACGTCAATTCTGACTGGTTAAAATGATGTTTGAAATATCCACAACTTTCATTCTGCCTAATCAAAACTGAATTACGATATCTGTAATTATTATTTAGGACATGTGATGAAGACTTGGGAAGGTCTGCAGACTTGGGAAGGTCTGCATTCCCAAGTGTCATTGGGAATGCAGACCTTATTGACTTTACTCAGAATGACCTTATAGTACAGGTTTGTATTAGTCATAATTTAATTATGACTTGTCAAAATGACCTTGATATCTCAAAAGTTAAATATCATCCTTAACAATAACATCCTTGTTGAAGATAAAGGGGATGACATGTGACATTGATGCCTTTGATATTATTGTGACATGAAATGAATGGATGAATATTAACATTAATGGCCCAACTTTTGTTTGCTCAAATGACTGTTTTAAGAAGAATAGACGAAATAACTAGCGTCCGGCATAGAAAGTTAAGTGTTTGGAAGCTTTTCAGGAATAGCATCTACAATGCCACTCAAAAAGCAAAGTAAAGGTAAAAAACCTGCAACGGCAACAGCCGACGTCAAAGTGAAGATGTCCGATGAGGTTCTGGAGGAGCAAATTGTTCAACTTCAAGAGGAACTCGATAGAGAGAATCAGGAGAGAAACTATTTTCAGCTGAAGAGGGACATGATCCAGAACTTTTGGTGGACCAGAGACAGACGGCTGGTGGAGTTAAATGCGGAGCAGGAAATCTTGGAGATAGAAATAGAAGATGATGATCAGCGCCACCAAGAGGAGATTGTAGCATACAAGCAGGAGATAAAGGAACTCCTGCAGCATTACAAGAAGACGGTATCTCATTTGGAATCGGGTGCTTTACACTCCAGCGAGGTCATTCAGAAAGAACAGGAGAAATTAGAGATCATGCTTCATGAGGCAAATGTGAACACACAAGAAATCATTGATGAAAACTTGATGAAGAGGTTGGCGATGGAACATGATCAGGACATGACTGAAACAATGGACAGCTGGGTGAAGCGGCTCGCAAAAATTAAAGCCAAGTATGAGAAAGATATGGAGTTGATCACACAAGAGGTGAACAACATGAGAAAGAAGAAGACTAGTGAGGTAGAGGATCACTTAAAAAGCCACATCAGCGATCTTAAAGATGACCACAAGAAAGATTTCATCGAGGTCGAAGCACTTATTCATTATGTGGAAGATAACATGCATATGAACAGTTCCCTAAAAAAACAAATTACAGACTTGAAGTTGAAACAAAATGAAAAGGACCAGGCCGCAGTTTTCCACGACAATAAACTTCTCTCCGATCTTCTCTTGAGGATCAAGAAGGAAATCGAGAAAACAGAGAATGAGCAAAGATTCAACCTGTCCGGACTGGAAAATGGTGCCAATGAAACGCTCAAGGAAAAAACTATGAAGGAGCTGAAATCAGATTGTGAGGCGCTTGAACAGAAAATCAAGGAGCTGCACCTGGACAGGGATGAAATAATTAATTCAATGACTAAGAATATTCAAATTGTGGAGGAAGAAGAAGCTGTGAAGAATGACCTTCTGGAAGGGAAGCTGAAAGCTCTTACAGACAGACTAGAGGAGACAGAAGCTCAGGTCTGCTCCATGCTCTCTGCCTCCAACCTGGACCGAACTGCCCTGGCTGGGGTCATAAATAGGATTTAGACACATTTGGCCTCCATTATAATCTGCAGCTGACGCACATCCCAGGTATTTCCACCAGGAAATCACCTGCAGAACAACGAGGTCCTCCTTCAGAGTACAGAATTGACCACCAAAAAGGTCCAGTTCAGCAAGCAGACTCTGAAACCTAACAAGCTGCCGCTGAAGCACCAACCAATTCCACAAAGAAAACTTCTGCAGAAGAAACTGCAAAACTGGATTGTTCAGAAGGAGAACATTTACAACTTTCCTTTTCTCCAGCTCTCTTTCTTGAAATCTTTCCCTCAACATCTCTTACATCGACCACCATAGACTCATGTTCTTATTCTACATCTTCTTTCCCCAACTCCTTCTTTTCCTGTTCTTCTTCATGTTCTCATCTGTACGGTTTTCTCCACCTTTCCATCATGAAAGTAGAAGAAAACAGTCAAGATCAGAATAAATGAAACTAATTTAAAAAACAGATGATGGTGTTGATAGTTTGTTTGTTTAAACCAGTCCTATCTTGTAATGTTAACAAAGGCAAAATCTGATTCCTCTATCACAATCTGGCCCAAATAATGTGAGAAAATGGGGGTTTGTCCTGGAAAAATCGTAAAAGAAAAAGTTTCCTGTTGTATGAAAACCATAAAACCAAGTATCAGGAAAATGTTTAAATTTGTTTTTGTCTCTTAATGCTTACATACAAACAAATACATGTCGTGTGAACTTCTTCTTTTAAATGTTTTGAAATTGAAAAATAAGTGATTTTATTTCTTTATAATACAGTAAACTACCTCCAGGACGTAAAGAAATCCCTGCCCACCCCCAGCTGAACCACCCACCCCTCCACCTGTCAGACGCTCAGCCTTGGATCTCTGCATGTCTCCCACCAACATCCACGTCAGTAATCATTTCTCTCTGCTCAGGTTCTGATAACTGCCCCAATTCCATCGAGAGCATAACTAATGTTTACCCTGCTTTGCCTCGGGACACTCCTGACATTATCAGCTCCACTCTGTAGACTATGCTCCAACAATTACTATCTTCACGTCTGTTAAAGTCTGTCGTTTGTTTGTTGTACAACTTTTCTTATAGTAAACATTGAAAATGGGTCAGACATCACATTTGGGTCGACACTGTCTCCTGTGATAAAAATTGAGAAAGAGATTTCCTCACTGCTCTCCCTGTAAAAGCTCGAGCAGGTCCTCACAAGCCCAGAGAGGCTTCACGTAACCTCACACTAATGAGTTTACACCGTATGTGTACTCCTCGCCGCGACAGTGACCTCAAGACTGTCAGTTTGGCTGCAGCAGGTTCACTTAATGCTCAAATGTTGCGTCAAAAGTTATGACAATAGAGCTTTTGTCACAGAAGGCCTTTTCACAAAGTGAATTCAAAGATGGTTGAATCCCAGTTTAATTATTATTAAATTAATAAAGCCTCATATTATTGAATTTTGAATTTTTGGAAATTGGGAAGATTTATTCCCAATTAATAAATATAACTGAACGGATGGTAATGAAAGTGAATTATGTCCGGCCCTTTTGTGTGCAGACCAGACAATGTTGTCTGTCTGTCTGTCACAGGAAACCAGCAGCAGACCCAGATGCCTCCGTCTGCACAGTTCAGGTGAGCAGGATCAAACATTGACGGAGCGCTGAGTGTTTTTCATAATCCGCATCATAAACCCCCTTTAATCCTGTGAAATGGCCCACTGACTGACCCAAATAATCTCATCCGTGTTAGTCTGTTTCTGCTCCATGTTGGGCAGCTGTGGTTCAGACTCTGCCTCAGTGGATTTACAGTAAATAAGTCTTCAGTCATAGGTGACTTTAACGTGTGAATTAACGGACACTTGTCGTTTTATAAACTGCTTGAACATCTAATTAACCACCATACACTAAAACAAATAATCCCATTCACAGAGACAAACAGTCGTTTTATTCCTCGCAGTGATTCGCTCACGCCTCCGTAAAACACAACCACAGCCTCAGATGTCATAATAAGATGTTGAATATTTGCAGAACATTCTGATGTCTCAGAATTTAACCTTTTGGACAGAAAATAGCCCTCCCTTCATTTGAACTCATCAGACATTTATTTGAAATCTTGTGATGAGTATATGTGAACGGTAAAAAAATGTGTTTTCCGTTTTCAGAGGAGTTCAAGTGGACGCTTGTGACAAATGAAATGACTGTGTTCAGAAGAACGGGACAAACATGACGCCACATTGACCACTATAAGAGAAAAGTTCTTCAACACTCTCCACTGAATCCTGGAGAATGAGATGTACAGACTGATGAACAGCCAGAAATCGTCATCTATGAAGTCATGGCTGGGCCGGAGCGATTTAAATGTGAAATATCTGTGGAAAAGTGGATATTTTGACCTAAGAAAATCTTCAGACTTTGCTATAATAAAGTATGTTTGTAATACATGCTATGTTGACTCAAATATTTATTTTAAAGGTGTTTCACCCAGATTTTTTTTCCCATGAGCACCTTGGCCGATGAAAATCTTCATGTAATTCCTTTACTATCCACTAGATGGTGATAATTACACATTTATACTCATCCCACATTCCTGGACACTCTTGTAGCCCAGCAACTATTATGTTGATGTTTTGCTAAAAGTTTTCATTCTTCATGTCTGAATCCAATCTTAGCAGGACTTATGCAAAACATCCTCACTTCCAGAACCAGCACAACTTTGCGACACGCTGAGGCCTCCTGCATTTCACATGGCATCACCACATCTCTGTCCAGCTGTGACGTGACGAGACGTGACTCTGTCATCACTCATCTAACGGAGGAGCACATTTCATGAAGCTTCCAAGCACCTGATAGGAAATCACGTGTTTTTGAGAGAAACTCATCACCTCTCATATCTTGTGCGGGAAGCTGAACATCTGCCTCCTCTCCCTGTATAAAAGTAGATCGCCCACACCTTTAAATTGCCTTGTCACATGTTGCAGAGGCATATAATGGAAGGAAATATGCAGTGTGGGCTGAAAGATATCTCTGGTCCCCAAGCCCCACCACTCAGCCATTGTCCTCTCGACCTTGGCCCGCTGATTTAACGGGACACACGCCACAAACCGCTCTCCTTGTGAAGGATCGACGTGTTTATAGCCGCAGGTAATAATGTGTGACGGGAGGCTGGATGACAGAGATGTAGCCCGAAGCAAAAATATCTGTTTCTTTCAGACATTGTCAGTTATTCATCTACACTCAAAAAAAGTTAATCTTTGTATCAACTTAAAAATCGAAGAAGAAAAAAATCTCCACATAATGAAATTGCTTTTTTTGTTTAAATTCATTCTATTTATTTGTGTTTCTTTGGTCTAACTTAATATAACTGTAATCTGGTTGGAATCAATATAATTAACTTGGGTTTATTCAATTTAGTTACTTGGATTAAGGCAAACTTCATTTTATAGACTTGATCCCACTTATTTACAAATAGTAAAATGACCCTACTTAATGAAGTTTATCCAACCCAAATGAAGCGAGTTGGCCCAAATGCATTTAGTGCGTAAAGAAACCCATTACTTCATAAGCAACACACATTAAACTTGTGTAACAGCCATTTTCCTGTTTTTGAGTGCAATACATGCAGGATATCCAATGATGCAAAAGCCCTATATATATATATAAATATTTTTTTGTTTTTTCAGGTTTTCCAAAGATGCAAAAAAGATTTTCTACTCCACAGTTACATTTTACAGGGAGGTGGTGATACAGCGTTTCCCAGCTGAAACTGTGTGAGAGGCGGGAAAACGCCCTGGACGGGCTGCCAGTTCATCACAGACCCGACACTTAGAGCGACAAACAATCCATCATGTTCACATCCATGACAAAGTACTTGGTTTTCATGGTTTTGGACTGCAGGAGGAAACATCCGGAGCCACGTCTGACAGAGAAAGGACTCAGGTCTGGAATGGAGAAGCATGACCCGGCTTTGAGGTGACAGAGAAAATGGGCCATACATAAGCTTTGTTCAGTATAATAATTTAAAAAGAACAACTTTTCATTATCTTAGAAGACAGAAAAATGTCATCTTCCTAAAATTACCATAAAATACATCACACTTTTACGACTTAATGTTTCTAACTAACGTCTAAATGTCCCTTTTGCGTTTAAGGGTTAATGTTATGAGTCTGCAGATGGTGAAGAATAACACACTGTCCCTCATCTGGGGTCGAAGGTCGTCTTTGTGATCTGGACCTCTGGCTCATAGAAAGTGTGGGAGAATTACATTTTCAAATTTTGAAGTGAAAACATCATCAGGTGTGTGCGTGTTGTGTGAGAATAATTTGTTTACAGACAGATAACATCTTAAGTCTGGGCTTTAACAAAAGAAGAAGAAAACAGAAGAAGATTATGGCCACATGAATAATTTATTTTAAAAGTACGACTTGAAAATTTTAAAGTCACATCTTTGACTTGTGCAAACATTACACAAGATTATAAAAAGGTCTTCCAACCGGACCTCAGAGGATCCACAGACTTCTGGTTTGAGTCTTTTTTTCTTCATATTTGTCCTTAAACATCTTTCATATCCGCCCACGTGATTGAACTGATTTTCCATCTGTGATTGATCATGCCATATGTAAAAAAAATGTATAATAAGTATCTCTCTGAAAATGAGTTTACGGTAAGCTGCAAACTTTTATTTTGTTTTATCTCTGGGTGAATCTGACAGTGGGGTTTCATCCCCACAGCTCGCGCGGATCAGGCTGTGAACGCGCCTCTCCAGACGCGCAGTGGTGACCGGCGCGTCACACTGGCGGAGATGTGGAGGTTAGTTGCTTCTCGGTGCATCACTCCAATCCCAAAGCCCAGTCTCTGCCCCATTTGTGCAGTGGAAGGAAAGGATTTCGCTTTGCACTCTGTCAAATCACGTCTCGCTGTGAGGTTTGTTTCCTGGGGTCCCGGTGCGTGGACGTGCGGACGCCGGACAGGTGGTGCTGTGAGGCGCACTGTTGCTCGGCTCGCATCTCTGCAGCAAACCCGAGCTGGAAATGATCTTGAGCTCAGCTGAGCGGAGGAGCCCAGAGGTGAGTGTCCACCGGTGGGTGCAGGGACGGGGCGGCAGACCCGCTTGAACAGACAAGGACTCCCGGCTCCGTGTCCGTGTCCTCTACGGGGAGCGCAGCACTGCGGCGCCCCGCACCAGTTCCTGAATATTTCATGCATCTAAAAGAATGTCCACAAATGCTGAGGTGACTTTATCATGCAGGCTGGGAATTATTTATGACTGGGTGCCTCTAGTGTATTGAATGGTGGCACTGTAAAGTTTGCAGATTTAACCCCCTGAACGCATCACATAACTCGGGTCAGTCATCCAGTGCTGTCGGTCAAGCTGTGGAAATGATGAGTAAGCTGTTATAGAATTCATTGCATCAAGTCTGACACTCATATTAGGATGCTGCTGCTGCTGCTTAGAGGAATGTAATATAAGATGCAAACGTCAGTGAAGATATGTATGCAATCGTGGAGTTCCCTCCAAGGCTGCCTTGCTTCATGAGGCAGCAGAGGTCCTGCTTTCTTTGTCTACTTGTGGAGCAAAGTCATGAAATCTCAAATCCTGAAGGGCGCAGGCTGAGGGATTCCACTACAACACCAGGAAACTATCAATCAAAGTTCGTTCACTTGATGTTAAAATGGAGCAAATCATTAATCACGTGTATCGAAGGCCACCCTCCCACTGGGATGACTGATTGAAACATAGAAATTAAAAAAGTGATGCGAGGACAGATGAAGGATACGATGCAATAATCAAATTCAATTCTAGTCAGCGTGCTGCGGGATCTTAGTTTGCATGCCTGTTGCATGCTTTTATTATCTTAAATTTTTTGCTGGGAGTCGAAGCTGATCATGTTTTCCTTCCTCCCTCCATCCCTTCCTCTATCTCCTAATGGTGTCATGTTTTCCTGCCTCCACCCTTAGGTGAGACTCTCAGTCTACAGAGGGTCACGGCCACCAACAACACATCAGCCATCCTCCTCCTGACTGGCAGGAGTCGTCCGTCTGTCCGTCTCATCTACACTGCACAGAGGAAACGGAGTCTGGACTGCCTGCCCGTGGTTGCCCGAGCCCACCGCACCTAGTGTGTGTGTGTGTGTGTGTGTGTGTTTGTTTGCAAATATGTGTGGCTGTGTCAAGGTGGATTATTAAGAGGAAGACGGATCCTGTTAAAGTCAGCAAAACCGAGCCAGCTGCTGTGTGTCAGGGTTGAGCAGTCCAGCACGTGAGACTAAGTGGTGTGTGTGTGTGTGTGTGTGTGTGTGTTTGTGTGTGAGGAAGGGTTGATGTTGACCAGGCTATGAGTGCGTCTCGAAAGGAGAAGCCATTTGACGTTGAGAGGTGAGAAGTAAAGGAGAATCAGTAAGAGGAGCAGCCATGGGGCTCGGACAGTCCTCCAAAGCGCCGGTCACTATGGACACAGATGAAGGTGAGTAACGAAGAAATGAACAGTCATCACTTGAATTTTTCTTTCTCTACAAACCTAATGGAGATAAAAAAGGGTACAGACTTAAAATAAGTTGTGTGCCTCGTTCACTTCCAGTAAATACTTGGACTGATATAATCCTGTTCAGGTCTGAGGCACCAGAGAAGCTCTTTTGGTCAACTTGACTGTCCTTTAAAATGCAAAAAATGTTTCTCAAATACGTCTCAAGCTCTTGTAGAAGCTTTGGAAGTGAGTTATTCATTTCTTGAATACCAAATGAGAATATTTTCTTAAAGTCTCTCAGACTGATTAGTATCAAGGTCACCATCAAAAGGAGTTATTACTCTGACGAGCAAAGCTCTTGCTCTGAATTTATTCCCCATTTATTGGTGACATGCATAGACTATTTAATTTGAATTTATTGATCCGAGCCAGTCTGTGAAATTAATTCCGCTCTGGCTCCATCCCCAAAACTTCCAAAACATCAGCGCCTCACGCTCCTGTGATTAAGTCACAAGTGAAGTGGCTTTCCCAGGTTAACTTCACGCCACTTCTGTAATGATCAGACATAAAATGACGTCCGATTCAATGAAAATATTTGAGCCCTGAACCTAATAAACAAGCTAGAAATCTGTTAATTATCATTAGCATTAAATTTGATTTGTGTTTCTGTTTAGAGGTGTCTGATGTTAGTGTTACAACTGAAATAATGTTTAATCCTGTGTCAGTTTACACAGGTGTACTTTATTACACCTTTATTACACCTTTATTACACATGTTCTTGACGCGTCACTAATAACAGAGCATCTCTGTATTCTTACTTCTTACTTACAAAATGCTACCTTTTTGACTTCTCCCTCACAGAAGAGCGTAGGCGTTTTCACCGAGAGCAGAGAAATAATAAACAAAGAGAAACACTGTTTTGAAGCAAAAAAAAAAAAAAAGGCCCCCTCCCACTGGAAACAAAGTAATCCCCTCGCTGATGAAATTCATGTCAGGCAAAGGGGGGGATTCTCCCTTTAATGGTGGAGGAACCAAACGGGTTGAGCGCATGTCGAGAGAACATCATACGCTCACTCCTTCTGAGTAGCAATAAACATGCAAATTGAGTTTTCACTGTAAAACTCAGCTTCAGTGTAGTTAAGTCCACAGAGGTGGAGTTTACCTTTGTTTGTTGATTCAAGAGAAAACTACTGAGTGGAGTAGATAATCACTTCATGTTAAAGCTTTCTATTATCTATAACTTCCTATTCAGCCTGAATTAACCACACGTACGTGGTTTGAACGTTATGAAGACTTTGGGGTGAAATAATTCAACCGTCTGTCTATTAGTAGCAGGAAAAAGTCCATTTCATTCACTTTTAGATGCCCTAAAGCTGTGCGTCTTATAATGGGTTTATTCAATGTGCTTATATCAACATTTATGTTGCATTTATGGGGATTTTCATGTGACTTAGCTCACATTCAGAGGGTATGGTGTGTCTCAGTTCGGGGTATATTTACCCCTAGTGGTACTTTAGAGTGTTGCAGGGAGATTTTGAAAAGATATCAGTCATGTTTGATTCCCAAAATTCAAATTCAGGGGGTATGGAATGTCCACATTTCCTTTAAAAACATCTGGATAGAATTCAAGAAAATTCTAGATGTCATTTGTTAGGACACTTAAGGTGTGCATACTTTGGTTTCTTCAATTTATATATTTTCAAAATTTTTAGCCACATAGAAGTAGTCAAATTATCAGTTTAATTTTCATTTGACAATTTGCTCACTTCCTACCATGATGGATTTTATGGTTTATTCAAATCTCCTTAATCATAAAAATTTCACACTTCCTTTAAAAGGTTTGCATCGCATAATTACTTTCTACAATTAGCTTATTTTACCATTTTTAGGCATATTTTAGGTGATTTTTATGTCATTTTGCTGTGACTTTGAGAGTATGGTCTACCCACATCCCCTCAAAAACTACTATAATGATCAACGATATTTCACATATACTTTATAAGCTTCCTAAAGGTGTGCTTCTATTATACTTTATTTGCCTATTTTTAGATTTGTAAGTATTTTTGAACTTCAATTTTCTTGTTAATTTGCTAACATTCACTCATAACATAGGTCGTCGTCTATCCACAGCTCCTGTAAAACTCAACAATCCACACATCTTTTATAGAACTCCTCTAGGTCATAGTTGGTTTCTTCAATTTGCATTTTCTAGTTACTTCATGAGTCATCTTTGAGTCTTTCAATCTTAACTTTCAGTATAAATTGTGAGACTGTGACTCACCTACTCCTTTAAATACCCCTCTTGTAGGATATTATATTCTGCTCTCATTTTTGACATTCATAAAAACATTAGAAAACTATTTAACCCTTATTCAACCTTTTTGGTTGTATCAAGTTACGTAATTCTGTTCAGTAAGTCCTCATGACCTTTAATATGCCAAAAAATAAAGTCATACTCAATAGCCACGGTTAATGCTTCCTCCATCGTGGCCCCTTAGATCTGTGGTGTCCCACATGGCTCCTTCCTTGGCCCCTTACACTCTAGCATATACATGCAGCCGCTGGGTCCCATAATAAACAGGTTCAGTCACATTTTTCAGAAAGAGACAGTGATGAAAAATGTGCTCAACCAATCAGCTGAACAGCAGCCCTGAAATTAAGATTTCTGTCAAAAGTGTCAAAAACAATTTGGCAAAAAAATTAAACGAATGAACAGCAGATAAAATCAAACATGTTGAAGCTCATTTTCTCCGAGGAAATGATTAATTGATTTACAGAAAGGTGAGTGCGTGAAGGTGAACTCTGTCGAGACACGTTTATGTCCTCAGAGAGGGATGTGTGTCCCACACGCTCCTTCTTTGACTCTTACATTTTCCACTTCAGGAGCCTCTGGCGGATTCACGCTGTTTATTTCCTTCTTGTCTGCATATTGGGCTTTTTTATCATTTATTATGCCCTATTTTACACAATGTAAAATAGGGCATAACTGATGACTTCATGCATCAGTGAGCTGCTTTTTGCACAGGCAGACTTGAGCGTTTATTAGGATATATGTTGACTCGTAGTTTATTTTCCTGCTGTCAGAACCACCCGGCACCAAATGCGTAGTAATCCCTGATGTAAGTAATCCCAGACAAAAAGCACTATTTACTCATATTTGAGGGGTGGTTTCCTAAAAACAACAGTGCCTGTCGTCTGTTTTGGAAAGTAACCCAGCCGTGAGAAACTGTTTTGGTTGTGTTTTAAAGATTCATGCCTTCAGCGGTCATGAATCGGCTGGAGGCTTGATGCAACAGACGAGAGGGGAGCTTTGAGACACTGACTGACACAGTGTTGGTTTTGGTCTTGATTCATATTAAAAAAGGAGTAAAACCATCTCTGCTCTACGGCCACAACCTGACCAGACTTATTCTACTAATTCTTTAAAATCTATATTTGCATTTCTTTATGTGAAGTGCAACGAGGACATATCGGGTTGACGTTGTCCACCTGTCTGTCTTTATGTTCCAGAGTATGGTCTCGAAGCATAACGACAGACACCTGTCTGGATAATTCCAGCTGTCGAAAAACAGCTGGATAGAATTAAACTTATTCTCAGGCGCCTTAAAGATGTGGACCTCATACTTGGTTTCTTCAATTTCCTTATATTCCCGAAAAGTCGGATATTTAAGATCAGTTGCATATTCTTGCCACTAGAGGGAGATTTATATCTATAGTAACAATACTTGGGCATCATATTTCATTGAGGATTAACATGACATGACTTATTTAATTAAACATTTCCACATGTGCAAGAGACAAGAGTCACAAACAGCCCAAATGTGTGAGCAGTTTGATTATATGGAAACCCACCTGTATGCCAACTGAAAGTATATGAACTGTATGTATGAGAGTATAAACAGGGATTCTGATAGAGAAAGGAAGGAAGGCATAGATGTATCTGTATACATACAGTGATTGAAATGAGTGATTTCTTGACGTCTGGAACGTCCTCTGGGCCAGTATAAAAGCTTTTTTGGACTCTGTATCAATGTCTGACCTCCAGAATATCTTCTCTCTATGTCATTTATATCAGCTTTTTTGTTTTTTTTACATCCAGACATGAGATGTAAGATGATCCCACATCACAGATGCTCTGTGGGAGGGGCTCTTTGCGGTTGAATCAGTGTGATCACTCCAATCCACACTGATTAGCATATGTCAATCAAATTTGAATCGACCCGCAGATAATTTCCTCGGTTAGTTTAAGTCATCGAAATGGCTATCAATGTGTCAATTCCACTTGTGCCCATTTCACGCTCTGCTGCTCATGTGTCCACCATTTATCACAGCACATTAACTCATACGGAGTTCCTCAGCTGAAATATCTCAGCCTTCCTTTTATATGAGAATCTGCTTCTCTCTCTCTCTGTCTCTCTCTCTCTCTCTCTCTCCCTCTCTCTCCCATTTGTATGACTGTCTGTCCCCCTCTCTCTCTCTCTCCCCTTGTCTGACTGTCTGCCTCTTTCTCTTTCTCCCCCTCTCTCTCTCTCTCTCTCTCTCTCTCTCTCTTCCATTTGTATGACTGTCTGCCCCTCTCTCTCTCTTTCTCGCTCTCCCTTTGTATAACTGTCTGCCTCTCTCTCGCTCTCTCTCTCTCTCCCTTTGTATGACTGTCTGCCTCTCTCTCTCTCTCTCTCTCTCTTCCGTCACATCCACACTTGCAGCTGTTTCTCTGAAAACCCATCAGTGTAGAATCTTGAGACTCTGAAGAGATTGGCTCATGATAATATCGAGTGTGTGCGCGTGTGTTTATGTTAACTATTGTCATTTTTGAGCCTGTGTGTGTGTTTGTCTGTGCGTGTGTGCGCGTTATGAAACAGGCATCATCATACGGTCGCCTTCGGAGGAGGTTGTGTAAACACTCCAACACAGATCCGTGTGAGGGGAGAAGTGCCAGTGATATGTGACTAACAGAGCATATCATTAACTGTCACATCCAATAGATCTAGTGACTGCAGGCGGAATAAGTGTGTCTGTGTGCGTGTGTGTGTGTGTGTGTGTGTGTGTGTGTGTGTGTTGCAAGGGAGGCAGGGGATGTTTTCAGTAAGACTATATACTGTATGTGCCAATGCATCCAGGATATAGGTGTGAGCATCTACATATGTGTGTGTGTGTTTGTGTGTGTTTGTGTGTGTTTGTGGTGAGGTGGGTGCAGCAGCTGTTCCATCCTAATGGGAATGAAGCAGGGAAACCGACTGTCCTGGTTGCCATGGCAGCTAGAAGCAAACAACCCCATCTGGTTCCAATTGGTGATAAATGTTGCTGATAGATGAGAGCGAGGAAGGGCGCTGGTTTAGGATGTGTCTGTGTGCGACTAAACCAGAGTGTGAGTTTGTGAGAGAGAGAGAGAGAGAGAGAGAGAGAGAGAGAGAGAGAGCATGTTTAATAAATGTGCACAGGAGACACTAAGATCATACCCAGCAGCAAAAAGCAGAGAGATAAAAATGTGTTTTTGGTTCGGCTCATGCGACAAACATAAAAGGCGTCTTTGTGCTGAGGCTTATTTTGATTCACTGCTATGTCATGTAAGTGACCTGTGTTTGCCCCGCAGGCCTCCATCTGCTTCAGCTTCACTGTCTGCATTGTTTTTCAAATGGACACAAAGTAAAACCTCACAGGGATCCTGCTGCATCTGTAGAAACACAAAACACTAAATCTATTTCAGTTTAAGGCTTTTTAAGAGTTTATTCAACGAGGATTAAAGCCTCATTTGATTCAGCAGCAACAACCTCCAACACACTTTGATGTTAGCTAATGTTGGCTTTTAATAATGATGAAGACGAGAAGATGAATTGCCGTCTTTCAAAATGTTTGAAAGACAGAAATATCCGTATTGATTTTCAATGATTTTCAATTTCATATCTTATATTTATATTTTATCTTAGCGGGAGGAAGAACTGGATTGATTTTGGGAAAGGTAAGTTGCATACTTCTGCCACTAGGGGCAGATTTATCTTCAGATGTTTTCTGGCCCTCATTACTCAACCGTTGGTTTGATTTATTCCAACTTTGGTGACTCTGAATCGACTCGAGGAGATCTATCTCACACGTCCAGATCTACAGCTTACATGGAGTTTTTTTTTTAAAATAGTGAAACAGAAGGAAAAGTTTAAACTTGTGTTTTTAGTAAATTCATTAATGCATTTTCTGCTCTTCTCTCTTGCAGTAAATTTTGACCACTTCCAGATCCTGAGGGCAATAGGAAAAGGAAGCTTCGGAAAAGTAAGTCCATGTTTGCCAACGTCTTTTCTTTTTCAAGGCGGAGAGAAGAAGATTAATCTGAATAATATCCCGTGTGAAACAAAAACAAAATTCCAAACATATAAATGAGTGAAGCAGGTCAGAAGTTATTTAAGACACAGAAACGGTACCATACCAGCGCTGGAGCGGTACCACTGTAAGAGGTCATCAGTGTTGCTCAGGAGCATGCAGTACATATTAATTATTATAATTAATTATTAATTACGCATCCCAGCTTTAAGGTTAAAAGGTTGTTATTGATTATTTTAAATTAAGAGTGTAAGGACCTGCACGTTTGTTGGGTCTTTAGAATAATGAGTCGCTAATCTGCTGCCAGGACCTCTTACAATTACAGATAATCATCTCTTCTTCTTCACACCAGGAAAGCTGCTTCCTCCTGCATTAAAATAAAAACAAACATTTTCAGCTTGTACTGTGGGCTAAATGGTTCTGACCGTGTCGTTCCACCAACAAGCTGAAGTTTAAAAGTTTGCAAACTTGGACCAAAATGGACAACATTTGCAGAAATTTGTTGATCTTGAGAGTGAAAACATTGCTTTTATATCCTGATAAAGTGTTTAAAATTCTCCTTTTTTGGTCTGTTTAACTGAATTATTGACCCACGAACTATAGAGGCATCAGAACGACTCATTCGTTTAAATCAGGGGCCTCGGCTGGAGAGACAGAGGACGGAGAAATACTGGAATAGAAACACACAAATCTAAATAAATGTTTAATTCCATGAGTTTTAAATAATTATGATCTGGGCTGGTCCGCTGACAGCCCCTCATGTATTTGTTATAACCACGTGTGAGGCCGGCACATACTTCCTGCTCCACTCTGGATGAGTCAGGGTTAGTGACCACGACCTGTCGTCCACGCCGAAGGTTGTGGGTCCAACGCCCAGGTGAGGCAGAATGGATCTTATATCCACTCACGGACCGCCGGTGTGAATTTCAGACACGACCATCAGGTTTAATGATAATCTGAGAAAGCGTGGGAGGATGGTTATGAAGCTATAAATGCCAGCGCTGATGTAAATCTCTGAATGTTGAACAGCTGAAAGCGAACTGGCGCCAAGACGCTTTCGCCAAGACGAGCTGTTAAGTGAGATGACTTCCTCCGCAGGATATTCCCACGGGATAAATACAGTATTTTAATCTGGATAGTCTTTTCAAATGACTGCCTTGAATGAAAGTACTATGTTATTGAATCAAGAAAAAGTGACTAGGGAAAGTCTTCTGTTCGAGTAGATGTTTGATGATCCTAATAAAGTGGAGTAAATGTGAGTTATATTCAGAGAGGTTTTTCAGAGTAACTTGTAACTATGAGTTCAGTATGGAAGCCAAGAACGACCCTAGTGGCAGTGAGATAATTATCATCCGACGAGCAACGGTTTTCACAAGATAACAAGTTGATTCGATTTTCTCACGTTACCGAGAAAACAAAGTGTCGTAATATCCCGAGAAGTCGGGGGTATTATGGAATCGTCATTGCGGCCGCGTCTGCCATAGAACCTTTATGTTAACGCAATAACTCAGAAACTATTTCGCGGATCATCTCTAAATTGAATCACTACGTAGAACCTAGTGAGAGGAAGAACTGGGTTGATTTTGGGAAGGTTTGGTTTTATATTTCCAACACTAGCAGGAACTTTATCTTCAAAAGTTTTTTGGAGCATAATTTCACCACCGTTGGTCCGATTTAATCCAGATTTGATGCATTTGAATCGACTCTTTGAGTCGATCTGAGTAGGCCGTGTATATATATCATATTTTACTCCCGATAATTCATATTTTTACTTACTTACTATTTGAGGACTTCTATTTCCAATTTTTTGTAAAACGCAGGGGATTTGAGGCTTTTCCTGGGATACACCTTTGCTGTCTGTGACGACACCTCAATCCTTTTAAGTCAAACTATTGAACTTTCTTACGCAGCAGTTTTCTTATCGCTATTGATGCAGCATCCTTTGTTGGCACATATCATTCTGTTTTTATCTTCAAGCCTCGGCACAACAAACAAACATGGCGAATAATGAATCACGCCCCACCTCTGTCATCGCTTACAACACATTATATTATAAATCCTCTTTTTCTCTCGCTCTCTGGACTAAACAAAAGCTTCCCCGAAAACAAATCTGGGGTTAGAGCAGTGCCGTTTGAGCCCAGGGTAATCAGCCCTTACATGTGAGCATGTATGTATGTGTGTGACGTCTGCAGAGACCCACGGAGCGTCTATCGCTCTACCAGACAACAGATAAGCAGACTAATCACAGTAGATGGCGAGCTGTTCCAGGGAGGAGTGAAGCGATCAGGGTTGGGCTGATTAACCGTGCCAGCTGGTCCACAGATCACTCTCTTAGATCGGCGTAATCACAGGCTTATTGAAGCTGCGGCACCGACAACAACACGAAGTGGAATGATTGACAGATTGTACCAGGTGTTTTATTCTGCATGCACATCAGCGCGTTCCCCACTGATGTGAACTAAGAGCTCAAACATCTCTTACTTTTAATCATCTGCATGAAAAGAAAAACATTGTGTGACGGTGAATCCTATATCCGACTGCAAATGTTCCAAAGTTTATTTTGTGCTGCTCAATGTTCTGTGATCACATGGGATGAGTCATGGAGGAATGATGCTTTGCTACACGTTTCAGTCACACTGATATTTACCATTAAAATATGTTAGTGTGGTGGAATATGTTGGCTGTTCAAAGTTTCAGAATAAACAGGAAATTTGAGTATTCGTTTTTATTTTCATTGATTCACGGTGATAAACGTAACAAAGTGTTCTGATAGTATAAATTGTGCCTCATTCAGCTTTATCCTTGATTCTTAATCATTAAGTACTTATTTCCTGCTAGTTTTTTGAGACTAAATCTAATTTTCAACCCATTTAAGAAATTCAAATGCTTTAATAACATGTCGTATATTCCATTTATTTGAACAATTTGATATAAAACATTTTAGTAAGCTAGTTTATCTAGTTGTGACCGTCTAAGGCTCCGTTTGGCTGCAGCACATTTTATCTCAGAATCAGTGGGATTTCTTTTGGGAGCATTTTAATCCGGCTAGTTGATGAAAGGAAGTGGCCCAAGGAGCGATCCCTGAGGCGGGCCCTTATATACATCTCTGCTTGCTCACATTGAGCTCTACGTGGTCATTTTCAAACCAATAGAGAGTTTGTTGTGGCACACAAGCAGAAAGGAACAAATGAAATTCACCTTCTTGTGATCTTTCAGGTCTGCATCGTCCAGAAGAAGGACACCAAGAAGATGTACGCCATGAAGTACATGAACAAGCTGAAATGCGTGGAGCGGAACGAAGTGAGGAACGTCTTGAAAGAGCTGCAGATCATGCAGAACCTCGAACATCCCTTCCTGGTCAACTTCTGGTAAGACGCCGATGAGTATTTGAAGGTGTCGTTGTTCCATGTCTGCATTTCTTCTGATGGGATTGGAAACTCAAGATCAGACGGTCTCATATTGAGGACTCAGTGACTTTGACAACACCTTCAGTCCGTAAAATATGCACCCGGGAAGCCACTGTGTAAAATGTTAAGTACACTATGAGTCATTTCCACCTCAGCAGGTATTCTCCACCCAGGCTTGTGTCTAACACCATCAGCTACAGCAGGCATTTGAATGTGTTGCACTCGGTGTCACCCGTCGTATTTTGATGATGATGGTATCCTCTCCATAAATTTACAGACACACAGAAGGGCCACATCCCATTAAAGTAGGTCCGGCGTTACTTCTGTCCATCAGCGCTCTGTACTGTGAAGTTGCTAAAAGGAAAATGGTGTTAGCTCACTGATCCGAGCCTCAACTTTTATGGGCATGACCCGCCCCTCCAGTCGACTCCTCGTCTGCACATTCAGGGCCGGGGTGGGGGGGTTTGAGACGTCGGTCCTTTTACACCGCACATGTTTATCAAAGATGACTCTTCAGGTCATTTTCAGCATCACATTCATCATCATTTGAGAGGCGGAGCCTATGCCTGATGATTACGCCCGGCAAAGATTCACTCCGAAAGGCATCATTAAGTCTTGATTAGAACTCCCACTCTACATGGTTAGAAAGGAAACCACCCCAGGAGAGGGGATATCTGTCCAGAGATGATGAATACACCATGGTTGTGTAGATTTAAAAAAAAAATCTACGTAGTTTAATTCATTACATCCCCAGAGAGTCGGGGCTATTATGGAATCGTCATCAACGCCGCGTCCACCGCCGCAGATCCTTCCTGTTAACTCGACTAACTAAACCATGCCATGGATCATTTTCCAATTTTATTCCCACATAGACTTTAGTGTGAGGAAGAACTGGATTGTTTTTGGGAGTTCTTGGTTTTATTTTTCTGACACTAGGAATCGACTCGATGAGATCTATCCTGTATTTATCATATTTGACACTAAGAGGTATTATTTTATTCACTAGCAGGAGTTTTTTTTATGAAAAACACTGTTGTTCAGTGTGACAGCTGTTATATAACAATTAAAGTTTTAGAATTTAAGATCCCTTTTTGGTTGGTAGTTATGTAAGGAAGTAGATCTTCTGCAGCGTCCTCGTCGTCCCAGAGTTCTCAGCAGTAACATTCAGGATTCTGGTTCATAGAAAGGCGCTATAAGTCCAATTTATTATTATTATTAATCAGCCTTTGACTTCGGGTGCCTCGTAATTTATTCTACTTTTATCTCTTTTACCTTCATCTAATCAACCTTTTATCTTTTATCTCAGTTTGATAATGACGGCAGTAACTTTGATTTATTTTATTGTTTCTAATGCTTGTCTATTATCGGATTCTCTTACGGCTTTTTTTTAGCTGTTTATTTTACTCTTTAATCAATTTTTATTTTCATCCCTCGGTGTCTGGGGTCACTTGGTTTTAACCCTAAACCTTTTGTAAGCAACAATAAAAGGTGTTTGGTAACCTTTATTCAGCAGAATATATGACCTCCCCACCTTTTCTTACCGAGAACATGCAGGAGGAGGAGGAGGAGGAGGAAGATCAGGGATCGGGATCTCCAGAGGATTCATTTGACTCACTTTAAATGATTTAATTTGTTCATTTTCATGAAATATTTTGTCAGTTCATTGTTGAAGCAGCATGTTGGGACATGAAGGGCAACGAAATCTAGCGCTCGGGTCCCGGCGGGGAAGCAAAGATAAAAAAGAATACAATTAAACATCAGAATAAAAACTCTAAAAGCACACTTTGGATTTAGATTATTAGATTATGAGATTATCACTTTGTTGCACAGTGTACCATTATTAAACTACTTACAGGATCTGCATTTGCACCAGTGAAACGTTCAGGGAGAAAATGGGGGTTGAGGGTCTTGTTGATTGGACATTATTACACGTAGGCTGCCGTGGGGTCCAGGGATCAAACCGCTGATCCTCTCTTACCCTTCCTCATGTCTACTTTTCCTCTTTCTCCATCTATCCATCCATCTGTCCTCTATTTACCTACTTTTACGTTTTTTGACAGGCTGTCTGACAGAATCAATAGTAATCAAAACTTGTCTTTTAAAAGCATTTGAAAGCAGACAGAACTAAATTCTTCTGACTGGATAAGAAGAGACTAAAAACACAGTAGAACAGGAGCAGAACATCCAGTGGTACCAAGTCCAGAGAGTGGAGGAAAACCAGAGGGGAGCAGAGGATCAGAGAATAATGCAGTGTATGGAGTCATCTGACAAACAATGCCAGTGTTTGCTTGTTTTCTTCCGTGCTGCATTGGATAAGAAAAAAATAAAAGCTTCGGAAGTTAATGCTTTTGGCAGCGTTAACTCCCGCGGGGGGGGGGGTGATTTCCTCCAGAGATTTGCTTGGGTCAGCTCTCTCTCTCTCTCTCTCTCTCTCTCTATCTCCTGATGTCCTGAGGTAAACGCTGAAGGTCAGGGACGGCGGAGAGATTAGCAGGCGCATGAAGTAGACTAAGCGAACCACTACGCAGACTTGATCGTCTTCTTCCTCAGTCATTTGCTGCATTCTCTTCCTCTCTTTGCTCTTTATTTACCTCCTCTCCTCTTTCTTCTCCCACCAACTGCTTCACCTCCCCTCCTCTCCTCTCACTGCTGATGCTGCTGGGCATGAACTCAGGTGTCTGGTGGTGCTCTGCTGCAGCAGGCCATCACAAAGGTGGAAGACAGGAGGGGGGAAAAAATGAATTACAATAAAGTTAATCTTGAATCTTTAAATGAAATTGATAACTTCAAGGTCAATGGTAATAAGATTAGCTCAACTTTTTGCTGAAACATGTTTTTAGAAAACCATTTGACCCTCGTTAGACTTTTTTTGGTTGTATACAGTTACATAATTCTCTTTAGTAAGTCAGTTTAATATGCAAAAAAAACAACAACAACTACTTATTGAACAGGACTTTCTTGATTACCGTTGTTAATGCATCACTTTGGGCTGTGGCGTCCCCCAGGGCTCCATCGTCGGCCCCTTACTCTTCGCCTTATTTGCTGGCGCTGGCTCATGTTCTAAACAGGTTCAGTCACATTTGTCAATGTAAAATAGTGACTCAAAAAGAAACCAACCAAACACTTGAGGAGGACATTAAAGCGTTGAGGAGTCTTTATTTGTGACACAATGATTAGTTCTGCCAGATTCATCGGCGTAAGAGGAACACCTCTGGGCAGTAGACCACTTCCACTGAAAAGACAGAGTTACACCAGCAGCTGGAGATGGAAAGATGGAAAGATGGAAAGATGGAAAGATGGCAACCAGCATTACAAACTGTCTGTCTGTCCAACTGTAGCTTTTTTGAATTTTTCATTGATGGGTCAAACAATAATCACAATGAACATGCCTCCTCTCCTCCTCCTCCTCCTCCTCCTCTCTCACTGCTGTCGCTGATGGGCTTGAACTCTTGATGAAGGTGTCTGGTTGTGCTCTGATACAGCAGGCAACAACGCAGCATGGGCGTTTTCTGGGCATTTGTTAATTTTATATCTTAGACAGTCTAAATTTACCATAGAATGACAAATTGTTCGGTCAAGCATGTTTTTGTCAAACTCAAAATTATTCCATGATGAAATAATAATAATATTTCATGGAAAATAGATCATTTCAATTAGATTAGCTCAAGTGTGTGTTCTCAACATTTAAAAAAAAAAAAAAAAGCAGGTTTTTATAAAACCTTTCATTTCATTCCGTTGAAAATGCATTTATTCCAGCTGCTTGTAGGATAATATAATAATATAATAGAGTCCTTCATTTTTATTTTCTAAGACGTATTTCAAGAGCTTGACTACTTAAACTGATGATCATGAGGATAAACTAATGTTTAACTTTTTAAATCCATGGTGAGGCTTTCAGACTGGACGATGCTTCGTTCCATTACGGCATGTCTAAACTCAAATAGTGCGGAATGTGTAAAAGTCATTACATAACCGAAAGAGACGACGAGACAAAAAAAAAAAAAGTATAAAACACGGAGGAGTAAAAAGCTCCACTCGCTTCAGGGGAGTTTTTTCAGTCTTTATGTAATATTAAAGATGCATTTCTTTCTTTGCAGAAAAACTCAGAGTTATTCTCCATTCATGTGGATTTTTCCCCCTCAGAACTCTAAGCTTGAGTGACATAATGCTTCACAGAGGCAACGGTTTTACTGGGATTCCTTCAAGCATCCCGACACAAAGCGTCCGGTAGGCCTGAATTACGCCTTGTGCATTACCAGGGTTCATTCTCAAAGAATGCTTTGAGCAAAATTAAACTACAAAGCGCGTCCTTTAGTATCGGCAAAAAGTGCACTTCACATTTTCATTCTGCTTTCAATGCCTTAGGCATTGTTGATCGTTGGAAAGAAGCACGTCAGCACGGCGAGCGTTTGGCCTCACACCAAGGTGACCTGGCAAAATGGATGATCGATAGAATCGCGGGTGGCAGGAATAACAAAACACCCAGATCGAGCGCCGTCGCTAAAACCTACTGGAACCTTGATGGAAGTAAGACATGAGTGGACGAGAAGCAAGAAGTCATTATTTTAGAATACTCTGAGCTTGCTTTGGTGTCTGGGAGGCTTGTGTGTGTGTTTATTTCTGCATCAGAGGGCGTCGACGCGTGCCAGCTCAGGGAGCAGAGGGAGCGGACTGGAGGAGCTGTCACTCAGAGGAGGTCTTGGGAGGTGGGGTGGGAGGGAAGGTCGGAGTGCTGCCGGCATCGATCCAGCACGTCTCAGTCGGAGCGTCTGGCCAGCTGCGTCCATCCCAGCCAGGGACTTTGCTCTAATGGTGGGTGTGTGTGTGGGTGTGTGTGTGTGTGTGTGTGTGTGTGTGTGTGTGTGTGTGTGTTGTAGCACCTCTGATAGTAAAAACCCAAAGGATCTTGGGCGATGATGATTCCATAATCCTGTAATTTTTGTACTAATACGACTCTTTGGAAATACTCCATGACAACCTGCGTTCAAAACTTTACTTTTGTGAACTTATTAAAGTATTTTCAGAAGTTAGTACTTCAAAGTTTCAAAGTAAAAGTACCCATTGTGCAGTAGAGTCGTTCCTCTCTGTGTTTTACGGTTATATTTATCTCTATATTTACCTCTCAATGAATGTGCAGGTCTATGTTACAGTTCAGATGTTACAGGTTATGGTAATCTAACTACTTTATGCTGTTGAGGTTTTTAATGTAAAGTCAATTTGGAACTACAGGAACAAATGTCACCTGAGAAGTAACTACAGCTGTCAGAAAAAAGTAGTGGAGTAGAAAGAAACAATTTTACCTACTGAAAAGTTGTCGAGTAGAAATATGGAGTAGAAAAGAGTGGAAATACTCAAAGTACAAGTACCTCAATTGTGTACTTGAGTAAATGTACTTAGTTACCATCCACCGTTGCATTTCCATTATTTGTCAAAGATCGCAGAAATAGGGCCTGAAGTATGAGCCGTAATTTACATTTGAAAAAACAAAATAGACAAAAAGTGCGCCGTGTTGTGGAAGAGAGAAATCAAATCTATCTCAGCGCGTCTTCACGTGTCACCGCCGCCTCAGAGGGAGGGAGAAGAATCGTTTTTTGTCAGGACATGTTACCATTAGCTCGCCCCTGTGGTTTCTGGAGACCTCCATTACTGGAGTGGCCCGGGGCGTGTGGGCCTCTAAAAGCTTCATGCAGGATGTTCTCCATCAGACCGACTGCCTGGAGGGCTGTCATGGGGTCAGGTCCAAATGGATGTGTGGCGGAGCAGATACTGGCACTGAGAGAAAAGCTCCATGGAATTAGAGACACAGAGAAACTCAGAGATAAAGGAAGAAAAAGGACGAGAGAAGGGTAAGGGAGAAGTCTTGGAACATCATGCACATGTGGTCTTCATCTGCCTGCTGGTCTCTGCTCCCCGCTGCTGATGGGAGCTGGAGAACTTTTTCTCTCCTCGTCTGTCCATTACAGGCCGATAATAATGTCATGTAGCTGTCAAAATGAAGAGGGAGAAAGACTTGTAGAGGGTCATCAATGTATGTCGCTACTAATGCACAGAACAGACCATAATGTCCTCCTTATTCTTTCAATGCATGCAGCCATACTAGGAGGTCACCCAGTACGTGGTCTGGGTGTCTGTTGGTTAATATCTTCTGTAACAGTCTTCAAAGACTGATTGTATTTTTGTTTACTGTCATTTTTCTACCACATGACTGCATTTCCCTTCACTTTTACACAATAAGCAATATAAGGGTTAAGGTTTTTTCAAATTATTTTTACATTTTTGTACTTTATATTGTCTAATGTTTTTTATTTTTTTTTTATGATATATAAATTTCTTCTTTTTTTTTTATTAAAAAAAAGGACCTACCTAATCCCCCAACCTCATGGCTGCATTTCACTTTTCTTTTAACATGAAATATGTTTTTTTCAAATTATTTATAATTTCTTTACTTTAGATTAACATTTTTTAATTACATATATGTTATTATTATATATATATATAAAAAAGTTTTAAAAAAGTTTTATATATATATATATATATATATATATATATTATATTAAACTTTTCTTAAACAACCTCATGGCTGAATTTCACTTTTCTTTTAAATAATAATGTTTTATCAAATTATTTTTTAATTTTTAAACTTTTTTTTTTTTTTTATCTTTTTTAAATTCTTAAAAAAATAAAATAAATAATAACATTTAATAAAATAATAAACCTTTTACGCCAATGCCTAACAATTAAATAAGTAGCAAATTTCAAACTTGACATTTTCAGGTTCAAACACCTTCTTAATACACAAAGGATCTCCCGCGGCGACGACGACTATACGTTGATACAATAATGAAACTGAAGTTGGGAGGAAAGACGGTTGGAGGCGGTAGTTTTTATGTTTTGGGCGTTCTGTAACGTCTACTGATGTGAGTATGTGTTTACTTGTGTGCTTCTCTGAGTTGGACTGTGGACTATAAGATCTTAAGAGTGTGTGTGGACTGGGTCATGTGAGAACGTTTCACCGCACCAGATGGTCGACAGACATTCTGAAGAATGGAACTACTTCCTCAAACATTCGTGGCTGAGCTCTCTCAGTTTTTCACCACTTTGACTCGCTGATGGAAAGACACGAGGGACAGAAAACATGGAAACCTCAACCAAGCGTGAGAATTGGTTTTTCTCCTCCATTAAACTGGTTACATGGAGGACGCATGTCCTGTCGATTGACTTGATGGACTTGTGGTCCCCCTGAAATCCCAACCACACCATCCATCCTCTCTTCATGTTCTGTTTGCTGATTATTTTGCATTTTTATATTTGTTTTATGACTTTCCTCTGATAACCATTTGATAAAAGTATGCACCGAGGGCAGGATAGTGGGGTTTGTGTAGTTTGTTGACTCAGTAAGCCACGTATGAAACGTTAGTAAATCAGACATCTTTACACTTTTCATAGTGCTTAAACAAAAACAAGAGTCAGTGTTGGTCTGATATTCTAATGTTAGGACTTCTGACCTCACCCGCCTGCTCAGGATGCAGTTTATATGTTTCCAGATGAAAAAGTTTCGTTCCACAGAGTCCTTTCTTACGACACACAGAAGCAAACACACACAGAAACAGAAACTTTAGGGATCCTGGGCGTCGGCGGGCGTGACCGAGTCATTTCTGCCTGGCTGAGTGATGGATAGCATTTCAGCTGGTCCCATCCATTCAGCACTAATGTCTTACACCTCACCAGGGAATGGCTTCTTTCTTTCTCCTCTCTTTTTTCCCCAAAACCGATATCCATTAGGAGAGAACTGTTTGCTGACGACAACATTAGGCCCTCAGGATTCAGGGTTCCTTCTAGTCCCTGGAGTCTCGGAGATCAGAATGGAAGACTGATCCTTCAGAGTACGGTCCGGTCTAGACCTGCACTTTTTGGAAAGTACCTTGCGATAACTTTGTTGTGATTGGGCAGAATGCTAATAAGATTGACTTGAGTGTAGTCTCTGTACAACTACATCATGTGAGATCAATTTGGGGATAGAGGGATTCAGATTCAGATTCAAGGATATTATGGAATCGTCATCATGGCGTCTGCCACAGATCCTTCGCATTAACACGATAACTCAAACTATTGCAAGGCTCATTTTAAAATTTTGTACCATCGTAGAGCTTTGTCCGAGGAAGAACTGGATTGATTTTCTGATAGACCAGTTGCATATTTCTACCACTAGGGGCTGCTTTATCATTAAAAGTTTTCAGGCCATAATTTCTCACTAGGGGGAGCTTTTTTAAGGAAAAACTGTTTTTGGAACTTAATTTGCTAACTGGACCGACTTAGTCCAAATTGACCTCATCTGAACCGCCTCAAGGAGATCTGACTTGTATTTTCATATTTTACTCTAATTTGTCTGATACTTCAGTAGTAGAGCTTTTTCAACACACTTTCTTTTACCATTACTTCCCAAAATGATGTTTGATTATGTCAAAACTGGCTCATAAGAATCTACACAAGGAGATCTATCTTGTATATAGATATTTTTTATATAATAGTTCATATTTTTACTTATTAAGGAGGAACTTTTTGTAGGAAACACAGATTCTTGTCCTTAACTTCACAACAATGACTCCAAGTGTGTCTAAATTTAGCTCAAGGAAATCTGTCTTGTTTTATTCCTGAGCCCAGAAAAACTAGTTGACTGTACAACACAGGGGATTGGGGTGCTTTTTTTTGGATATTCCCTTGTCTAGTTTTCTCAGACTATTTAACGGTGCATGTAGGAGGACGGTGCTGTTCTTTGTGCTTCTGACGGATGTTTTTCCCTCCTCGGGATGGACGGCTTACAGATAACCTTTTCACACTTTGAGGCCATCAGCAATCCGCTCTTAAGTGATCTCAGCATTATCTGAGACTGTCAGACCCTTTTGAGTCAGCTCAATCCATCCCCATCTGTCCAGCTCAGAAACGTACCGCCACCCGTTTATCGGAGAAGGGCCTTGAGGAGAGGAGTCCCCCTCTGAAAAAAAACTACCCTAAGTCACTGCGGATTGAGTTTGAGCCAAGATGCTGGAACCCCCAATGGGGTCAGTAAAATGCTCTCTTCTCCGAACGGAAGTATTCAGTGAAATTGTAGCCGATTTATTCCAGATCAACAACTTGCTGAAGGCCCGATATTATGGAAACCTGAACTTGTAGATGGAGAGTATTTGTGCTGCACACAGAGCAAGACTTAAGGCAGAAAACGTGGTGCTGCATTTTTGAAAGATTACTTTTGCATACATTATTTTCTGCTCTTAAGTAACTCAGTGTTTGTTGGGTAGGGGCGGCGGCGCTTGTCATTTAGAATAAATGATTGCCGGTTCAACGGCTTCTCAAAATGGGGATGATCATAAAGGATCGCTGGCTGTGCGTGACGGCGCTTGATGAATGAGGTGTGCAAGCAAATGCAGAAAGAACAATGGAAAAGCATTGAAATAAAAAACAAACTTCTAAATTCTAAATCTTTTGGTTTTCGTCTGTGTACAAAGGAAGTGGCATTTTTCTCACCTTCAAGTGAACATCTCGGTTTTCATCTGCCAAATCTTCAAACCACAATCTGATGTAGGGAAAGTCATTCAGGATTAATAGTCGGCTTTAATGAAATGGTCATATTTTTTCCTGTCTGATGGAGAACCTGTTAGCGCTGAAGAGAGACAAGTACTGGGCAGTTACTCATTCTGTCCTCTGAAGGTTTATTATTATGCCTGAGGGAAGCTGACATATGTTTGATTTACAGTTGTCATCCACTTATTACTGACGGGAAGTGCTTCCTCTTCAACGTCGGAGCAGCCCTGAGTGTTAAATACTAATGTATGCATGTATTGATGTTTATTTTGTTACTACTGCTCTTTGGTATAGAGCTAACCCACCGAGGATGAACTGGAAACAGAGCTTCTTGCTAGCAAGTTTATCAAATCAAGCATCCTTTGGACGTTTGAAGACGATAGAATCCGAGCCTCCACTGGAGTGGAGGGGCTTTGGTTAGAATGACAATGGTGCCTGGAGGGTACCAGCAGTGACAGACGCTGTCAAGAAGGAGGCCTTCCAGGCTTGGTTGGCCCATGGGTCGAGCAGCAATGTAGGATCCACAGGGGTTCTGCCACTTTGGTAGTCACAGGAGTAAAAACTTCTTGGTAGAGTTGGTTGGTTTCATATGACTGCAACATTAAGCTTGGGTTGTTTGCAGCTGAGTATGAAGCCAGCGGAATGAATGTCCCCCCAGGAAAGGTGTTTAAGTATCTCAGGGTCTTGTTCAGCGGTGATGGTAAAATGGAGTGTGATATCGATAGGAATATTCCTGCAGCATTAGCAGTAATGAGGGTGTTGTATCAGACTATTCTCAGCTCCAAGGTAAAGCTTTAGATTTACCTTGGAGCTGAGTTGGAGCTCGGGTTTAGTCTACATCGCTGGAATTTAGTTTTTCTTAATATAGTTATATTAATCGTTTAATCCTCTGGTATTACTTTATAACTGTGTTATTACAGTTGTATAAAACACATCAGATTTGTTTGATAATACAAATACGATCAGTTAAGTTAGTGCTCACAGTTAATAAGAACCCAAATGTAGACTTGAAGTAAAAGTAGGACATCTGGAAGGAGATGACTAGATGTGTATATGTCCATCTATCCATCATAAACTGCATTGAAAAAGACATTATGGTCAATAGGAATATCAGGATTACGGCTAAAATAAACTGTGTTTTGGGAGACCTCAGTCAGCAATTTCTAATAATCTCTGCACACCAAAAGCCTGAAATAAAAATATATCCACTGTGCGGATAATAGAAGTAGATAATAGGAAACAGGCAGACACAGTCGACAGATGAGCCTACATCCTGTCAAACATTACCTACATATCGAACCCGTCTCTGAACGATCACAGCCACTGGGCTTCGGGAGAGGAGGATTTTCTGAGCTGGATAGTCTTGAAAACAGCATAATGATCAGTGCCTGGGGAATGACTCGGCCGCTCCTCGTTGTGTGAGAGATTGTTATGAATACTTTCCTTCTGCTTGTTGTAAATCCTGCAGATTATGGAGTACCACCTACCCACCGAGACCCTCGAAGGCTTTCGGAGATGTTTTTTTTTTATCGATGATGAGGGTGAAATTCCGGGTGGCAATTTTTGTTAAATGTTTGTCTTTTTAAACCGTTTTCTTACATTTTTGCCGAAATTAGTTTAATTTGCACTTGTCATTTTCCTTAATTGTGTCTTCAATGTTGAAAAAAAACCCAAAACAGTAGAAAAACACGAGTTCTGAATAAGATATTTTTTGATTATTTCTGATTTATTATCTCTCTCCTCTTTATATCCCCCATCTCAAATCATGCCTTTGCCACTACCTCACCATCTGTCCTTGCCATCCTCCCTTCCTGACCTCTGTCTCCTGCAGGTACTCCTTCCAGGATGAGGAGGACATGTTTATGGTGGTGGACTTGCTTCTGGGAGGAGACCTACGGTATCACCTCCAGCAGAACGTTCACTTCTCTGAGAGCACCGTTAAACTCTACGTCTGTGAGCTGGCTCTGGCTTTGGGATATCTACGCAGCAAACGCATCATACACAGGTGAGGTTCTTTCTCTCAACCTCTTTCACCTGAAACTTTATTTTGAAGCGTTAACATGTTTTAGCTGGCATATTTAAACATCTTTAAGAACTTCATAAGGTTTCCAGAACTCTCTCTATCGACGTAAATAATATCAGAGTAATAGTCTCTCCCTGGTTTCCCCTTTTTTATAATTTTATAAAAATAATAATATAATATTTATTTATTATTATATGAAAATGATCCATTTAAACATATCATAGTTCATATTTTCCTCACTAAGATGAGCTTTTTACAAAAAATACAGTTTTTTTGAACATAAATCCCGAACCTTTGATCCCATTTAGTCCAAAGTTGGTGCTTATGAATCAACTTAAGGAGATCTGTCTTAATATTTTTCTAAAGTAGTTCATATTTTACTCACTAGGGGGAGGTTTTTCTACGAAAACACTGTTTTTCTGGACATAATTTTATAACCGTTTGTCCGAATTAGTCTTAATTTGGTGCCCATGAATCGACTTGAGGAGGTTTGTCTTGCATATGTCATATTTTACACTATGAGTTCATATTTTACTCACTAGGGGGAGCTTTTTATCAAAAACAATGTTTTTCGGACATATCTTCACATTTAATTTGATGAGTTCAATCAAGTACATTGCTTGTACAACACAGGGGATTGGGGGCTTTTCGGGATATACCCTTGTTGTCGGGGACAACAACTTAAACCTGGTTTGTCTTGCAGATACAGTGTGTGTCTGGTCGAGAAATCTCTCTCTCTCTCTCTCTCTCTCTCTCTCTCTCTCTCGTTTTTCACCATCAAGTGGGAGCGTTAATCACCCTTGTGTTCTTTTCTCCTTGGCCGTCCATTTCCATCTCATTTTCAAATATTACCGCTCCCCCACTTTGCAGAAAGGTCAAGTCGCCTTGACATGGCGGTCACACCTGACACAACAGTTTACCCTGAGCTGCAGACTTTAGCCATCGTTAAATGCAGTAGCTCTGTCCATGCCGCCGTTCTGAAGCCTTGTTTAATTTGTAGAATGCAGGTCTGTTTGTTTTTTAAGCACTTGACATGGTGTGAGCAGGTCACCAGGTCCCTCAGATGACCAAGAAGGACATGGCTTCAGCCCAATGTTATTATTTTAAGTCGTTGAAGTGAGCTTAATATATCCTATAAATCTTGTTACACTGGAAACACACTCAGTGTCCTTCGGTATCCGAGGCACTAACCTGTTGAGATTTACTTACTAAAAACACATAACAGTACTAGATTAGTCTTTTTGGTTACTATATTTCAACAAGTAGTGGATTTTTTTTTGCCTCTATTTTAACAGAGAAGTGTATTTAATTTATATGAGCCACTAAAATAGGATAAAAGTTCTACTATTAAGCTACCAGCCTTTATGTAGTTTTATATGAGTTAGTGTTCTTATGGAGTGATTATTAAGATTAATAAATAAGTATTAGATAATGTTCATGCCCAGATGTTTGCTATCATATTACAGCACAACATCACCTCTATGACCTTTGAGTTATTTCCTCACTTTAACATACTGTTTAATTGTGCTGCACCCCAAAAATATAGGCTTAGGACTGGGGTTAGCCTTTCTCTGGCATGATCTTAGCATCCCAAGGGTTAGCCTTAATCAAGAACGGTTGCAGAGAGGAGTAAACACTCACACTTAAAAAAACACAAATAGACAAAACTCAAGCCAATTAGGAAAATATCCTCATCATTTTGACAACACATGAGTGCCGCAGAAGCCACAACACAACACATAAGAAAAAACAATCTGCAAAAGCCACAAGACAACGGAAGCATTTACAAAGGATATTTAAAAGTGATGCTTTTTTTATTACTGCGGTAGTGCAGGACAGTCGGTTCCTATATCTGTGTCACGTGGGTTTCTAGGGGTCGGCCCTGAATCTATTCATTATGCGGATTCTTTCACAACATTGGCACCAAATTAAATTAAATATCAGACCACTTGTTCACAAGCCATACTTCTTTTAAACACTCTGGCACCAAAATCGCCTTTTTCCTCGTTTTTCATCAATTGAGGAGAAAATTATTTATTCAAGACCTCTCTCTGCTTCAGCAACACACTCTTGGGAAATCTCTAGATCTGCTGTGAGTTTATTGGGCTAGCGGATAATTAAAAAAAAGGTACAACATTAAATTGTGGACTGCATCTGGTGTTGTACCGGAGTATAAGGAAGGAGATTCAAGCTCACCCACCTATGGGACTGGACATTTATAACATTTCATACCATTGGTGCAGCAATGCAATGCCTTCTCTTTACTATAGAGGATCTTTGGTGCATTTTTAAGTATACATGTAAGACTTTTATTTCACGGTACCGTGAAGCCTTTTAATGTAAAAGCGACCGCTCTTGTCTGAGATCTTAAACCTACATGAGAGACAGAGTGGATTATTCATTTTCTTATTCATTGAATCCAATAAGGGGTTATGAATATTTAAATTGTGTTTTCTGTTCCTGTGCTGGAGAGGAAAGACGTGATGCACAGGTGTTTGGGCATTTGTTTAGACGGAGTCAACATCTTTTCAATCTGCATTCATTAGCTTCAAATAAGCTCGCTCACTGTACCGAATGTCATCACACCGCCATTCAAGGGAGGAAATTGTATATTCAATTTCCATAGAGATGAGCTGAGAGTTACATCCAGCTGCTCTGCCTGAGGTCTTCAGAGCCTGCTTACATAGATGCACGATGTACATGTTCTCCTTCCGTTGGTCTGTGATGATAATGAGGCGAGTAATGACGATAATGACATCATTCAGAGGCCGTTTGGTTCAATATGATGTCTTTACCGATCCATGTCAATGTCTGGATCGGTAAAGATAAGTTGTATTCATTAAATATGTCTCATTAAGATATGAGAACAAATTAGATACTGCACAGGATCCCATTAAGACAAATCCGTTTTACTGAACACCCATGACACACACACACACACACACACACACACACACACACACACACACACATACACACACATACACACACAGACATCCATTTTCTTCTGCTTATCCGGGATCAAGTCATGGGGACAGCAGGCATAAAAGGGCTTTCCAGACTTCTCTCTCCCGAACAACAATCACCAGCTCATCCAGGTGGATCCAGAGGTGCTCCCAGGTCACATGAGATATATAGTCCCTGCAGTGAGCTCTGGCACTACCCCAGAGTCCCTCCCAGTTTGACATGCCCGAAAAAACATCCAAAGGGAGGCTTCCTGGAGACAACCTAAACCGATGCCTGAGCCTCCTCATTTGGCTCCTTTCGACGCGAAGGAGCAGCAGCTCCAGTCTGAGCTCCTCACCTTATCACAGGTGAGGAGCTCAGCTGTACAAGCGGTAATTCCCACTGACCGAATTCCTCATATTAAATGGGAAGTTATGTCTGAAAAATAGTGTAAACAAAGCCCCCCTCCAGTGAGTAAAATAGGAACTATTAGAGTAAAATTTGATGTATACAAGATAGATCTCCTAAAGTCAGATCATACGAAACAAAGTTCAACAAAATCAGACCAACGGTTGAATATAAGGATAGAAAACTTTTAGCAATAAAGCTAATCATAGGGTCCGAAATCTACGCCCGACCAAAACCAATCCAGTTCTTCCAAAGGTCTATAAGGGTCTAAAATTTGAAAATGATCCATGTGATAGTTTTTGAGTCATCACTTACAATGTAATTTTGTATAATTTTTTTAATTGGATTTTTCATTGCAATAATATAATCATAATATAATTGTTGTTTTGTTTATTACCACCATCATCATGATCACTGCGGTGTAAAATTGTGACCATGTTTTATGAATGGTGTGTGTGTTTACGAGACTCGGCGCCCACTCGTCCTCACGGGTGTCACATATCCGGTTCATCCTAATCCAGCGTCAGTCTGTGTTTTTATCTCTAAGCCCTCTGAGGAGTTTGAATATTTAATAACAGAATGATTCTCAATTAAGTGGCATCTTCAGAGACCTGATGGCGAGAGCGTGACAGGGGAAGGTGTGCGTGTGCATATATTTACCTCAACACAGCCTCCTGGAGTTCAACAACAATAACGTCTGACAGAATTCTCGGGAGCGTTTCTTAGCCTCCTGGAATCCCCCTAATGGAAAGACTTGCGTGATGTCAGCTGGCTCTTAAGCTGTCAATACGCCTCGCCGTGTCATCAGCGGAACGCAACGGCCATTAACGTGGTTCAGGGACTTCAATAACTTTCTGAATTAAACTTTTTCACGCTCTTGGAGGAATGAGCCTCAGAAAGACCCTCTTACCTGAGCGATTTATATCAACCGCCTTATTCCTCATCTCTTCTAGAATTTTATTTACTTTGGCCTCTGGTGAAACCTACAAGCCAAACTCCTGCTTATTCGAAAGGTCGACTTAAAGGATCACTTGATGGAACGGGGCTGGAACTCATCAGCTGCAACCAGATATTTAATGCAGTTTAGTAATCTTTTAGATTGTATTTCCAATAGGGCCGAAAACGTCATCCCACCGACTCACATGGGCAAGTTATGATTTAAAATCTTTTGTGTTTCTC
Organism: Lophius piscatorius; assembly: GCA_009660295.1. Taxonomy (NCBI): domain Eukaryota; kingdom Metazoa; phylum Chordata; class Actinopteri; order Lophiiformes; family Lophiidae; genus Lophius; species Lophius piscatorius. The sequence continues at coordinate 61,617 of VRLP01000729.1, forward strand.
TTATGTTCATTTTGTTTCAAGAGCACAGTTAGGGGTCCAATACATTTTTCATTTTAAAACTGGATGACATGTCTTGCCCTGTCATTATCATGAAAATACACATAATGGTCTAATTGGACTCGTTTGCTAGATTAGAATAGTTTACTAAAAACTGCAGCGTTGAGCTATTGTTTGAGCTTTCTTTGGGAGGAGTACTGAGTAATGAGTCCTAGGATGAGTAAAATTAAACGATGGAAAATAATGACTAAAACGGTCTTGGTTTTGGTCTACGGAGGTTTGAAGTCTATGCTTTTATCTGCATTTACTTTGTAGCACTTTGAGATTTGATCCAAATGTAAAGTGCATTATAAATTAAATGTATTATTATATTATTATTATTCAGGTTCCTACTTATTACAGATTAACCAAACCGTGCTGAGACCCAGCTGTTGAAGCTACCTAATGTCAGCCAAAGATGTTCTCTTCTCTCAAGCTATGATCCTAGTGTACAAACACACATACTGGTTTTCAGGTTTCATGGGGACTCAGTTTCTGATCATCACTCCTGGGACCTCCCTTTTAGATGGATTACAAGTATGAAAGAAATAGGTTCTCTCTTTCTTGCTCTCTCTCTCTCTCTCTAAAACACTCGCAAACACACACTTATACTGGTTTTCAGGTTTCATGGGGACTCAGTTTCTGATTATCACCCCTGGGACCTCCCTTTTAGATGGATTACAAGTATGAGAGAAATAGGTTCTCTCTCTGTATCTCTTTCTCTCTCGCTCAAACACACACACTCACCCACACACACAAATACTGCATATTATGCCTTTCCTTCATAATCCCACTCAATATCACCCTCCCCTTTCCCGCCCTCTTGTTCTATTTCCTCCATACGTACAGTTCTTTTATTTTCTTTCCCAAGCTCCTCTCTCCATCGTCCTGATGTGCGGGATTTGTCTTTGTCTCCGAGGGAGTGGCACAAAGTTTAACTCGTCTTCACGTAATTTATTTTCTCCTTCATCTGCTTCTCCTCTTGAGGCCTTTTTTCTCAGATACCAAAAGGCAAGATAACTTAATTCACATATCTCGTTAATTGAAGGAGGAAAACTCAATGGGTCTTATCATGGGATTGTCCATAAAATAAAGGGATAATATACAATACTGCAGATTCCTTGGAGGCCAGCTATTCGCTGCTCGAGTTTGCAAACGTTTGCCACATTCATGGAGTCTGTTCATGTTTATTTCCCAGCACAAGAGGGGGGGGGAAATGAGTCAGGAGAGAGAGAGAGGGAGATATTGTACTCTAATATTTCATAAATACAGATTAAGGTGTCCGCCCTCTGATTTCTGGCACAAAATGGTGAATTGAGCATTATCATGGTGGAAAATCTCCCTCAGCCCAACCAGTCTTGCGGCGTCGGATTATTCGATTGGAATAGGTTTGAACTCCGAACATAATAGAATTTTTACCAGCTAGTCTGTTCCAAAAAAGATCAGTAATTGTGTATGTGATTCTGGTTCGGCCCGGAGAAGGCAGGATGAGGGAGATTTGGGCAGAAAGTGAGGTATGGATGCAGGAAGAGGGAGATTCAGAGGCAGAGAGAGCTACGGTTTTTTGTAACGCTCCCTGAATGTTTCTGACTCAGTAAATTATTCATCACTGGTAATTGTGGTGCGAGTTTTTGGCTTCAGCTTCTACAGCGCTTGCTGCCTTAATTCACTGTCTGCTTTGCAGTGTCTATCACAAAAAATGAGCTCAACCCAGACTTGGGACTTGTCAAACCTGACTTTTGGCAGCAAGACACACTCAGTGCATGTTAATGAATGAGGACTGAACATCTCTCTGTCAGTGCTCACCCATCAGCACGTACACCTGTGCCATTCTCACACTCCTCACAGCGGCTTTCCTTGAACAGGAAGAAGAAAGGCTGAGTGAGAGACAAGGAGGCTTTGCTGGTTGGGGTTGTTAGCCTCTGAGGGTCTAGTTAGATCTTCAGTTCATGTTCAAAGGCAGCATCTGTCTGAGTCGCTCTTCGATCGCTGGTGGTCGTGGGTGCCCAGAACAACGGGGTTCCTTACGCTGTGTGTTTGTGAGTGTCTGCATACTGCTTTGTATCGCTTATTTGTGTAGTGTGTGATGTAGATGGGCTGTGGGCCTTTCAGCGCTTCCACAGCGCCCACACTCTCTTTTGTGACAGGCAGTGAGTCTCAAAGTCTCAAACAGCTCTCAACTTTTATTTCAGAGTGGAGCAGAGAGCTACTAAAGCGGCAGAGCCACGAAAGAACCTCTCGTTTAATTGCCTGCAATCCAGGCCCAGAAAATACAGTAACAACACTTTTTGTGGAGCAGACAGAGTTTATGGGAAAATCCATTATATGTAAGATTATCATACAACAATAAATATATTGTTATTGGAAGAAAAAAAAATCCAAATAGAATGGTATTAAAGAAAAAGGGTCAATATTATTAGTATAACTATTATTATTAATACTACCACTGATTCTGTTAATAATTATAACTATGATCATGATAATTATTATTATATAATATAATGGTATTTCGGTACATTATTATTATATAATGCTATTTTGGGCTAAAAGACCAAAAATGAAAAATGGCATTGAACTGTGGATACTTGTTTTTTATCTTTAAGTTTTTCCTTTTTATTTTTTTTATTTTTTACATTTAGTTGGGTCAAATAATTATTCTGTTAACGTTCAACGTTTTTTCACGTGTAATTATGACTTTATTCTCGGAAAATTACAACTTTATATATAGTAGTAGATTTTTTTTTTTTTTTATCTTTCAAGGTGGTCCTAATGCTCCTTCTTTATATATTTGAGGTTCTGTTGGTAAAAACAAAGTTTGAAAATATAGTTTCTTATCACAAAATGTGACTCCACCTGATATTATTTTCCTAAAACCCGCGGGGAGCTTCTAATGACAGGAAGCAGAGCGTATAATCCAGAATGCTAGCTTGAATCATTGGAGTGTGTGTCTGCTGACCTGTTTGTGTGTGTGTGGGTGTATAAGCCGATATGCTCAGGTGTGTCGGGCTGCTCCAGTATCAGGGCAGTATCGTATGACCAGCTACAGGCATCGGTTACCCCTCTGCCTCTCAGAGCAGGCTGTAATGAGGCCATTAGATCCTGGTAATAGCTTGTAGGGTCAGTCAACCGAGAGAAAAGCACAGGGAATCAGCTTGCACTCAGCTCACCTGGCCCCTCGTCTCTAAGAGGATTCCCAAATGTTTCCATCCATTCTAACCACTTTCTATCACTCACCATACTTTTTAACCAACCTGCTGCTCTCTGCCTCTCTGTCTTCACTTGCTCTGCTTTTTCTCATTTCCTTCAGGGCCATCACATTGTCTCTCTACTTCCTTTTCTCCACTTATCAGTGCAGAATAGCAGTTTAGAGTCTCATTCTCATTCCAGCCTTTCTCTTCATCTCTTTTACTCTGTAAATATGAACCTGTCTGACTCTTCTCCTCTTTCCCAGTCTGGCCCGTGTGTCACAGACTATTTACTTTACCTATTTTAACATTTCACTATCTCTCAGTCTATTTCTATATATTTTATACTTACATTTTCAAGGATAACTTTATTAATCCCTGAGGGGCAAATTGTTTGCAGCTAGCTATACATAAGACAACAACAACAACAGCAATAAACTAGATCTACGCTATCGACCCCGAATGAAAAAGGTATATTCCCGGAAAGCCCCAAATTCTCTTGATTGAAATCTTCAAATTAAAATTGACGTTATGTCAGAAACATTGTTTATCATTAAAAAAAAAGTGAAGCTCCCTCTAGTGTTTAAAATATGATCTATTGGAGTGGAATATGAAATATACAAGATATATATTCGAGCCGATTCATATTCACCAAATTTGGACTAAATCAGACTAACGGTTGAGAAACTTTTGGAGGAAATATACAACCGGCCTTCCCCAAAATCAATCCAGTTCAGTCCACATACCCTCCAACAACTTCATTTTACTTAAGTATTTTCCTTTCTTTTATGCTGAGTCTTCTGTAAAAGGGTCTCACTCTGAGTGATTAACGCCCGCAGGTGGTACGAGGTGTCACACAGCCGAGAACACCCATCTTCCCCAGCACCGCTGTGACCGAGGCTGCAAAACCCCCATCTGTTTCTCAGCGCTCAAGGCTGCATAACGGTTAGGAAGGAGATGAGAAACTAAATTATGGAGACAATATCTAAAAGTAGCCTCAACATGTCTTCTCTTACACTCTCAAAATTAAAATGTTAATGTTACTTAATTTAAGAATAAATAAGTGACCACACAACGGGTGAAATGAATGATGGGAATTCCCCAGTAAGACTTTCTGTTGTTCAGGTTTCTAGTATAGTCAGATTTTTAAACCTCCTGTAGCTTTTAGGGAACAGCAAAGTCTCAAGCTGAGTCAAGAAAAATGAAATATCCTGTGAATGGTAGCGCTGCTATTACCTTCATTATTGAAGTCATTATGACATAAAGTAGTTACTTTATAATCGCCCGCTAAGATTTTTATGTCAGAGGTGGGACAACTCAGACTTCCCCGTGTCTCTATTACATTTATACAGATCGCGAATGAATGATGCCACAGATGGAACGTCTTCAATAGGCAGTGAAAATGGGGCTCTAGAAACAAGAAAACTAGGCTTCACCCACCTACATGTATATTAAATCATGAATATATGACTCAGTGATGATGAAAACCTACCCCCCTCCATTTTGGAATCACATTGGTATCATTATTAACTTCATGGTTATTAACAAAAAGGTATTCTCAGTTCGTTTCACTAGGATGTAGCTCCAACATTCCTTTTCATCATCTGATCATCAGATTTTTGAAAATATGGAAAAATGTCTTGACTCCACCCATTTAATAATAATAATACATTTTATTTATGGGCGCCTTTCAGGACACTCAAGGTCACCTTACAGATACACAATAAAAAACAAGACAGTAAATATCAAGACATTAGTAAAAGGAGATGCAATAAAAGATAAAAATAAATACAAGGTCAACAACAGCGATCACACAGAATGAGCAGGTCTGAAAAGGTGGGTTTTCAAGGTGGGGAGTGAATCAATTTGGCGGATGGTTTGTGGGAGTGAGTTCCAGAGACAAGGGGCTCGTCGGCCAAAAGATCTGGACCCCATAGATGATAAACAGGCAGGAGGCGTAGTGAGGAGCAAGGACGAGCGAAGAGTTCAGGAGGGCGTATAGGGATGGAGAGACGTGAAGGTGAGAAGGAGGAATTTAAGGTGGATGCAGCTTTTGACAGGGAGCCAGTGAAGACGCTGGAGGACAGGGGTGATGTGTTCTATGGAAGGAGTTCTGGTAATGATGTGGGGAGCGAGGTTCTGGACCAACTGGAGTTCATGGAGGAGCATGAGCGGGAGACCAGAGAGGAGCGGGTTGCAGTAATCAATACGGGAGGTGACCAGGGCGGAGGATGGCGGTGGTATTGGGTGTGGGTAAGGGACGGAGACGGTTGATATTGTATAGGTGGAAATATGAAGACCAAGTGATATTATTCATATGTTAATAAGAAAGATCAGTAACGAGGAGTTGTCAATGACGATTCCATAATATACCCGTCTTTAAGTGGATATGATTACAATCTACTCTCCAATTTAAGGAAAATCTTCAGGTTTAAGTCTTACTGGGGAGCGACCGATTAGGTCGACAAGTATGACACAAGCTGTAAGGACGGGTCAGGTCGTGGTCATCGTTTCCAACGAAGGCTCAGCCGCCTCGTAGGATACTTTCCTCTAGCTCCTGAGCTTGATTCTCTTCCTCTTTGTCCTCTGGCCTCACAATGGCAGCATGGCCTTTAGGTGTAAAAGACGCTTCCTTGTTGCCTCCTGTAGCGCCAGCCTTTGACGAAAATGTCAGCTAATTAAGGGCTACATGATCGACCTTTCTCGCCCCCACATGGTGTGCTCACTTTTCGTTTGGCAAAAACCACCTGAGCCAAGCTCCTTGCCAGAGAAACGCCCACATGCACACACGGGCAAACGCCACACACAGGTCAGTGTGGCCTTTGACTTGCTAAACAGTTTGGATCCTAAAGGCCAGAAGCCTCAATTAGAAGAGACACAGAGTCGAATGCTGAGGAGGCTCAGTGAGCTGACTGTCAGAGACGTCAACCTTAAAGGTGATGCGTTTCAGTGCTGCTGGGAGACGCTGACACAAAACACGGTGCTGGAAAAATTCTGAACCCCCTTCTAATTTTTCTATGTTTATGTCTATTTCATACTTACGAAGCAGTGTTAGGACCTAGCACGATGAAAGACAGTGAAAAGAGGAAGATTTCTTCTCTCATATTTCATTTCGAGAATATTGTCAAAATGTTGAGATTAAAGTCCAATTAAATCAGAGGGAGTTTTTTATTTTTATTTCTGCGCCTCTGTCAGCGCGCCGTCGCTCCGGGCATCCTTCCAAGAACACAATGGATGTGATGAAGTAGTCTGCTATTACTTTTGGTTGGTTGTTTGTTCTGTAGCCCTCCATCCACGCAACATAGCAACTAAACCCATCAATACGACCATTACAACGAGACTGTATGGCTTCAGCTTGTGATACCAATCCCTGTGTCGACTTTAAAAAAAACAACTTTCTCCTCTGATTTAGTTCGACCTTATTCTCAACATATCGGCTTTTTTTCTCAACACTTTTTTATGTTACATCGCAACCAAGTGCGATGTCTAAATTTAGCGCCTATGAATTGAAACAAGGAAATCCGTCTCAGAAAATCTAGTTAACGGTATTTATCTTCATTAATAGGTCTCTTTGGAATCTTATCTTAGAGCATACTGGTGATTTCATATAAATAGTTAGTTTGAGCATATTTGGCTTTGAGATTATTAGTAAGTGGAATTTGGAGGAATTCAAATAAGGCGCATTGCTTGTACAATGCAGGGGACTGGGGGTTATTTGGGGATAAACCATTGCTGTCGGGGACAACAAAAATTAGGCCTAGTTTTTCACAACACTTCCTGTGAGACTTGCCCATTTTCCACCTTAAAACCTGCACTGCATTTCATTTTGTTCCAACAAAGTAAGTGTCCTACAACATAAGCTAATCTCCTTCATTCGTCAAATGTTCAAGGTGCCATAGGAGTCACTTACTGAAATTGCCTTCCACCCCGAGTATAAATGAATCCATATTAAAATCACACATCACATGACGTTTAGGAATTGCTTCACGACTCCACCACCCCCGCTAATGTACAGGCAATATGGAGCTAAAGTCAGCACGCTGCAATGTCAATGTCAACTTCAGGGTGTGGTGATTCTCAAAATGAATGCCTAATGGATTTGATCATCGAGCACGAACAAAACATTTAAGCAGGGCGGTGAATATTGAATATCGTCTCTCCAGTTGAAAGCGTTTTCAGAGCTGTGGGGATGCGTTTCAGAGTCCAGAGAACAGACAGGAGCTGAGAACACTCTGTACTCCTGCAGTCTCTCAGACTGCACGCATTCACGCAGGAAGAAATGGACAGCTCGCATGAAATCAATATTCACATGTCTTAAGAGAGCATGGTAATTATCAGAGGCTTATAATTAAGTCTGTGGGTTTCTGTGTGCGAGTGGGCAGAGACAAAAGGTGAGACTAAAATAAGAACATGAGGAGTGGCCGACCAACGTCGGGTACAGATGACGTACAGATGTAGATTAATAAAAGTGAGGGAAAGGAGGAGAATAATGTTGGCATGAGTTTACCTGTTTGAGTAGGAACTCTAAAGTGATGAACAATGACTTCCTGTTTTACTGGGGTAAACATATGAGGTAACAAAGGCCTAATTACCCGATCACCAGATGTTCTGCTGCCCCTCGCCTGGAATGCCCTCCCTGACCATCTGAGGGCTCCACAGACGACTGACACATTTAAAAAAAGGACTTAAAACTTTCCTTTTTAGCAGAACCTTTAACTTTAATTAACATTGCTGCTTTTTGGTCATGTTTTTATATAGTTATTTTATTTTTTATTGATGCTTTTATTCCCATGAGTGCTGTGAATCATGTGGCTCCGATAAGTATAATTCAAAGTTAAAAAAATGGTTAACTATAACTGCTTCCCGATGAATATATGATTTACGTGGTGTGAAAAAAAAAAAGAGGTACAGAAGAACAAAAATAAGCTTGAAAAAGGAAAGAAAAGATGAAACACAGTCTGAACCTTGAAGGCTGAATGGGAAGCAACTAGATTATGAATATTTTAACGTTTCCCTCCTCATCCAAGAGGCGAAAGGGAAAGGAAAACAATGACCTGGATGAATTAGAGTCTGATGGGAGAAAAAAGCAGAAGCTGTACCTCCATGAGTCAAAGCCTCAGTCTACACCTGTTGGTCATCTCAGGTGTCTCAGCTGCTCCCACAGCTTCCCCTGCTGTCCTTTGGTTCCCCTCCACAGATTAGATATACATTTGTTTTTGTTTTTCTGGAGGGTCATTTTTCAACTTTATTCACTTCCTTGAAGTTTGTTTATTTACATTTAAAGATCCTGGCATCCTGTTTCATAGGTCTGTTTGAGGTCCATTGGGAAAGAAGTAGCTCATAATCACAACAGAAACTTGGTATTTAATCCGAGAGCCACGTTAACTCCCCCTTCCTATTAGGACAAAGGGGAGAGTTCCACCTACAGAAATACAAACGTCATCAGCAGCACCGCCTACGCTGATTTATTTAGAGGTAAACTGGGGGAAGTGGTGCTCAACTGTGGAAGCGATGTGTGCGTACCTCTACAGATCAAATAATTCAGAGTCGAGCATCTATTACATTAGACTTCTACGGGATATGAGATGAGTCATTGTGTCTCATCCCGGTCTGACACTGCTGGCTGGTTTGTGACAATACCGTTTGCTGCTATATTGAATAAATCCCCTTGACTGCCAATAAACTCTACCTTTGTATAATAAGAATAACAGTTTGTTGGATGATGCACGAGTAACTTTAACCTCAGGATTGAAGATCCATGCCCTGAAGCAGATTGTCGGACAAATCTTCAGTTTTGTAAATTTGTATGCAAATACATGGCATTGGGATTGTTGTCTGCCTCGTTATGATGGATGTTATGACGTGTGTCTTGTATATAAGATGAAATGTCGTCACGCTACATCCTGACTCAAGTGACAACCGAGCAATTTCCAAAAAATATTGATATTTATGCTCTGTTTAATGTGTAATGACAATTATCTTATTAATTCAGAAAAACAGTGCAAATCTTTTTTTCTCAAGGAATGCAATGTGCTTTTGTAGTTTGAAATAAAAGTGTAAATATTAACTATTTAATTCCACTCAAATACAACCTGACGGTGATTTGACTTCACAAAATCTAACCCATCTGCACTGTGTTTGTGTTTTTAAATTCCAGAGACATCAAACCTGACAACATACTGCTGGATGAACACGGTGAGAGATCCTTGATTTTTAATCAGTTCAGGTGGAAGCGAGTAATTAGACTTAAAGAGACCTAGCCTCGATGGGCCTGGCAGCATATAAGGAAGGGGAATCTCTGGTACCTTATAGCTGATGCAACACAGAGAAGGAAGCAAAGGAGCAATTTGATTTTCTGTCCACACTCGTAGTCTATGTTGGGTAAGACACAAAGGGTTTCTTTCCCTCTGAGATTTAGCATGAAATAAGTAAGAGGGATTTGATGGAAGTGAGGGTGGGTGTTATGTCTCATGCCTCCTCTGTCTAATGGAAAATCCTGTTCTGAAGGATTGATTGAGTCTCATCATAGGCTTTGGTGTCACTTTCAGGCAGATAAATTATCTCGCATACATGCACATACAAGGAGTGACAGTGTGTGTGTGTGTGTGTGTGTGTGTGTGTGTGTGTGTGTGTTAGATTGGAGGGAGCAATTACAAATCAAGGCCACATAACGAGCTACTGCACAATTTCCGTTCCACGTTCTGATCTTTCCTTGAGAAACTCATGAATTCTGAAGCATTGTGTCAATCTTAGGATAAGTGCAGTACATGACCAATACACACATAATGAAGTCAATGAAAACCTCATAATTATCAGGTTATAACCTGATCACTATCATTTCAGCTAATCGTTTGAAATAACTTACATTCTTGTGTAAAAAAGTAGCTCAACGTAGTTCTGACGATATTTCATGACATCATCTGGTCACTGCTCCAACGGCTCAGAGAAACATTTGAATTAGCCTTCAGTGCCACAGACTGATTCCTCGACGATCGTTGAAAAACTGCCAATGCCACACATCCATCTTTCTACAGATCCGCCATCCCACCCAAATCTCTGAACAGATCGAATCTTACTGAAGCTTTCAGACACCAGTTCAGTACAAATGTGCCGATAAATGACGTTTCCTCTTCAGAAGGTGTATTTCTGTGTGAGTTGTCTTATAACATAAAACTAGGATAATTTGAGTAGAATGAGACAATTACATCACCAGTAGTAATTATTGGTAAGATGATCAATCATCTAAACTTCGATGATCCCATCTTCCCTAAGATGACCACCTCATCTTGATTGATGATATTGGGTTATCCAAACATCCTGTTGGTTGGTTTTCAAACTACTTATCGGGTAGAACACAGTGTGTTCACTTTGCCAAGTGCTTGCGCAGGGAAGAATTTGTTTGGTTTCTGTAAGATAATTATATAAAGAGTTTGGACTAGGGAGCATGGATGGATGGGTGGAACTACCGTAATGCATTCTATAATGAAAGAGCACAGCTTGTTCCACGTGACTCCGATCACCACTTCACTTCATCAGCAGGACGACTGAATACTGACTACAGTTGTGAAACGTTACTCCACTATACTATACTATAGTATATACATAAATGAACTCAATATAAGAATCATGTGATGAAGTCAGACCTGATTTACGTGATGAGGTTGTCAGCAGAGTACATGCTATTGTGAACTAGGCCCTCGTATATTCTGCTGCTCACAAACACTGGACCCGTTATTAAAATTCATTAGAGCATGACCTTTACAAGGTTACATCACACGAGCCTGCATGATGCACTCCGCCTGAACGCCAGCTGTGCTCTGGTGTCACCGGGGATTAGAGTGAATATTTATGCTTGGAGATACTTTTATCTACGTTCTCTATAGTCACAGGTTCAGACAGGAGTCTCAGTTATATTGTACAATTAACTGAAAATGTTGGATCATGATCGTGTCGGTGGACTTCAGTTCGGCCATATCATTATAACCAATAACATTATTATAATAAGAAGTAGGCACCCCTTTACCGACCAGGGCCCCTGATTGAACGAAGTTAAGTCAACACTGTCAGAACTTTAGGCAGGAGGATGCCGACAATGGATGAAGAGTCGGAGCAAGTGCAGTTCAAATAATTTAATGAAAAATCCAAAAGCAATATACAAAAAACTGTCCAAGGTCAAAACCATTGGACTACCATCTTCTTCCATTGCACTGTGGTCCAGTTCTGATGTCCATTATAGCTGCTTTCAGAAGTGGACAGGAGCCAGCATCAGAACTCTGACTGGCCTGTGGCTTCTCAAGCCCACACACAGCAAACTATCAGAACCAGCATGAACTGTTTCACAACGCGGTGCTATGGAAGAGGTTTGCTCCACACACACATCATTAAGCCTCGGCTGACTGGTTGTCCTTGCTTAGATCACCTTTGGTACTTTTATTTATCATTTCATTGTTCAGTTCTAAGTATTAGCATCTATTCGATTTTATTTTTATAATCATGTATTGAAAATGTACGTTTTCGAATTTCGTAGTATCAGCATAAATCTTCTAATTGTGAAATCAATTAAATTTAATCAGATAAAAAATTATGAACAGGGTTTAAATACGTCTCACTATAGAGCGATCAGGATTTAATCAGGATTCAACTGGTTCAAATTTATGAGATTGGTTTATATATAATTTTTCAGGAAATGAATGTTTTGAAGGGGAAATACATTCAGAAATAACGACAATTTATTAGGAATATTATTTTCATTGGTTTCAGTCATGTTTCAATGACAAATATGCATGACATAAAATCTTTTTCTGGTAGAAATCATCTAATCCAAATGCATGGAATTTTCACATGTTATTGAAATAAATATTAAGGACAAATTTTCACTCGCTACCTAATATTTCCCACCCACTGACAAAGCCGAGTAAGTGACCAAGACATATCAGTAAAGAGTGGCCCAAGACCAAGCATGTGCATACACTTTTAGCCATGTTGTGTTTACACACATACACACAAACATGTCTGACATCCTGGAGGGCATTGGGCAGGTGGTTAAAGGAGCGGAGCGGCCCTGCTGTCTACAAAACTAGAGGCTGACAAAGAAAGAGATATGGAGCACCTCAAGGTCAAGATGGATGGGGAGTAGAGCCAGATTGGAGTACAGTGATGAGAAAACATCACTGGAATGAAATAAATATGTTGAAGAAGGAGAAACAGGAAAAAATGAGGGGAAATCTGTGTAAACGTAAGTTCAATAGTTACTTCTCTGCCCGTCATACCTTCTGCCCCAGCTGTGGTAAAAATGTAAGGCTACGACAGCACAAGGTTCCAGAGGAGGGTGATCAGGCTGTGTTTCTTCACACACCACGTCACTCATGTGAACTGCACTCCTCTGGGTGTCGCTTCAAATAGAGGAAAAACAATTAACTCGTGCTCGTGTGATGTAGCTACGTCAAACAACATAGCCTCGGGATGTTGGGAAGAGCTCCAGGAGGGCCATTGTCTAGGGTATCGACTCTGAGGGAAACCACACAAACACTCATTAATTGTTAAGTCCAGTTTAAAGAATATTTAAATCTAAATTCCGATGTGGAGACATAATTTACCCGTTTCAGAGCGAGTCAAGATGGCGACAAAGATCCAAAACCGTCTATCTTTTGTTTAACCGTTGGTCCAGGAGATGAGTTTCATTATTTGCGGCTATCTTCTTATAGGAAGGTTTGGATTAGAAGATATTAAAGAGTATGGCCCTATTTAGATATATTTCAAAAGTTAATTGTCCATCAAAGATGCAAAGGTTTTGTTTAATTTGGTTAAATTTATTAAGAAAATGAAGAAATGTTTTGAAAATGACGTCATTACAACCAATGTTTAATCTGGAACAAACATATTTCCAAAGCACCAGATGTGAAAGTTATTCAGTAAAACCTTTAAAGCTTGTATTACTTAATTCCATGATCCAGTTTTGTATGAAGTTGTTCAACATATCTGCTCTGTACCCGACCCAGACGCCCATCCATCCAGGTGAAGAGCCCACAGGGTGGCGACTCCATTAAGCCTCTTAAGCTAGCATCTGGTGGCAAGGCCTATGTCCACTCCGCTCAATGTGCTCCCCTCTCAGGTCTGGCTCCAGAAGGGGGTCCTGGTTTCCTTTCTCAGGTTGAAGTGTCCTATTGGTGTCTTCGATTCGTTTTTAGTCCTTTGCTGCGACCCCTTTGCCTCGGGAGACGCCCCAGACAAAACGAGTGCCCCCCACTCGGTAGGGTAGCAATTATTTTCGAGTGGCTGCTTTGGTGGTTTTCCTGGCAGGTATAACTTGGATGAGACCCCAGGGTAGACCCAGAACTCACTGGAGGAATTATATATATCTCCTCTGGATTGAGAACACCTCAGGATTCCTGGAGAGAGTTGCTGGGGAAAGGGAAATCTGGTAGATCCTTCGCCCCCCTAACAAGTCAATCTATTTTATTCTCTTTACTCGTGGGTGGTAATAATGTTTTGACTGATCAGTGTATAAAACTTTTATGGTATCGGTGACTCTAGATGTCGGAGGGCAGATGCTTAAACTGTCCCATCGGACCATTAGTGAGCCTGGTCTGTGCGCAGTACTACACATAAAGTATTGTAGAAAGTATTCGCCATCTGGGCTTGGGGTATTTTGAGGTGGCAGAAAGCAAAAAGAATTTAAAAATAGAAGCGATACGCAGCAGCGTGATGTAACCCCTCGATCAAACGTCAACAGTTTTGGCGGTAATCCCAGTAAAAGACATTAGATAACTAAGCCACCAGGAATCCGGTTGAACCCATTGTTCCACGCTCACAGGCAGCGAACAAACGGGTTAATCTCACACTCCGACGACAAACATTTACAGCTTTCTATTTTCATCCGAGGGCACAGCTCCGCCCCGATCTACACGTTACTGCGACAAATTATATTCAATTGAAATCTGATCCAAGTCGCTGAAGTAGCCGTCTCAACCACGGAGCGGCGATTAAGGCCTGAAATACACATTAAAAGCCCAAGAACTTCAGTTAGACCTCTAAAACACGCCACCTCCTCCGTACGCTTAATAAGAGCAGCAGAGCATGAAAAGAATAACTTTGCTTAGAGAGAGGAAAAGTAATTTGCTAGCTAGGTTGGCCTTATCTTCTGTAATTGTAATATAATTTGTCTCAAAAGGTTGATTAACCTCCTCTCCCTTTCTGTACAACAAGCAGATCCCCTCCAGAAACTCCACAGCGGGTGAAGCTAACTTTACATAACAGCTCTCTTTTAGAATTAAGCATTCTTCAACACTGTCAGCCCCGATAGCAAGGGTACATCTCCGAAAAGTCCCCAATCCCCTGCTTTTTACAAGTAATCACCCTGATATAGGATATAGGATAAGGGGGCTTATTTTAAGGATATACTCTTGCTGTCTGGGACAACAGCGTAGGCCTGTTCCGTTTTTCTGACTTTGTATAACGCCTGCAGTCAGAAATGATGCAATGACATCCTAATAAAATGAACCACCCATAAAAGTCTGCGATGGATTCAAGCAATATTCTGGATCTGGTTAAGGATTCATCAAATGAGGGTAAAACTATTACAGGACTGTTGTTTTTAGATGAAATGGCATCAAGAAGCTGAGGATTGCACTCTCCTCGTCCTGTCCGGTTAAAGATGTCCTCTTCTTACACAATTTCCACTTTGAGTTCCCGTTGAACCTTTGCCACAGACACCAAATTACCTTTCCGATTGCCTTTTTATCTCGCAAAGCACCACCCAATCTCCTCCACCTACATCAATACGCAGCTACACTCATGCATCACCGAACCTGTTTTTTTTCTGTCCCCTGTGTGTCCTTTACACACAGGAAGCAGGAAAAATATGGGGTTATAGAGGGAAAAGAAAATTAAAAACTGAAAAGTAGCAAAAGGTTAGAGGCAGATAAGTGAAGCAGCAATGAGAAAAGTGGAAGGATAAAAAAAAAAAAAAAGTAGATGGAACGGAATGGTATGATAATGCAGAGTGAGGCTGAGGAAGGAAATAAGATTTTTTTTTGTGCCATTTTCTTATCTCTGCTGTTCCGAATTTATTTTGTCAAGTATTTTTTCTTACAATGTGTGCAGTAAGGCCGTGACGGCCTTTGTGTGTTTTAAAGGGCGTGTACTTCTGCTGGGGTAACCGGGGAACAATAACTCTCTCTCTCTCACTCAGTATCACACACACGCGCGGGCACACACACACACACACACAGAAACACAGACAAACAAAAAAACAGACATGCAGACAAACCCACACACATGCACAGACACCAGCACGCAAAAACGCCGATAAACACAGAAACACAGACACACACAGAAACACAGACACACACACAGACTCACATGCACGCACACACGCGAACACTCACACCCATCTAATTAATGTGCGCTCAGTGATCGTGGCAAAGATTATAGGTCAATAATTTGCCATAGAGAGTCTCTGAGGTCGCCTTAAAGCTCAATCATAATGTAATCACTCGTGTTAGTCCGTGTGTAAAGCTGCGGTTCAATCGCATTTGGTGCATTTTATTAATATCGATCATGATGCCTTCATGATCCCAACTATGCGCAGAGAAAAATGCATTATTTCCATGGATTTTTGTGTCTAACTCGGACATAAGCAGCATAGTAAGCTGGATACCTGCTTCATGTCAGAAGTTCTGTCAGAGAAGGTTTAGTTCATACTAATGATTATCACCAGCTCTTTGGGATCCCTCAGGAGTTTTACATGAAATCCTGCTCGGTGTCACTTTGCGCTAATTTAATCTCTTTCTTTAACAGGGCACGTCCATCTCACAGACTTCAACATCGCAGCTATCGTTAAAGAAGACCTGAAGGCGACGTCCATCGCTGGAACCAAGCCGTACATGGGTGAGAGGATTAATTATTCTCCACAAAATGTTAGATAACTAAGTAACTTAAAGAAGGAGCAGGTGTCCCTCGCATTAACGGGGCTCAACACAATGGGAGGGGATCAGATCCCATAGTGACTCAATGATGAAGGTAAATACAGTTAACTAGTTTTTCTGAGCTCAGGGATAAAACAAGACAGATTTCCTTGGGCCTATTCATAGAAGCTAAATTTAGACACGATTGAACTTATGGATTTGAACGAGAAACTTTGTTTTCCACAAAAATATCAACCTAACGAGTAAAAAATGAACTATTATAGTGAAATAATATATACCCAAGAGAGATCTACTTGTGTGGATTCATATGTGCTAATTTGGATATAATTGGACCTATGTTTGGGAAGTAATGGCCAAAAATAATTTATTTTCTGGAAAAAAAAAGCTCCCTCTAGTGGGGAAAATATGACTTATTCGACAGAAATATGACATATAAGAGAAAGATCTCTTGGGTCATATGCACAAAATTCAAACTAAACTGAATTTATGAAGCAAATTCTGAATTTGGAGATAAATCTCTAAATTTTTTGGTGGAAATCTGTAACCGACCACTCCCAAAAATCAATCCAGTTCTTCCTCACCCTATGGTCTATGGAGCTATTAATTAAGATTTACATTAGAAATAAATCAGACCAGGGATGGTAAGAAAAACAGTGTTATCATAAAAAGCGCCCCTTAGTGAGTAAATATGAACTATTAAGATAAAATATGCTAATTTCAAGATAGATCCTGGGACCTTTGCTTGATTAATTTTTACTAAATTCGGATGAAATCAGACAACATGTTAAAACAAGAATCAATGTCACATAAAAAAAATATCAACCGCTAAGATAACCATTCAAAAGACATTTATTAAACATTAAAAGCATCTTTAAAAAGGATATTTAATCACTATAATACTATATCACTATCACTATAATAATCACTATTACTATTTTTGTGACTATTGGCTGTAAAATACAAAACTAAAAATAAAAGAGCAGTTATTGACAAAGACTGTTATCAACAGGCATCGAGCTTTCTACGCTGAATACATACATATTCATTTACAAGTAATTACCTCCGATAAACAAAGTACTCACACATCCATCCACCCATTTATGTCTTTCGAGAGCTTAATGTAGAAAGAGGAACATTGCTGACACTTATTTGTTTGATCTTGATGCATGAGCCTCATTCCCCAGTTTAGAAGTAATACGGCTTTTAGAAAGCAACATTTATTCTTTTCACCACCGCCGCAGCCGTTCTTCTGCGTGTTTTTCTCCAGAGCAGCAGCGAGCAAGTCGATGTCAGAGCAACTCCTGGGTGATAAGATAGTAGGTAACAGGATTACAGGGGGAAATGGATGATGAGGCAGCACATCATGGTCTCGTGCACCCGGTTTTTGTATCCCTACTAAAGGGTGAGGTCATGATGGGGAATGATCACACTCCAGGCAAATCCTCGCTGGTGTGATGGATAATTCATGGCTGCTCTTGGATGAGGGAGAAGAAGAAGAAGAAGAAGAAAGTGGCCTTTCTCTCGGAGGCTTCAGGAGATGAACTCACTTTTTTTCTCCTCAGCAAGGTGTGTGTGTGTGTGTCCTTGCCCTTGAGTATGTAGTCTTTTTCTCTGAGTTCTGATTTTGACTGTGTAAAACAAATTAATAATCATAAGTGATTGGTAATTCATCTTGACTGTCAAGCTGAACAAGATGAAACAAACTGAACAGCCTTTTTTTCCTGAGAGCAAAATAATCAAGACCCCGACAAGCAAGGGTAAATCGCCAAACAGCCCACAATCCCCTGCATTGTACAAACAGTGTCCCTGATTGAACTCGCCATACTAAGTACAAAGTTATTTCCGAAAAACAATGTTTTTCGTTTTAAAAAGAAGTTCCCCCTAGTGATCAAAACATGAACTATTTCAGTTCTATATGTACGAGATAGATCTCCAGAATATTCATGTGCACCACATTTGGAATAAATCAGACCAACAGTATGGAAGTTATGCCCAAAAAATCTTTTCGAGAGCTTTTCTGTTTTTCAAAGAAAAGCTCCCCCTAGTGTGTAGAATATGAACAATTACAGGAAAAGACTTTACATACAAGATATATCTCAGTTAATTTGAACCACATTTGGACTAAATCGGATCAAAAGTTGAGAAATTATGGCCTGAAAACTTATGGCGGAGCGCTCCCCCTCATTTCTGATATATGGAAGTGACATTACCCCAAATCAGTCCAGTACTTCCTCGCACTAAGGTCTTTGTGGCAAATCTGTGGTGGCGCAAACAGCGGCGTTGGCATTAAGTTTCTATGACATCTCCGACTTTTTGGGGATATAAATATACCGATTTAAAGATTGTGATCAAAGAACCAGATTAGCCGGTTATTTAAGTTTGAAGTTTGAAAACTGCCTGTTTATGAGCTCAAACTCCTCCGTAAAGCCTGCAGACAAAACACTTTCTTATAAACGCTAGTATCAGCAGCTTCCTACAGCGTTCACAAAGTTCTCTTAGAATCCCCTGTCAGACCTGCATCCTGCGGTATAAAGGGGATGCTGATTTGACATGGCGGTCTCGTTTCTGCATAAGCAGAAATTACCCCGGCGCTTCCAACATCCAGTCTCCCCTCACTGCAACCTCAGCTTTCATTTATGCATGCAAAACAAGAAGCTAAGTAATCAGGGATAACAATTCAGGAGGAAATTCATGAGAAGGTGTCCCAGGCACTGATGGTGGTCATTACTTATGGCTTCAATGGAAATACAACAAAGCTTTTAAAAATCTCTGACATTTCAATATCAAGTAACGTTCAAGTTCATTTAATCTCAGGCCTGTCATACCTGAAAGCAGCCAGCGCGGACTGGTTACGTAACAAAAGAATAGATGAATCAAGCCAGTTATGATTTAATATCAGAGAAAGGCTGTTTTCAAAACGTTTATGAAACGGTGATTCTGTAACTCCTGGGCTGTGGATGTGAGCCTGAATGATAGCTTGTTGTTTGTGATGGACCGGCCACTAAACAAGGGGAGGACCTGGCTCTCACCTAATGTCAGCTGTGATTGGCTTCTGCACTCTCATGACTCAGCATAAATATAGGCAGTAAAAGTCAATGAAATGATTGGCTCCTCATAAAAAAGGCTCCTAAAAGGTGATGAAGGAAGCAGAATTAAAAAAAGAAAAAACACACCAGCATTTCTCACACGCCATATTTTAATTTAATTTAGCTGAGACAGAATGAAGCGAAGAGGAAATTTTGTTTACAAAAGCCATCATTAGTCTGGGTACTGGCGGTGGTGGCTGGTGATTCTGCTGAGACTGATTAAAGATGTCATTGAAGGATCTGGGAGGAGATGAGGAGATGGAGGGCCTCTAGCCCAATGTCAGCTGTGATCGGTTCCGGCACCATGACTCAGCACAAAGGCATACTGCTAAAGCTAATGGATTCGTAGGCCCCTGATCGAATTACGAAATAAACGAAGCAGGATTCAAAAAAAGCATATTGAATTTTTGTCATAGGCCATATTTTCATTTTGTCTAGGTGATGTTCTACCACAGCAGATGAAATGCGATGATTGGTCGGTCAGAAAGTCTTTGGGGTTCAGACTCCTCGGGGAGAGAATGTGATCAGAGAGTGCAGCATGGAATATCTCCCTGTTGGAGTCTGTATACTGGTGGTGGTGGCTGATGACCCTGCTCAGATCCGCAACAAGATGTCTGGCTAACAATGCAGGCGTGTCACCGTGTCATTGAAGTAGATGTGGTCAGCTGATGAGATTCATTTAACTCTCTCCCTAACAGCTCCCGAGCTTTTCCACACCTTCGAGGGGTCCCACCCTGGCTACTCCTTCTCGGTCGACTGGTGGTCCCTGGGCATCACAGCCTATGAGCTGCTAAGAGGACAGGTAACTCAAACACACTCAGCACCACGCAGTTCACGTTTTCACTGCAGGGAACAAAACTAAGGGGTCTGTCGGTAGGAAAGCAGACGTCAAACAAAGAGGGGGGAGGTGGGTGGGGGGGAGTTGCTATAATTGAATTTACATTTAAGCTGACCTTCGTGGGGAATACGTTGAAGTGTTTAGTCACTGTGTGAGATGGATTGCTGCGGGGGGAATGAGAAAATAGAACGTGAGTTATATTCACAGTCATATAATTGGAATTGACTTTTAAAATAGAATTTGTTTAGTTTTTTCTTTTGCTGGTCCGCCTCTCTGGAGAATTTAAATTCTGATGATATGGACATAAACAAAGGACATAACTCTAACTCCGTCGCATTGCTGTTCAATCTCAATGTGCAAATGCATAAGTCTCCTCTCGTATTTCAGGGTGATGACGGCGGTGACCTCCGTTCCAGGTCCTCGTCTGAACTTTCATGCACCTAGAACACTTTGAAAGTGATACTAAAATCAATTCATTCACCTGCAGTATCCCTAAAACCATTACGTTCACAAGCATACAGTGTTGGGAAAAAGTATTGGACCCCTCCAGAACAGATAGCTTGATACTTTGACTTACTCCAAAATTAAAATTTACTTTTCTTTCAAATCGGTCAGAGTTGGGCTTCCTTTATTACTGCCCGACTAACTCCAGTCTGCTTCTTCGACAGTTTCAGTTTCTTTTTTTTATACGGGCTTTGGACCATCTTTAAAAGTACACTAACTTTTTACCCCATTGTGGATCTTCCTTGTGTTTCCTCAACAAGAAAGAAAAAATCCCCTATGGAAAAAGTTTCTTTTTGCATATTATATTTCTTAAATGTATTAATTCAGTATCTTGTAGACACTCTAAATTTACCATAAAACGAAAACAACCAAAAAGTTCCGCCAAGCATTAAAACACAAACTTTGTATTTCATGACAAACAGTCAATATTGATTAGATTAGCTCCACCTTTTGGTCAAACGTGTTTATAGAAAACTCTTTGCTTTAACAAAAAAAAAAAAAATCCAATTATACAACAGGACTTTATCTATAGCCTCCTTCTCGTTGGCCCTCTTGAGCTGTGGTGTTCCCCAGGGCTCCATCGGTGGCCCCTTTAATCTTTAGCACATACAGACTGAAGTCACACTTTTTTCAATAGGAGATAGTGACTCAACCACTCGACTGCTGACGGCCCACTTACACACCTTCATACCTAGACATTACTTTGAGTAAATAACCCAAATGCTCCCTTTTCTCACACTCTCCTTTTGGAAACCTCTTGTATAATCCATGTTTCATCCCTGCAAAAGCCTCACCTTCTCCATCCCTCTGTCCACCGGGGCCTTTCTTCAGCATCTTTCTCTGGCTGACACATTTCAGCACCGTCTAGACTGAATAAATCAGTGCAATGATTCATGCTTCAGGCCTGACTGGAAGTTCCTGCTCAGCGTCACTGCAGAAGCAAAAGTCATGTATGTATGTATACCCACATAGACGTTAGTGTGAGCAAGAAGTGGATTGATTTTTGGAAAGATTGGATGCACATTTCTGACATTACAGGGAACTCTTTTGAGTATTCAGGCAACAATTTCTCAACCGTTGGTCCAATTTTTATTTTTATTTTACAGAAAACAGTTTTTCGGTCATATATTCTTTACTGTTGGTCTAATTTAGTCCAACTTTGGTGAATCGCCTGGAGGAGATTTGTTTTATTTAACTCACGTAGTTCATATTTTACTCACTAGGGGGAGCCTTTTTACGAATAACATTGACTTCTTTTGTGCGGCGCAGGATTTTGGGGGCTTTTCGGGGATATGCTTTTGCTGTCAGGGACGACAACGTCGCCCTAATTCTGGTTATCTGACACCTTATGTGTATCCTGTCTATATCAGCAGAACTAGAATATGATTGATAGTGTGCATCTGAAAGGGCCTGAAGAAATGGCTCTCTCTTTCATATTTCCTGTTTCTACCCACTCTAAACTCTGATTGGCCACCTTCAATCATGCTGATCCAGCTGGGTCTTGTTGCCCTGTCGTTCTCCGGCTCCTCCGGGTGGAGCATTAAGAACCCTTAAACAAACCCTCCAACCAGAGTTCTGAGGAGGGTAGTTTCCTCTGTCATTTGTCCCCGTCGGTGCCGGATATGGGTTCACAGAAGGTGAGCTTAATAAGATGAGGACGACCGAGTTTAGAGGGACAATAGTAGTGGAGAACTGCATGACGCACGCTTCATCAAAAACGCCTCCAGGCAGTGTGTCATGATGAATAAAAGTTATCAGTCACATATTTTCTCCTCTCCTCCCTTTAGAGACCATATGTGATGAGATCCAGCACGCCCGCTAATGAGATCCTTCAGACATTCCACAAGGTCCATCCCAGCTACCCGGCAGCCTGGTGTTTGGAGATGAAGTCTCTGCTCCGAAAGGTTATTATTACACATGGATAATACACAGTATACTGCAGTATTCATTCGTCCGAGCAACTCCTTTCAGTCCCTGCTTCCCTATTCTACATTCCTGGTTCTTCTCAGTAAACTGTGAGCATGTTCTTTATTCTGCTTCTCTTCTTCGTGGTTTCAAGAACGATTTGGTTTGTCGGAATGTTTGAATTTGCAGCGGCATCTTCAGCTTACAGGGACATGCATTCCTTCTGACGCTGGTGAAATCCAATACTCAGGATGGGATAGATCTTACCCACGTTCATTTTTACTGCATGCCACACTTTGAAAACGCCTTGAATCCCCCCCCCCTTTTACTGGTGAAACTCAGACCCCTTCTTTCTCTTCTTCCTCTTCTTCTTCTTCTTCTGTCATGCAGCTGTTCTTATGCTCTGCATGTCCTGTATGATAAAATAAAACAATACAGAAAGACAACCAAGAGTCTGTTGTTTGATACAAACTACCACCATAGAGATTAGACCCCCGGTCCCTGACCCAATCAGAACTAAGAGAGTAAAGTATCGTTATTATTATCATTATTAAACACTATTCATAATTGTAAGTGTGAAGGCGTCTGTGTGCAGAAAACATCATATTTGTGAAGCAACTCATGAAATAGTGGTGAAAGTATGTGTGAGGTTCTGCTCGTCAGGATCCAGAGCTGCTTGTCACGCAGCGTTCATGCAGCTTCAGAATCTTAATCCATAAAATCAGAACTCCAAAAGAGGAATTTTTGAATGCTGCTGAGCAAACACACATCCTCTTGTCATATTAGCACGTGTTTTAGAATCTAGTGTATTCTTGAGTCTGTCCATGATTGAGTCTCAAATATCGGTTCCTCTCGGGACATTTTGGGCACAGGCGGTGCCGACTGACACACTGCTGTTGTAGCGTTTGGGCTCGTCGAGGCAGCGATCCACTGCAGTCAAACTGTTGCATTGCTCCGTGCTCAGACTCCTCACGCCTCATTGGCATTCCGGTTGCATAAAGGCGCATTATCGTGTGAGAGAGGGACGTAACAAAGTGAGAATGTGAGGGGAGAATTCCGAGCTTATCCTCCATTCTTCTCACTTCACAACTTACGACTTGCAATTTTTTGCTTCCCCTGACATTTATTAGCTCTAACCACCGTCTCCTGTCATCCATCTTCATCCCTTTTGTCCTCGTATCCTCATTCTCAGACACATCCTCTCAGGCAAGCATGTGGCGTCTCAGTGGGACTGTGCAACTTTTCAGCGACGCCTCCCCAGGGGCCATTGTTCATTCTATAATCCTCTTGTCTCCTCAGCTGCTGTGCATAGATGTCCAGAAGCGCATTTCCTGTCTAGCAGAGCTGCAGGATCCGGACTACATGTCGGACGTCAACTGGGATGCTGTGCTGAGCAAACAGCTTCCTCCAGGCTTTATTCCCAATGTGAGTCTCAGACATAAACTGAGCACAACAAAAAGCAACAACATGTCCATACGTGAAAATAACTTTGTTTCCCTGCCACACAGAGATCTATCTCGTATCATCGTGTTTTACTCTAATAGCTCATATTTTACTCACCGGGTTGGGGGGGGGGTTTGGACATAATCCCTGAAAAAAAACTGCGACCATAACTTCACATTTAATTTGAGGAGTGCCAATAGGGGGATTGGTGTAAAACGCAGGGGATTGGGGACTTTTTGGGGTTATACCCTTGCTGCTGGGAACGACACAGTAGCTCTATAACTTGGTTTTAAGAAAACTGGCCACTGGGTTCATTCTGGCTCAGATACAGGTGATAGATTCCTCTTCAGTTTGTCTTTTAAAAGTATCAGCAGGACTTTTGGAGACACATTTTGAACCTTAGCCCTCCTTCCCCATCAACAGACACCTTCTCCAACTCTTTCACCCTAAAGCTGTCTCACACAAAAAAAACAGCACAGAAAAATAATAAAGAAAGAAATCATCCAAAAAAACATGGATGTGGAAACTTAATCCAAACTATCTAAATCTTTTGTCAGCGAATACTCCTTTGCAGCATCTAATAATAAAAATACGATCCTGCCACATCTATTCCCGTACTAGTATTTCCCAAAGGTGACACAGTGGCAAGGAAAACAAGATGTTGCCAGAAGCGTTCCCACCTCATCTGATCGTCTCTCGCTGGAGCTGCAGACGCCCCCACCTGCTGGGCCGAGCCGGGTCTCCCACTGAGTATTCAGTGCAGACTGAATAAGCAGCAGCCGTGTGGGGCTCCCGTTAGGTTAGACGCAGACGAAGGCGGCCAACGCCTCAGCGAGTCTACCTGCAGCTCTACAGCTGCTCTCCAGATCATTAGGATGAGTCGGGTGAAAACTGATGTCCTTCGCTCTTTCTTCACTTCTTCACTTGTTTCCACATGTCACTGCTGGTTAGTAGCGTAAGAAAAAAACAACAACTAAACCTCATCCCTTATAATACATGAGAAAAAAATGTTAATTACAATCACTGTCATTTGAGTATCGCCAGCGAGTCTGCCGCAGATCCTCTGTGTTAACGCAAAAAACTGTGTCATGGATCATTTTCATTTTACCCTCCGATAGACTTCAGTGCGAGGAAGAACTGGACTGATTTCGGGAAAGGTCTGTTGCAGATTTCTGCCTCTAGGAGGAGTTTGACCTCCAAAATCGCAGTTTTCAGGCCATCATTTCTCAACCGTTGGTCCGATTTTTTAATTATGGTGCAGATGAATTGAATTGAAGAGATTTATTTTGTCTTATTCACTTGTTTTGTGTTCCTCGACCATAAACATCTAACTGTTCGTCCGATTAAGTCCCGATTGACCTCATATGAACCGCCTCAAGGAGATCAAACTTCAATTTGTCATATAATTATAACGTAATCCATTATTTCACTGTAATGATTCATATTTTCTCATCAGCGGGAGCCTTTTGTGTAAATATATTTCTAACCTCAGAAAAGATAGGTAATGGCTAGTTAATTAAAAACATTTTTATAATTCGTTCAAGATTATTATAACCACAGAACTCATTTGGGTTCTGATTCTTTTGGGTGAACAGATGTGAGACCCATTCAGTGACATTAATGAAATATACTATAATACTATAATACAAGGACACCAATTTGAAGGTAGACCAACAATCTAAAAGACATTAAGTTTGATGTCGTTTCAGAATTTAGAAGCTGGAAACTCCATATTTTGCTTTAAAGTTGCTTTAACAGATAACAATATTACCCGTCTTTGTTTGAAAGTCACACTTTAACACAATAATCCAGCAATACAAAAACTCTCCACTGTTTTTAAGTGACACTGCTTAATGATGAGGAATAGATGACCGATGGATTTAGTCTAATCTTCAGTCTACAGCGAGAGCAGAGCAGCGGGTATCCGCAGCAACAAGGCAGGAACCGTGGAGGGAAACCACAGAGGATCGATGTGGAATAGAAGGACCGTCTCTGTCCGATAAAAGCCTTCAGGCTCCTGGAGGCTAACGTTTCTCTCCTGACGTCAAAGCATCTTCTCTGCTTTATCTGTTTTCGGCAGCTGTTATTTTGAGTCTTTCCTGTGAAAGAAACATGAATTTCTTTCCCTCCAGGAAAAGGAATCCTGCAAGAATGAATGCAGATTCGACCAATCGCCGTGGGTTCTGCATGGCTTTGATGTTGGGTCATATCACCGCAACGTATCTTCAAATTCTACCTATCGTCATAATTATCGCTAAAAATAGCAAAACCCTCACATTGAACAATCTTAGACGGAACGGTTTATGCAACACATCTAAATTGTGTCTTTCATGTCATTACGAGGCTATTTTATAAATAATGTGTGTGTACCTGTGTGTCTATCTACAGAAGCGGAGGTTGAACTGTGACCCAACATTTGAGCTGGAGGAGATGATCCTCGAGTCCAAACCTCTCCACAAGAAGAAGAAGAGGCTTGCGAGGAAAACCAGAGATCAGGGATCTGACGGCTCACCGCAGGTAAGGATTTCAAAACTCAAAATATTCAACCCCTCTAACGAAACTTCATTTGAACCCGATGCATTCTATCCTTAAAAAGTATTTCATTTCATTTCATTTCATGTCGTCATTATTCATCAAACCTTTAATGAAACCTATGGGAAAATGATTTATTTGCGACATTTTTTAATCCTTAATTAATTATCCTTAATTCATTTAAATTTCCTTAATTTTATTCTTAGACACTTTTACTTTTTACCATTAAATGACAAAAAGTTTGGTCAACTTTTAACCTTTTAAAAAAAGCAGGTCATAAAATAAAAAACAAGTTTGACCAAATGATTTTTATCATTTTAAATGAATTTCCGTATAAATTCAGGATAACAAAAACATAACCCAACCGTTGTTTCCCACCATAACTACAAGAAACGCTCCATAGAAATAAATTTGTCTATATTTCTGTTTTTCTCGGCGAGGACATCAAAGGGATTATTCACAAATCAGGAATGCTGAGTAATGTACGTTTGCATAGATGCAAGATAAATGTAATTGAAAAGTGTTTTCAGGGACAGTTTTGCTGATTTTAACTTTAAATACTTGATGTGTATCCGTATATATCTATATATAGAAAATATCTTCTATATATATGATATCCTCTAGTCTTATATAATAGAAGTGAAGCGATCGGAGGGGTCTAGTCCCTGGAGCCCACAGCTTGTCGGCTGCATTAAGAAGTCAGAGCCGGCCCAAAGTGCTCCATGTTTTATGTAAGGTGACAGCAGCTCGGGGAGACCTGCCCGCGTTTATATATCAGCCATATCTCTCCCTCTCCAAAGCGTGAAAACATCCATCATCCTTCGGCTCGCTCAGACAAAGCAAAGCTCTCCTGCTGTAAGGAAATAATAATCACAGCCTTTCAGGGAAACACTTTATGTTTATGGAGGATGATGAAGCCTGGTGTTTTATTATTATGGCCTGTGTTTCATAAACACCATCTTTTCACATTTTTGGATGGTATGGTTATTTTCACATGTGAATTAAAATTTCAACATGTGAAAATAAAATAAAATAAAAAATAAGCCACATTTTTCGCATTCGAAAATATCAAGTGAAAAGTTGTGAAATTGGCAAAGAAGCCCACGTCATGGGCAACGATTCATCGTCTCAAGTGGAACTTTTGATCCACATGTGAAAACACAACTGCGTGTGATCCAAATGTGAAATGAAAGTTTCACAACTTTTCACCCAAACTGTTAAAAAAGTTATTATTTCTCATGTGAACTGGAAGCACTTACGATTTTATAATGACGTGTAAAAAAAAAAACATCCTATTCACATGTGACCCTTTTTGACATGTGAATATAAAGATGTAAAATAGTGGAAGTTACATGCGAAAAAGTTCATTTCATGTGATTTCCTGCGCCGTGATAAATTGTCTCATGTGGGAATTTTAAACCACATGCAAAAAAACAATCTCATAAATGAAAAGTTCCACATGTGAAAATGTCTATTTCACATTTGGAACTGTTTCAATGACAAGGGAGAAAAAACTCTGTTGACTTGTGACGTATTCCTGGAACCCGACAGCTACCGTTTATTTAAAGAAAGATTAAAGTTGTTACATTTTCAGCAGATAATTGGAACAGCAGGCGGTGATAGCGAGAAAGATTTTTATGATTTCATGAAGAGATGGAAAAAACGGGAACTTCCATAAATCTACATTAGTCTGCTTTTAATACCTCTTTGGATAACGGCCAGGTTGACGCAGCAGAAACAGAAGCGGTGCCAAACGCAAACCTCCATTTCACTTTGAAGGTGATGTTGACAAAAAACGTTTTTTTCCCTCTTTAGCTCTTATTTCACCCAGGTTTTTGTTTAAGATTCCTGAAGGTGAACCTTCTCCTGCTGGAGCTCCGACAGCCGTAACGCTGCTGAGGAAGTTGTTGACACTTTGTCCTGTCCTCAGCATAACCGTCCATTCAGTGTAAAGTACTTCTCTGTGGAGTCTGAAAATCTTCCCATAGACTCTCCAGTCTGTTCAGGAGTTCATTTTCAAACTCGGCGCCGGAGGATGTGATTCATTTCTTTATTTTATCACAATACAACCAACTATGAAATAAGTCCTCTACATTTACCCAACCGAAAAATAACAGATTATTGGGTATTTTATCTCAGTAATTAATACTGCACACTGTATCACGCCTCGTTCAGCTGTGTTCTTTTCTCTTTCTAGTTATTTATCATAGACTGTAGCATGGTGGCTCTCAGATTTCACTTTCTTTCAAGTCACTTGATAGTTTTTGCTTATATTTCCACTTCTCTTGTGACATCTGAATGTTACTGAAATGTGATATTGTTCTGTGACCGAACAATATCCTGTCAAGGATCAATAAAGTATCCGTCTGTCTATCTATTTCATCTATGAGTTAATTTCAGTCTGGGTATGAACCGGGGGCCTGGTCGGTCACAAAATAGATAATTTTTTGATAGACCAGGCCCCCGAAAAACAGGAAGTTGGGTTTAGGTCAATTCATGACTGCAAGAAATCAAGATTTTTTACTTGCGGGACATAAAAGCCTTGTGAGTCAAAGTCACTGAATCAGAGGAGGGTCTGGGTTTGTTCCCCTGCGATAAGACGGTTCCATCAGGAGGTGATGGGAGACACTGATGCCTGAATTTGCTTCATACACACGACTCCCACCAGGGGGAGCTTCCTTTTCTATTTTTTTAAAAGAAAAAACACTGTTTTTGGGAGATAACTTCACATTTAATATTATTAACTATTATTTAAAGTTGGAACTTTAAACACTCTTAGTATCGCTGTCCGTCCTGCTATTCTACGTAAAGACTCTACGTTATAATACTCACATAAACAGACTAGCTGACGGACGTAGTGGAACGTTCAGCCACTCAGGATTTAGTAGAGACCAGACAGAACTAAAGGAGAATGAGTATTGGACCGTTGACAGACGCTCTTTGACACGAGGTGAAAGAGAGGATGACGAAGCTGCAGGAGAGGATTCTTGCATCCTTCAACACTTTCCAATTACATCCTGCACAGGAAAAAACACTTAATTAGTATCAGAGAGACGTGGAAGGTAAATTACTGGAAGACTAGAAGAGAGGAGAGGAGAGCAGCATGTGCATCTGGAGCTCCATGAGTGCCAGAAACCAAAAAAGTGCAGAGTCAGAGCTCGTCTCCGGTTCATCACAGAATCCTAGAATGACGGAATTAGAGAAGGAAGAGTCAGCTGTAAGTCAAAAAGTACGTGAACCTCCTCATCAGCAGAATTTAACACTGACAAATGGCAGGAAAAACAAAAACGAATGTTAATTATAAAATGTGGGGAAACTTAAACCTCTGTTTGATGTTCTCCTCCTAACGATTTTTTTTAAAAATATTCAGGCTATTAACACTTCAAACATGTTGTGAACAATATGCAGCTCTTCATCCCATTAGTGCAGGTTTATTCTGCTGCACAGGTTCTGTTCGTGTTGCCAATAGTATTGCCAAATTCAGAAGAAATGCACTGTGGGACATGAGAAGCTCCACCATTTATATATCATACCTAACTAGGCCCTGAAAAGCCCCTAATCTCCTGCCTTATGCAATCAACCTGATTGCTCTCCTCAAATTAAATGTGATGTAATGTCTGAAAAACAGTTTTTTCCATGAAAAACTCCCCCAAGGGAGTAAAATATTTGCTATTAGAGTAAAATATAATGTATAAAAGAGTTAGTTTGAACTTTCAGAGTGAAATATGAACTTTTGGAGTGAAATATGACAAATGAAAAGATACAAGAAAGCTCTCCTGTAGTTGATTCATATGCAGACATTTTTGACAAAATCGGACCCACAGTTGAGGAATTATTGCCCGAAAACTTTGGCCGTGACGCTCCCCCTGGTTTCAGAAATATAAAACTGACTTTTCCCAAAAAACAAGCCCACTTCTTCTTCCCACTCAGGTGTATGTGGGTATAACATTTCAAAACTGTCCATGAATTGTCTCTCATTCTCCCCTCAGTAGCAGAATCTGTCCTCAGCTGGACAGAAACACAGGGAACCCAGTTAAAGACGCTGAGAAATGTCCCACTAATGTTCCTGTCGAGTCGAGCGCCGCCTCTCAGTGCGTCCATCAAATTGAAAGTTTAATCAAACAGTTGGAGCAATTAACTACTGGAGTTGTCTCTTTAGAGGAGAGGGGGAGAGACGGAGACAGAGAGACCTTTAATGAAGTGTCCTTCGCTGAAAGCATTTTCACCGTTCTGTCTAAAAGGCCTCTAGGCGTCGTAGAAGGATGCAGTTTCGAACGGGTGCACCTTCTTTCCTACCTTCCTCTTCTTCTCTTCAAGAATATCCAATATCTGTCCGTCCCTTGATGATGGAGAGCAGGGAGACGTAGGACATATCAGTGTCAGCAGCTACACTTACAGGATAGACCCCCTCAAGTCAATTTATTTACAACACATTTACAACAGTTGAGAAATGATGGCACAAAAACTTGTGGAGATAAAGCTGCCCCTACGGCCTGAATTATGCAACTGACCTCTCCCAAAATCACTCCAGTTCTTCCTCGCACCAAGGTCTATGGAAGTCTTAAATTTGAAAATGATTCAAGAGAGAATCTTTGGGATATATCGCACAAAAGATCTGGGGCAGGGGTGATGACGACTCCATAACATTTTGGGGATATAATTATAATTATTTGTACCTGAACATGAATGAAATCCAGATGAAGGGAGATTGAAATGAAAAGTATGAATTGGGTTATAGAGGCATCTGAGAAAAATCTGAAAATATCAGAACAGATACTTCCCTTCTTCATGAGTACATACAGGATACGTGCCTGAAAAGTTTTACCTTCTTCGGGTTCGTAGAGTCAAACGGGCGCCGAGTCCACTGAAAAAAAGCATTTTGTTTGCGTTCAGCTTCCCCCTGCATCTGATAACCAATGTTATTATTTTCTTGGCTCTTTGAATCAGAATATAGATGAGTGACGAGAGAAAGCAGAGGTGTGCTTCATAAACAAGCCGCTATCTGGGGGAAAGGTTATAAAAGGTGGCGTTTTCATCGCCATGCCTTCAGATCTAAGAACACGCCGCTATTGCAGCATGCGAGGCACTAAATCACATCCGTCACACGTCTCATACCATCACATCTCCTGCTCCTCTTCTGACGCTCTGGTTCTACGTCTTTAACTCTGACATGAGGTCAGTCTGCTTCTCCAGCTTCTTCGTCCTTCTGGATTGACCTCTGCGATGCTGCCTCGACCACAAAACGTCTTTTTATTTCCAAACACACCTTAAAGCTAATCACCCACCTGCTTCTTGTTTCTTCACTCTCGCCCTCTATCATGAAGCAAAGTTATTCAATTAAACGCACCTTCCGTTCTTTTCACATACAGTCGATCCCTCCCTCCTCTCTCGCTCGCTCGCTTTCTCCCAAACTTCCTGCCCTAGTTTGGGTCTTGATCTGCCAGTGGCTCCTCCCCCACCGTGACAGCACCTGTGCTTAGCCTCACTGCTTGGCTGTGTGACGTACGGCTCTGGGCAGAGGGTCAACTGTTCCATCCAAAAGAGATGGAGCCTGAGTTTGGAGTTTTAGGGTCGTGATTGGAGAGGAGTCGGAGCGTGAATAGTTATATCCTCGGAAAGGGGATATTATGGAACCGTAGGCGGTGACGACAGCGTAGGCCTGGTTAGTTTTGCGTGATGGGATGAGGCCCATTCTCACGTCTTTGGATGTAAATGTATCACATTTGTTGGGCCAGGCTATTACCTGGACAGCCAGGTAATAACCTTCGATGACCAGAACCAGTTGACACACACAGTATTAAAATAAACATTCATTCTGATTCAACTGGGGACATCCCAACTTCTGTTCACTAACTTCCTGCTCGTTTGTCGGCTGCCCCTAAAATCAAAAGGCTGAGGAAATGCTCCAAAGAGACGCCCGTCTTCCATGTTAGAATCTGTATTTCAGTTATGTTAGAGTAAAGTTTGTAAGTTTGTGATATATCGTCCTCTCTCTTGTAATCTTACATCTCTGTCACACACACACACACACACACACACACACCTGACTCAGAGTGAGAAAGCACCTGTCTACTTGTCTTGGAACTGAGGTAGTGGTGAGGACGACCCGCCTTAACTGGACCGGATGATTTGATTAAGTGGCCCAAATGTATGAGAGGATGGCGCTGGAGAGACATCAGAGCGCCTCTAAATCTGGGTCGTCCTCCTCCTCTGGCATTTTAAAGGAAAAGCAGCATCATTTTGTTTTCATTCATGTATCAATTTGTCGGTGAGAGCCGACAAATTGATACATGAATGAAAAAAGGCACAAATGTTGCCCTTTTGATGCATCGTAGCGGAGATAGCCTAAGGTTGATTTCATCTGCGGGTTTAAATCATCCATCCAACGACGTGAAGTAACAAACAGCATTGGATGGATGAAACACACAAAGCACTAAAACACTAAAACATGACAAAAGTCACAAGTACACGCACACACTTCATCAAGCACAAAGTACTTTAAAACCGGAATGTCAGATATGATAAACCTGCACACCAACGTTTCACACAAACAATTCCACCAAGAGGAAATGGTTTAATTTAATGCTGCTTAGCGGCAGTGTGAATTTGCATATTAGGGAAATATTTAGATTTGTGATACACATGTACACATTTAATACTAACAATTCAAATCAAGATTTACGTGTTATTTCGTATACATTTGTAAGAAAAGTAAAAAATGCAAAAGGCCATAGAAGTTCTTTGATGTAAATGTGGTGCAAGGTTATTGTAAACAGTTTAAACTTCAACCAGGAGAGGCAGAGAATGGAGTAAAGATGAATGTTTATTAAAACAGAGAACATGTGATAATTAGTCTGTCAGGAAGTCTTTGCTGCTCAGACTCTTCAGGGAGATTGTGATCGAAGGGCGTCAGCAGCAGAAGGTTTCTCCTCCCCTTGGGGGTTGGGATCTTGGTGGTGGTGGCTGATGACTCTGCTGAGACCGATGAAGGACGATGTTGATGGATCTGCGAGGACTGGGTGGAGACGAAGAGCTTGAGGCCACATGAAAGAACTAGATGGATGCAGAGAGTCATATTTAAAAAGATAACTGATGATGATGGGCTCATGATGAAGGTGTTTCTGCGATTGATGATGAGGAAAGCTGATATCAACTGACACACCAGACTATTAATTTGCCAATTTAACCTGAGCGTGTGTGAGAGGTGTGAGTAACGGACAGGTTTGAGAAGCTGTCCGTTGATTTTGCGCTGCTTAATAATTCTGTGGTACATTCTGGTGGTTTCTTAGCTGATGTTCTGTTGGCCTCTTCCACAGAACGGCCACCTGCAGCAGCGACTGGAAAACGTCCAGAGAGACTTCATCATCTTCAACAGAGAAAAGTGAGGAACCTCTAATATCTGTCCCTTTATGCTGCTGTAACACAATACACACACACACACACACACACACACACACACACACACACACTTAACTTATAAGTGTCATCTACCCGTTATCTGAAACTTAAATATATATGCACAATATTCCCCAAGAGAGCTCGTATGGTAAAAAGTGACTAGGCCTGTTTTTACAGTGAAAGACTTCAGGACGGAGTCAAAGGTCACTAAAGTGTCTATTTATGGCAGAACGTCTGGCCTGTGAATAATGTAGAAACACAGAACCGGGCAGAGAGCGAGTTTTACTCATGATGAATATATAATGAATATGAGAATATTTCTGTAAGTCAATCAAAAAGTGACTCATGAGAAATAACATTCATCCTTTATTTACATAAGTTCATCTTAAAGCAGGTATATCATATTTTTTTATTTACTTGTGTAAAATAATAGAAAATAGAAGGATGTTTTGTAAGGACAGACAAAATGACAGACTATTGTAATCAAAGCGTTTATTGTATTTTCACAATAAGAAAAAGATAATTTAGCTTGAGAAAGATTTACATTCTGAAGAAATTAAAAATTTAGATAAGGCATCACTTAGTAAGTTGTCCAAACTGATGCTGGGTTTTTTTTCTGAAAGAAGACTACTGACAATAAGACAAAAGGGCATAAAATTGACTTGGGCTTGAAATGTAAAAATAACCACAAAAAAGAAAACCAATGGTTGAAATTTTATTATAAAATGTCTTTCATGGTATTTTTGTGGACGGCAAACGTCACAAATATAAAACAGGAAATAGATGACCATACAAGGAGAGGGAAAGAACAGGAAGTGGGAACTAATAAAGCTAAATAGATTTTTAGAGAGGCAATGTAAAGCTGAGTGAACAACATGGAGAGACACACTTTTCAAAATAAAGCAGGAAAATACAAAATGACCAAAACAATAAATATTCAAAATAAAAAGGGGTGAATTTAAACAAAACTAGAAAAAGCAACGCCGCAAAACCGACTACTGGGTCAAACTTTGTGTAAATCATCCTGTAGTTTGTCCGTTATCACAAACAAACAAATAATCAGACAAACTC
The DNA here is from genome assembly GCA_009660295.1 of Lophius piscatorius. Classification (NCBI taxonomy): domain Eukaryota; kingdom Metazoa; phylum Chordata; class Actinopteri; order Lophiiformes; family Lophiidae; genus Lophius; species Lophius piscatorius. The sequence goes on from VRLP01000729.1 coordinate 96,541, forward strand.
ACAGGCGTGGAAACATAACTTCCTTCTTTTGTGGAGGTAATAAACATGTTTCCAAATCATGAGGGTTTTTCATGGAGCGGCTTATAATTGATGTCTGAAAAAAAGAAGGGAGTCCAAAGTCTGCTTCTCGACTTCAGATGAATGATTTAATTCTAGTGGTCTTCATATTTCACCAATACAACCCATAATAAGCTGCCCAGCGAGCCACTCAAGCAACAGCTGATGACACCTGTGTGGAGGTTCCCCGACCCATACTGCCTGTGACCCACAGCACAATAGTGACACCTAGTGGTTCACTCTGGCTGCACCCTTGAAATGACTCATAATTATGATTAAGAAAACTATCAAATCAGAGTTGTTCTGTGCCCCACAGGTCAAAGGTCGCGGTGGAGGACTCAGTCTCCTCTGAGCTGTCCATGACTGAGAGGAACAAGGAAATCGAGGATGGACAGAACAACAATGTCCAACCGGCTGCCTTTTTATCAGGATAGGTCTGACGGAGACCCCCTCCTGCTCGCTCATCGTTTGCACCACAGCTTGTAGATCGTCTCTTATTGTTCCTACAGCACCGACGCCCCGATCCAGTTCTACATGTTCCTGCTCCACCAGATCAGCTCTGAAAACACCCGTATGCACCCTTCTTCAAAACCATCATCAAGAGCTCCAGAACCGCAGGCGTGAAATGGACTCCCGGAGCCGCGGCCGGACGTTTCTGCTCTCCTGACACCGAGAAGAACGACTCTCAGCAGTTTGGTTGATTCCACGCTCTCATCCATCACTCCGGTGCAGCTCAAACTTCCACTCCAGTGGGCTCGAGTCAAGAGGAAATCACTACCCAGCCAAAAAGGAGACGGTGCCTGAGGGGGTCCGATTCGGCTGGAAGCTGTCGGTGCAGCTGCTGCGGCGGCGGCGGTCTTGGTTGGGCGACAAACACCTTCCCTGGTTGATTAAATATGGATTTAATGTTATTCCAATTCTAGAAAGAAACAAGACTCATAAAGATGTGATGAAATGACCTTGAGGACGTCCCCAAAAGAACTATGAGAGATAATGAGGTAAAAATGAGGATAGAAAATAAAGAGGCGGTCTGTGGGCTCCAGCATGAGCGGCTCACTTTATCATCGTAGCACTCTAGTGGTCACCATGCTTAGCTTTCCAAGCGCAGCTAAAAAAAAAGAAAGATGGTCGGGTTGCAAAACGTTCCAGTTGGATCAGCTGCAGATGTAGGCAAAGGTTTTCTTTGCTGGTCTTAATATAATTTATATATAAAGAGTAAGGGGCCGAGGACGGAGCCCTGGAGGACACCACACGAAAACAACCATGGCTATTGAGAAGGTCCTATTTAAAAAGTAGAATTTAAGCATGTGGCGTTATGATACAATTAAAAGTTCTAATAAGGGTCATATCATTTTATAAACACATGCTTTAACAAAACAGTTAAAAGATTTCCCTCTGAGACGAAGATATTAACAGTGAGCTAATTCAGATTTCAATGAAATACATTTAAGATCATGCTTGACCAAACAACGTTTAATTTCATGGTAAAATTCAAGTTTCTAAAATATTTAATTAATTAATAAAATACGTATTGAAATAATTTTTTTCAGTTTTTTCATGGTGAGGTCATTAAAGGGTTAAAGTATTGCGGATGAATTAGAGAAAGCAGAAATGGTTCTTGTAGGTCCGTTCCTGACCTTGGAGGTGTGTTTTGGTGGATGTGGCTGAAAAACTGCAGGTACACCAAATAAATGCTCCTTACGTTTTATTTATTTTAAACTCACTAAATTGTAACATTTCTTTGTCTGAATCTGCAAACGAGCAACTGGGTCTTAAACTAGAGGTAGAAAAGGTAGAAAAGGTAACGGGTAGATTCTGCACTGCACCTTGCTTTGCACATGCTTCTCCATCGACTGTAGCATTTCTGCACAGAGAGACAAAAAAGAAGAAACGTAAAACTGTGAGTGAATAGTTATTCCCTAAAGGAGTGTTTTTTTATAGACGAGGATTCAGGCGAGTCGAGATTAATTTGTTTCTGTAAGCGTCTGCATTGACATATTTTTCTCAAATCATTTTATTGACTTTTTTTTTTTAATATCCCTCCTCTTTTGTGTTTGGTACCAGGAAATGATGAGTCTGCACATTTTCATGTGCCGTCATTGGCTCTTATAGAAAACGCGTTTAGCAACAGAATTAGTGCACAGATGATATTCAAAGGAAATTAGCCGCTACAGCTGGGATAAAAATGAAATGAATTCTTCAACATCTGGTAAAACTTTTCCTTCTTGTTGTAAACCTGGATGAAATCAGGTTTAAAGAAATAGTTCATTTTCCCCCTGAGTTCTTGTTTTTTCAAACTCGGTGATTAAATGTGATTTTTACTAATCACAAGCTGTCCACTCTGGTCTTATCTATCCGTTATACGACTCAACCCTTGTTTAAGTGATTATGATAAGTGTATTATATTTAAAGCTGAATTCTGTATCCAGTTCATCACAGTTGGCACTTTTTTTATTGAAAATGTTACGACTTACCTTTGTGACGTTGTTGATGTTGTCACTGATGTAATTCCACACGTCCTAAGTTGTGAGATGTTGTTGAATCCCAGCATACCTGGAAAAAAAACGTATTTCTTTTGGGTTATTATCTTAATGATCTGATTATCCGTGGATCTCAATCCTGATTTCTGTGTTCTCCACCTTTTGAGGGATTTTTTGTTGCCAGGTTTTCTGTGATAAACACAAAATATCCGCTTTCATTTCTAGAATTATCGAAATAAAATCAAAAGAAAGTTGGTGAAAATTCGGATTTCACTGACACCCTATTCGAGAAACAGATTCTACTCTTCCAAAAACTGAAGGTGTAAGAAAATCCTTGAGAAATCCTTTTTGTTCCAGGTGAAACTAGTTTCCAACCAAACATCTAAGACCTGTGCATTTCCTTCCTCCGGCGCCTCTGTTGTCCTTCCGTTCTCACCGTGTCTTTGTTGTATTCAGATGTGATGGACTTGCAAACGTTTAAGGTGTGCCTTAAAGAAACGACTTTCTTTTTCTGAACCACTCTGATCGTCCCTTGTGTTTTTTATTTCACCTCCATTTCTGTCAGAGTGATTATTTATTTTTTGAAGAAGGATCAGGAATAGTGTTGGAAAGAAGAAAGCTTTCCAAAAGAAGTGTTTAGGGAGTGTCAGTAAATGTGTGCGTACACTGAAAACAGTCAAACTGCACTTTAAATAAGTCATTTAATTGAAAATTCATTTTCACATATGTACTGTAAAAAGAAAATTGTTGATGAACTTAATGAAATTACCTAAACTACTAACCTAAATAATGAAATTAAGTATTTGTGAGTCCAACTTATTCATTTAAGTGGGAAATACTTCAAACAATTCTGTTTTACAGTGTATTCTCCTTAGTTTGACCATACTTGAGAATTTCATATCACATGACCACATAATTATTAAGTATGACATCTAATTTATTCATTTAATACGGCAGATTGGAAAACTACACTTTTAAAGAAAGTGTCGGCAAACTTTAAAAAAGTGTTGTTTATGAAACAGGGACCTTCAGTAATCAATACTTTTTTTTCCATTCATCATGTGTCACCAACACTTAAAAATGATTGTTTATGGAGAGGAGAGAAAAGCCTCCTCGCTCTGCAGGAACTCCATATCCAGCCCGGACTATTATTACCTTATATTTTCTGTTCTGTTTGTCTGCCTGTCAGCAGCTTCAAAGAAAAAACACTGGCCTCATTTTTATAAATGGAACTCGGTGAAAGGTGAAGTAGGGGCCAAGAAAAAAAAATCCAATAGATGTTGGAGCGGATCCAGCTCACAAGATAGAGTGCTCTTGTCGTCTATTATGAATTTACTAATGGTTCCAGCAGAATTGCATTATGCTGTATCTGATCCCAGCTGAGACACGAAACCTCCTTCCTGTTAGCTCTGGTTCTCCGCCTCCAGCTTCTTGATGTGAGAGATGGGCTCTCCTTGATTTGATGCTCCTCGGCACAGAGAATGTTCACGGAGAACCGCATCTGACGGCCAAAGCATCTGTAAGTCCTTTTTTATTCAAACCGCAGACAATGTGAATAAAGAACTGAACTGAATGAAGGGACTGAGTGGAAACAGGCGGGCAGAGAGGGTCTACATTTGAACCATTTAGCAAAACAACAACAAAAATTGATGGATGTAATCAATAAGGATCACGCCGGTGTGATCTTAGGATTCAAGGGCAATTACTTTACCGTTCTGTCTGAAATAAATGGGAATACAGCCTATGCTGGACGGACCTTATTTCTTACATATTATGTTTATATACAAAATATGTATTTACAAATATATATAATATTTATGAATGTCTCCCAAAATCCAAAATTATGTTTTCACATGTCTGCGTTTTCTACTTCTTCTTTGTGACTCAATCTTTATTTATTTATTATAGATAAATATACTGTATACAGAGACTCAGTCCCTCTTTAGGGTTAGGGCTGAGACAGCCAGAGGAGGGAGGTGGGTGTTGATGCCGGCTGCACTCCTGCAAAAAGAATTAATACTTTGGACAGATAAACATTTCATATATGAGTTGGGTTGTTCGTAACAATTAAAAAAAAAAATTAAATGAATAAAAAGACAGAAAAATATATAGATTTATCTCAGAATCCTTGCTTTTCTAATGTCTTACTCGAATATGTATGTAATTCAGCTGTTTTATTTTATTTTAAATAATGCTTATTTGTTTACCTGGATATTAATAAATATTTTGGGTCTTACATTTTGTTATATTCGTGAATTCTGAAAATTATCCCACAATCGTCGCCTTATTTTACGCCGCACATGTTTAATGCCGATCCTTTGTAAAAAATGTGCTTTAAATAAAGTTTGTTTGAAAAGAAACTTTATCTACTTCCGTACACAGAGGGGAGGGGAAGAGGGACAGCGGGTCCTCGGCTAGGCTGTTTATGTTCTGCCTGATTTAAAACAAAATACTTATTTTTCTTTCAAAGCAGGAAAACCCTTTACTATCTGGGACTCAGAGTAAATAAAAACATTTCATACCTCTTTATTTTTCACTCTACCACAGACTTGCAGAACTGTGGCAGAACCCACACAACTTTTTGTCCAATCCTAGCAGGCATGTGTCAGGCCGCCATGTTGCTCATGATTACAGTTAGCTTAGGATAATAAATATTTTCCGTATTCCCGTTTTTTCTGGGTGTTTTAAGTTTTTTTCTTTTCTTTATATGATGGCGCTTGTGAATGGAGTTTGTGGGACTATGATAACACCAAGACAGGAATTGAAATGCGTGGCGTAACGGCAGACCCCACGTTAATAGCCGGGGCTACATGCTAAGCAGCTAACGCCGAGAGGAGCTTTTCTAAATCAGCCAATTAACTCTCTCAACTTTGGAAGACTTTTATTCACACAACCCCGTTCAACATTCCTCAAATTCTTATACACCACTTCTGAACGCACAGAGGAGGATAATGGAACCAGAGGGATGCATTTGCCGGATGGGGGTCTGCTCGGCGCAGCTGGAGGGTCTTAACGATCAGTTGATCAGCACAATAACGAGCTGCGCCAGAAACCCGATAGGTAAGAAAACGTAAAACACACCTGGTGCTAATTCTGCTTAGACCTCTCAAATGTCATGCATTAAGCACAGTCTATATAATTGCATATATTTTACAGCCATAAAGCTGAATTAAATGTACAATATAGACCCATAAAAAACACCTGATCAGGTTTTCATACGGAAATATGGACTATTTTAATCCTTATTTATATATGCCATTGGAGATCGGATTCCCCATTCCTTTATATTTGCTTGCACTTTATATCTTTAATTTACTTTGTATAATTTTATTTCTTAATCTCCTATTTTTCTTGTTTCTTAATTTTCTGTCCTGTGTGCATATATATATATATATATATAAACATATATATATATTTTTTTTTTATTTATCTATATATATATATTTATCTACATATGTCTGTAAGATTTAACTATTATAAAGTATTTCTTGCATATTTTGTCACCTTTAAGAATATCCGTCTGTTGGAGCAGCTGTAACGACTATATATCCCCTTTGGGGATTAATAAAGTTTTTATCTATCTAAATATCTTCTTTATCGCCGGGGTTCAAATTAAGGTGAAGTTTGTAAGTTTAGGTCCCCCTTGAAAAATAACTTTTCTTTCAAATACTTTTCTGAAAACATGAATTTTCAAAAGTTTGAGCTAAATGAATGAATAAATAAAAATGCTTTTTATCCCTTCATTCATTAGCTGTAACATCTTACAAAAATTTAATCAAGAAATAATTATATTACTCAAAATTTTGTTTACTATTACAATAATAAGTCCGATTACACAGTTTGTTATTGTATGGTACATTCAAAGGTTCTGTGATATTAAAGTACTAAATGCATCAAAGAAATAAAATATGCAGGGAAATAATTGTTTTTCTAGGCGAATACTTTAATAATAATATGAATTAGAGATCAGAGTCAATCAGTTGCAACTCATGTTTATTCAGGAAACAAGTGAGAACCTCCACAACACACCCGATTGTTTGACCTGTCATCTCTGGGTTTTGATACAACAGTAAAAAAAAAAAGAAATAACATAAAAACAATAACAAAGGTTGTCAGACTAACATAAATACCACTAACCGGCGCCTTGCGCCTGCCTCGGAGTCTTCCACACCACTGACAGATAAAAAAAAATCTTCCTCCTCCTCAGTGGGACAGCGACAAAATAAAATCCAACCCCCCTGCTTTGTCAGCAAAATCTGCATCGACCCAAACAAGGAGCCCCAAAACCTCACAAACAGATCCAGAAGATTCTCTTAAACTGTATTTGGACCCACGGTTAAATTCTGGCCGATGTTGAAACAGTGAAGGTCAGGATTGTGTCAGAGGGGCTACGTTGGGTTTTTTCTAATAAAATAAGAGCCCAGTTTGTCAGCAATGAAAAGTAATGATAAGAGCTGCTTGTTACCCAAAACAGAGATTTAAGTTACTTTATTATTTCATTGCATCTTGTTTTTTTGTTTTTTTTCATTCTCCTTGATGGAAAAGCTAGTTAGTTTCATATTATGTTTTTTGTTCCCATTATTCTGATTCTGGTGATTCCAGGATCACAGCAGCAGGCGATAAACAAGAAGCAAATGCAAAGGACGGATTGTTTGTTTTTTTTACAATGTCATTTTTCTTTAGAGCCACGATGGAGGAATTAACTGTTTTTTTGCGATGCAAAATAGCAAAACCCTTTCAGGACCCCTTTACAGTAAGACTCTGCTTATAATGACTTTATGAATGGTTTATAATTAGTTCATAAATGAGGTTTTGAAGTTTCCTTAATAGGCTGCTATGACTCACTACCTCTAAAGCTGCTTGCAAGATAGTGAGCCCACATTTATCTGAACTAGTACGCAACATCTTATTTACTTTGTTTTCTCCATCGGTCTGTTCAGTGTCTCTGGAGTCGATTATTCTCTCCTCCATTTAGATGTTCCTCATTTTTATGACCATCTATGATGAATCGCTGACATTTATAAGAGACAGATGGAGCTTATTTTTAGTGTTATGCACATGATTTCGATGAAGAATTGCTAGCTCCCTTGCCAAAAAAGGAGCATTGTAGCAAATCATGTTTTATTTTTTAAGCATTGACTAGTTTTTACTTACCTTACCTAACAAAAAAAAAAGGACAAATTTAGACAGTGGAAAAATGTCACTTAGTTTTGCCAAATAGTGAGTCTGCATAAATACATATAATCAAAAAGTGATTACAAACCATTTATAAATCCAATATCCTCTTATTGTAAAGTGGTACCATCCTTTTTTCTTTTTTCTTTTTTTTAAATCTCTTATTCTTTTCTTCTTCTACCAAATCCAATAATCACACAATCAGTACATCATCAGGAGGATCGTATTTAACACGCGCCTCAGAACAGGGGAGCAGGAGGACGACGGATCACGTCACCCATGTTAGTGCTGCCCATGCAGCTCCTCGCCCGACCCCCCCCCCATTCTAAGAGCTGACAAATACAGTTTCACTCTGAACAGTAAAAACCCCAACAGGCTGCAACAACATCATTCACTGGACTACATTTACCACACACACTCACACACACACACACACACACACACACACAAACACACACAGTGCCATCTAGAGCTACGCCATAGTACTGCATGACGATACATGGCTAATGTGGAATCTAAGATCATGGTTTATTCACTATGGAGAAGGCAGATTACTGAAAACAGGTGACACTGAAAGCCAAACAGGATGAAGGAACCAGAACATCAGTCTGAGAAATGTGGAATCCCTTTTCCTTGAAGAGCGTGGTTGTGTTTTAGTGGACATGTCTTCACTGTATTTGTGATGCACCGTTAACTGACACTAGAAGAGGCTGATATTGCATGTGTGTTTTGTGCTTTGGTGGATGAATGTATTTGTTAATTGTGAGTGAAAAGAATCTCAATACTCTAAAGTTCCTCAGGAAAAGGGATATTTTTTCTCATCTGAGCTTATTCGACGTGTGACAGGTAAGGCATGAGGATTCAGTGTTTTGCTCTTTTAACTTTTATCTAATCATGGTCCTATGCATCTCCTCCTAACACCCTCCCTCCCCTCTACCTCCCCTCAACCCACACTCTGGCTGCCGTCCTCGCCAGGATGCATCCCCCTCCCTACGCCGCCGCCGCCGCGTCTTCCTGCTGTTTAACTGAGGGATGTGATGTTAGAGCGACCACCAGGGGGCACTACGATACGCCGGCCAGCAGGCCTGATGGGGGCGTCCTCTGGGGTGGGGGGTCCTGGATGGAGAAGAAATAGAAGTAGAGAGAGATGAATGGGAGTTAGGTGGGAAATAGATCAAACAATGAGAGAAGGGAGGACAGGAAATGGTGGAAACGATACATTAGAGCGAGAAGGAGAGACGAAGAAATGAACTCTAGGACTCTAAATGGGTTTTAGGGATTGTCACATCAAATTATTGAATTTAATGACAGGAGAGTAAATCTGTGTGAGACAGCTTTAACGATGAAGTACCAACGTGTGGCTCAATTTACAAGTTAAAAAAATAATGTTATATGTAAGAAAAGCTGGTATTTATAAGCTGTAGTTTCCGCCTACATCTTTTCGGTCAATAAATAAATAACGTATGAATTTGCGTGTGTCTGTAGATATGTGTTTATTACACAGGCGTAAATATACATGTACTACTAAAGATTTCTTGAGTTTGACGTGAAACACGGAGGACGAGCCGACAAACGATCATAAATGAAAATGAACAGCGGAGTGAAACGCTGCTCCTCCAACCGTCCCTCCCATCTCCTTCCAGACTCCTGAATTAACTCCGCAGGTGGCGTCCTCGGAAAAAAAAAAGGTGAAATAGATAACGGGGTGACTACATTAGAAACAGCAGGGGGAACCTCCCCCTCCCTCCAGATCCATGTAGTCCAGTGTGGAAATTCTTTCCCGCAGAGCTCAGCCTCTCTTTTCACCGATGAGGTAGCGAACATCAGTCTGTGGCTTTGATTTATCCACTGGTACAAATTCTGCATGTATTCGCAGAGACGTGGCGAGTACAGCTGCGTTCCGTTCAGGTTAACCGGCGCAGCTATCACTTGCCGGAGGGGGGGGTTTGGGTTGGGTTGGGGTCACACATGGACACACTTAATCTGTCACGGAATACAGAATGACTCGCAACAGAACAGAACCAGCCCCGCTCCTCTTTGATGGTTAAACAGTGGAAAGCCTGACTAATCCGCTTCATTTATTCCCCACATGTACAAAGTTACACTGTTTAGTAGCCTGAGAATAACAGTTTCCCACTCTGCTTCCACAAATCTACCGGGATCCAAGGCCGACTCCACGTCCGACCGTCACTCAGGGGTTCTGCCGAACGGAACAGATGCGGAATCGTGTTCCGATCTCTCGCATCAGAACGGGTCCAGATGTCTGGGTTTGAATCTTGTACGATGTACGATCTAGGCCTTAAGCCAAAGTCATATCATTAAAAAAGCTAAAACTTGACTTCCGATTGTACCTTGAAGAGACAAAGACGTTTCCTGATAAGAGATTTTTTTTTTTTTTTTTTTTAAAGTTTAAAATACTGCAAGAGAAGCGTTTTTCTTACGGTCAGTACAGACTGGGACTGACCTGAGTTAGTGGTTAAGGGGTTTAAATTATGGATCATACATGTTTTAATGCATGTTTTATGTCTATCCCGTCGTCCCAACATCACTGATTGAACTCCTCAGATCAAATGTGACTCATTAATAATCTCAAACAGTCCATATTGACTCAACCCGACTATTTCTATGAAGTCAGCAGTCTGCTCTGAGATCAGAACCCACAGGGACTCAAACATGAATATAAATACAGTTGACTAGTTTTTTCTGCGCTCAGGAATAACGTAGGGACGTAACGGACGAGAAACATGTTTTTTATGAAAATCTCCCCCGTAGAGTAAAACATGAACTATTATGGTGAAATAATATATATAAAAGACGGATGTCCTTGTTTTGATTCTGGAAAATTCCCCTAGTGAGAAAAATATGAACTATTAGAGTGAAAAATAAGTTATAGAAGGTGGAGTCGATTCATAAACGCCGACTCTGGACTAAATCAGACCAACGGTTGAGAAATTATGGCCCGGAATCTTTTTGAAGCTCCCCCTAGTGTCAGAAATATAGAACTGACTTTTCCCCAAATCACCCCAGTTCTTCCTCTCACTAAACTCTATGGGGGTTTAACATTTGAAGACGATACATGAAACAGTTTTCTAGTTATGGAGGGATTAACACGAAAGATTCGCAGCAGACGACTCCATAATATCCCCGACTTTTCGATGCTATAATTAAGTTCTGTCTCACTTAAAGTCCCAGACAGCCAAAACAATAACATCCATGTAAAAGCGGTTTAACCGGTTTAGAGATTCTGGAGACAAATGCATACCACATCTTCGTCAAGAATGCAACAGGTGGGGGTCGTAATAAGAAGCTGGGCTCACCACAGAGTGCAGGGTTACCTGCTAGACTAAATCCAGACTGGTGCAGGTTTCGGACGGGCTGTTTGGTGGGAGAGGTCCGCGCCGAGGCGGAGGGGGTTCCACCGCGGGACATGGAGAATTCAGACACCGGACCGTCGTACATTCCCCTCGGTACTGCCCTCAGGACGGCCAGCTGCGGGAAAGGGACATAAAGGAGTTAACGGGCGAGAAGGATGGACGAGGACACAGGGAGACGTCTGAAGTGTCCACGCCCCTCATCCTATGGTTGTTTATGTACAAAATATTTACTTCTCAGAGACAAAAATGTTTGACTTCAAAGCAGGTCGAAACTTTATTCTGGTGGAGAAAAGGCCAATATCTCTCTGTCCTCCCATCCGTCCGTCCGTCTGTCTGTCTGTCGTCCACACATAATCCATCTATCTGTCTGTGTGTCGGTCCGTCTCTGTCTGTCCGTCCACCAACCATCTGTCTGTCCACAACCTATCCGTGTGTCCACCCATCTCTCTGTCTGTCCACCCATCTCTCTGTCTGTCTGACCAACGTCATTGCGTCCTTCGGCCCACCCATCTGTCTGTCCATCAGTCTGTCCACCCATCTGTCTGTCCATCAGTCTGTCTGTCCACCCATCTGTCTGTCCAGCCGTCTATCTGTCTGTCTAACCGTCCGTTCGTCTGTCCGTTTGTCTGTCTGTTGGTCTGTCTGCGCCAGGACTTGCTGGAATCTTGGAGGCCCAGTTGAGATTTAAGGAGACACCAAGGAGAAACAGAAAGAGGGCTAACTGTTTCTAAAAGTTCCGTTTTCTCACGGACAGCCAGCTGCAAAGTAGGAAATGGCTGAATAATGTGATTTTTGGCCGGTACATGAGACAGGTTTATTTAACCACTCAATTTATAACAATTCAAACGTACAGCAGGGAAACGTAAACGGTAATATGATCGCAATGAAAATGTGCAGTCATCTCCCCGTCCGTGTGTTACACCGGGAGTTTAGATGTCTGCTTCTCCAAGACCGTATCAGTGTTTTTAAACAGAGACAAAAACGTATACGTCTAATTATGTCTGATTGATCAGTAATAACTGTGTAATAGACTACTTTGTTGTCTTGTTTATTTATAAGCGTTTCTCTTGAATTTAATTAAATAACATAACTTAGTGTAAATGATAAGACAAGATTTTGAAATATATAGTTTCCACTTGCTATTTTGAAGATAAATAAATAGTTTTTTTTTTAAGTATTTCTGCTCAAAAACTACACATTAAGTTGTATTTATGTTCATTTGACCAAATCCTCATGGGAAGACCATTTCAACGTTCCTCCATAACCTTTAGATTCTTGGAAAGTAATCAGTCTTATAGAGACTATCTTTAACATTATCCTAAAATAAAACCACTGGCTTCTTTGAAAACCCTCCAGAGACTGAGATCATGCAGGCGTGATCCCGTTCCCTCACCTGGTATGTTCTGGGGTTCAGTTTGTTTATCTAGTAAATTAAAAAAGAGGATATTAAAACATACAGTATTTATCTTTTTGCTGTGACTGTCTGTCCTGATTAGCGTAGCTGGAGCTCATACTAGCTGATGTTATGAAAGAGGGGCGGGACATACCTGTCCATACCTGGAACAACACAAACAACCATTCATACTACTTTTCAAACTCAGGGGACATTTAGAAGCTCAATTCACTTATATTTTAGAAAAACACTAGTGTAAGCTGTCTTTCTTTTGTCCTTCAGTATGTGCAGTCGATGATTCCTGCTGATGATGATCCCATATCTGAAAGCAGAAGCTATCAGAATTGGACTTTTCTGTTTGCAAGCACATGCATATGTTTCCTGTTGCTGAGCAGTGTATTGTAAGTGCTCTTATTTTGAAGGATTACAGTGTAACTAAGGTTGGTTGGCATTGTGCATGTGTTTTCACCTGATGAAATTAAGTCTTTCTTCTTTCTTAAACCGTATAAACCCATTATATGACATTACCAGTTGAAAATAAAACTTTATAAGCCCTTTGTTCATGTAGTTAATCTTCTTGTGCGCACAAATGCGTCTTTTTTTTCTCCTTAAGGGACTTCAGAGGCGCCGTACTTTCTGTCTTTATCTTGTTCAGCAGTTTAAGTTAATTTACTATGTTTATTGTTTTTATAAATATATAATAATATAATATATGAGCGTAAGAGTAGAGCGTATAAGAGTATAATATCCCACCGAAGGCCGGCGTGAAACCTTTATTTACCTGCTTCCTTGCTTTCACACGCTTGTAGGCAAAGTCAGGGAAGGCGGAGCAGGGAATGAAACGACCCACGCCGGAGGTAACGTGCATGTTCCCGTCTTCCAGAATAATCTTCCCCTGGCATATCACCACCAGCGGCGCTCCGCGCAGCTCCATGCCCTCAAAGATGTTGTACTCCGCAGCCTGGAACACAATTATGACATCATCACACTCAAGATCAAATCAGGCTGCCGCAAAGACGGAGTAACGGAATTCAGCAGCAGCTCCAATCGCATCGGAGTGTCCAGATCGGGAAATGGTTGGATAAAATATATGTATATATATATATATATATTTATGTGATCTTAGGACCTCAAAAGTGCTTCCTGTCAAGCAAGTTGGCGAGATCATTAAAAAAAAAACCTGATCAAAGTTATTTTGATGGAAGACAAAAATAAACCCTCTTGCAGCTTCTTGTGAAGATCTGATGAAGGAATGGAGACAACGGAGGGAGGCGGCGGCGGTGGGGGGGGACTTATGGGATCATGGATGAAGAGACAGGAAGAGGAGGTATGAACTCTCGCCTCTCCTCTTTCTTCATCCCTTTCTCCCACTCTTCATCCTTCATCACTATGTTTCTTACACTTGTCTGTTTGGCATGTACAAACAGCTGCCATCATCCAGCTGGCGTTTCACGCCCCTGTCGTGTCTCTCCCTCCCTCTCTTTCATTCCCTCTCTTTCATTCCTTCTCTCTCTCTCGCTCTGTCTTGACCTCGTTCCACACCTCTTCTCGTTTTCTTCATCCATTTTAATCTCTTCCTCTTCCTCACCCATTCTTTCCTGATTCATTTCGGACCTTGTACGCCCCTCATTCTCTCCCAATTCCCCCGATTCCAACTTTCTTCCCCTCTGAATGCCTGCGATCCGGGACCTCCCCCCTCCCCTCGCCTACTTCCTCTGCACACGGCCCAGTTTGCTGCTGCCGTCCAAATTCAGGCCAGAACAGGACATAACTAAGGCTTACTGAGTGCCAAATGTGATGTCATGACTAAGCCCTGCGTATCTCGGCGTGTGTGTTAGCTTATCCTCGTGTGTACCTATGTGATTTCACGCTGACAACAAGCAACCCGGACCAGATGCAGTCCCACTCACAACGCCCTACGACACCCTCTAAGCCGTATTTAGTCTGCAGGGGAAGGCATTCACCAAAAAATGTCCTGGTGAACTGGGCCGCTGCTGTTTGGCCTGATGTCAGACTATCCATTAAGGTGGATTACTTAGAGGCGGGAGCTGCTGCTTTCTGGTCTGCTCTTTTAATCTGGAAGGACGACCAGTGGGAAATGAAAGGGTGACATCATCGAGGAAGATCTCGACAGATTTATTCAACATTCGGAGCAAAGCTGACCCTCTAAATAACCACCACAGTTAAAACCGACTGACCACTTCTTCTTTTTTTCCGCGGCGACCTACTTATTGTTGTAAATGGTATTCAGTTTTATCAGGATCTGTGCGAGATAAAGGGCGCAACTTCCTGCGTGGACGCTTCCTCTGCTGCCAAGTGGCCTGTCTGAGATCTTCTAATGTGTTTGTAATGAGGTGGAAACCTCATCACTCACACAGGTCAGGCTCACCGTACACACTTCCTACCGCCGCCAAGGAGGTTATTCTTTCACTCCTGCGCGTTTCTATGTTTGTGGGCAGGAATGTGGAAAAGTTACAGGACAGAGTTACATAAAATATTACCCAGATGTAGGTTTTAGCATGTCCTAGAGTTGATTTCATTTTGATGTGTTTTGCAACATTTAAAATGAAAAAAATGGAAAATAAGCCATTTGGAGTAGTTGTGTTACAATGTAACATGTGTCTTTGATCCTTTGATCCCTATGATCTTTCTTTTGATAGCTCCTTTGATTCCTTTGATGTTCCTTTGCAGGGAGATGGGGGCTCATTGGGCTGAACAGCGACACTGAAGTGGACGGTGCAGGTTGAGTGATACTCAGGGAGTTTGTTGGAGTTGTCGGTAGATTTAGAGGCTGGCAATAACTTACACATTAACGGAGCTATCTGCATGTATTTATTTCTAAACCTTGGGGACTGTCTGGCTTTGGCAGAGATTTTCGCTCTCTGAGTGCTTTTTCTAGTTTTTGGGTTTTTTTAGGCGTGAGTCTTCGACTTTTAATTTGGTACAAATTACAACTTTATTTTAGTTCAATTACAATTCTTTCATAAAATTAAGACTTCATTTCATTGTTATATAATGAATACATCGTACATCTTGAATTTTTAGCAGAAATGAACAATTGTTTCACACAGGACTTAGTCTTGTAAAGTGTAATAACTGTTAAATTGCAGTGGACTCAAAGTCATTACAAATGACCATAACAATGTTTTCCAAATGACTGTATTAAAATTGGGTATTCTAGCGACAGGCCCGGCCCAGTTGCGTGGAAATCTGAGTAGAAGAGTGGATTACAGATGGAGAAAACAAGGTCTCTGGTTCAGACTTCACACTGCGTGAGATGTTTCCCATGAAACCTGATGCCACCCGAGCGAAGCTGAGTGAGAGGAGTTGTTGTTCCGTCCAGCCATGTGTACAGATGTTCCACATCTCTGGGGTTTATGAAAGTATTTAAATATTAGTATGTACTGTAACAAAACCCAGCACAATGCAGGACATTCCGTTAAAGCCACTGCGGTCGTCCGATCGTGAATCCTCCCTGAACGAGGTGAAAGTGATCTACAGGAAGTCCCTTGATTACAGCAAACGCGTCTGCTGATTACGTCAACCGTACGGCGCGGGGACACTTCAAAAAGAAAAATGTCACGGAAAAAATGTTTATTGTATCCGAGTAATCCAAATTGGGCCTAATCAGCACATCAGTCTTCGCTTAAGGGAGGCTCAGCTTTACGTTGAGCGTGAGTCATATCAGAAACATCCGCCTCATTTCCGTCCAGAGGAACCCAAGCTTTCTGGAAGCTTCTCAAAAATGGTCTCTAATTGTTCTCTCTCTCTCTTTATCTCTCATTTTGGGGGTTTTCGATAAAGGTCCAGTGTTTAAATGTAGGCGGTATCTATTTGAATAAATGGTGGGATATTATATTCAAAATTTTTATTTTCTTTGTGTGTATTTTCAGCTGGAGGAGATTTTTAACATTTGTTTATATAAAAAAACACCTTTTAACCTCCATGGAGCGGGTCCATGTGGAAGCCGCCATGTTTGTACAGATGTCTGGAGAGGGATCGCGTGTTTTGAAAGTTGTTACTGTGTTTGGACAGATTGAGGATCATACTTATTATTTAGAACAAGAAAAAGCAACGAAACGCCAAGCTTTCTACTTTCAACTCAAAAAATTGTACTCATAGATGTAGAATCCTCCGGCGGCCCGGAGACCGCTCTGCACCACTAGCCTCCCTCCGTGTGCCGGCAGATTCAACCCGCCAGCCGCCAGTAGAGAAGGGGAAGAAGAAATCTCGCCAAATTTAACATACTGGACCTTTAAATTGTTCTAGAAATGTAATCGGTGAGATGAGGATAACGTAATTTTGAGACAAACACAAGCGTGAACGTGAAAAGCGGCATCAGTACGTACGGAGTTGTGCGTCTTGGCGGTGATGGTGCAAATGGAGTCCGTGTCCCAGATGACCAGGTCGGCGTCGGAGCCCACGGCGATCCGGCCCTTGCGAGGGTACAGGTTCAGGATCTTGGCGGCGTTGGTGCTGGTGACGGCCACAAACATGTTCTCGTCCATCTTACCCGTAGTCTGAGAGGCAAAGAGGCAAAAAAGTCAGACTGGTCCCTGGTGCTTAGTTCACGTACAGTTTTTGATTGTATCATAACCCCACATGCTTTAATGTCCCAAAAATCCTACTTATTAAATCGGACTTTCCCACTAGCCATTGATAATGTCGTGTGTTGTCGTCCAGGGTTCCGTCCTCGGCCCCTTACTCTTTAGCATATACATGCTGCCACTGGTTCATATTATAAACAGGTTCAGTCCCATTTCTAGATATGACATAGAGACTCAAAATGTGCTCGACCAATCAGATGAGCAGGACACCGTTAAAAAGCTGATAAGGATAATTAATATGTCGCGTTTGTCAAAAGGCTAAGACATGAAAAATAATCAGTATGGCATTGTGTGGGTGAAAGGAAAGACAGGTGTGGTTATTTAAAAGGAAAAGACAAAGATGGAGACAACAAGACGAGCGCTAAAGATGAAGAGGAGAGAGAGGGAGATAATATCCGAGGCGAGAAAAGAAAAAAGTGAACGCCAGACAGAAGAGAGTGAGACGGAGAATAAGAGCAACCTTATGAAATTAAAATAGAAACAACAGAGATGAGAAAGACGTGGCTTTGACAGCTCAAGCTGAGCCCAGAAGAAAGACTTGATAGTCTTTAAAGACGGCCACGGAACAGAAAGCGTGTTCTTCTAGGAGAGAAGAGAGAGAGGTTTAGAGAGCGAGTGAATGTTAGATCTATTTTTGCTCCTGTTGAAATGTTTGACCTCCTACTAAAGTCTAAGAAAAGTGGAGGGAGACAGAAATGTAGTCCTCACCACAGCTTTGTCCCAGATGAGGGACATCCTCTCCTCCACGCCGTTCACTCCCTCTGGGATCTGAGTGAAGTCATCCTTACCAATGGCCTTCTGGGAAACGCTGAAGGTACAGTGAGCGCTGCCGGTCACACTCAGGTCTCCACTGTGTGACAAAGAAACACAAAAATACACAATTAATGTGGAATTAGAGCAACATGGAACCAGATGAAGTCACAGGGAGAAACATTATGTTTCTGTACTTCATCAGCTTATTGTACAAAACATAAAACAAGTAGTGTGAGAGAAGTTTAGAAAATGTGCTGACTCAGGAAATCTTTAGTTAGAAGTTTTACACATGGATTTAATCAAATACAGTTTTGAAATGTTTTCACTGGAATTAAAATTTTGCACATGTACACACATATACACACGTACACACATATATACACATGTACACACATATATGCGTATGTACACATATATACACGTACACGCATATATACACATGTATCCTTTTTTTAGAGTGTCTCAAGACAATTTGATTATGTTTAAGAATATTTGGCTTCCTGTTTTTGCATTATTTCTGTTTATTTCTTTATAAGAATGCCTAAGAACAAAAAATTTGATTACAGATGAAATACAAACAAATGAATATATAATATAATCTCGCTACAGGATGATGAATCGCTGAAGGACACAAACAGGTACCTGGCCAACAGTGTGTTCAGATAGTCTGGAGTGGTTGGATCGGGGCTGAGAGGAGGTGAGGTCACAAAAGAAGCTGCCTTGGCCCAGTTCTTGCTCCAGTAATGCGTCCCATCCGTCCCCAGGCTGGCTGTGATTGGCTCCCCAAATACAACGTTTCCTGGGAAAGAAATAATAATCCGTTAAAAAAAAAAGCAGACAATGAACAATGTCTGCCATTAAAAGCATGAGCGCCAGCATCAATCAGGTTGTCAGCAGGTTGACCTCACTGAAGGCTTTGTGTGACGAGGAGAGGAAGCACGCCTGATTTCTGATCAGCCAAACATCTCTCTTGGCCAGGGGTTTGATTCCTGACGCTCACTCCACTTCTTTCGTGTGTCTCAACTGTTGTTTTTTTTCTCTCCCACACTTTGCTGCTTGATGTCCTTTTTGGTTTTGAGGCTTAGAAATGAATCCAAAGGTGTCGAGCCCCATTCCTTTACTATGAAATGACTTTGAGAAGAAGTCGTTTTGAGGTCAGCAACACAAATACACATTTATTCTTCTCTGCGCCCTCAAACTTCCCCGGTAACATTCTCCAAAAACTGTATATTCCACAGTCCATCACAGCCGGACCGCTGACATCACTCTCTCTTTACTGGGACGGTGAGGGATGTCTGTGTGACAGCTGGACCACAGAGGAGAACCTGGATAACAACACTCCTTCTTTCAGTCCTCATACATCAGCGGCTTCAGGAAAAGCAGTAGAATCATCTCAGTAGAATCAGGTGAGGTTAATGAACGAGATAATAAAGGCAGTAGACTGTTTTAAGGCTTTTTTATTATGCGTTTATGGGTAGCAAGGATGAAGATGAAGGAGAAAAATGCTGAAAAGCCATAAACTATATTGTAGGATGAAGATTTAGAGACAAATATTTGATAGGAGACTCTTTGGACATCATCCAAAAAAAGAAAAGAGCTTTGATTCTACTTTTATTCCACCAAAAGTGTTAAATGTTCAACCCCCAGAGATGAAACTTAAGAGAGAAGATATATCTCAAGCAAGACACAAGGTCTTCAAAGATGTGCTCCTCATAATCCCATGTTCTTGTTCTCAACTCGCTCTTCATCACAGGACAATACAACATGTGGACTGTGGTGGAAGAGCTTCCAACTACTGGTGTTCTGATTAATGACGTCTGCCTGCAGCCACCCAAACTGAAACTACAGAGAAACTAAAAAGAACAAACAAACTGAAACTGAACCAACAGTAATATACAAACTGAAACAGACAAACTGAAACTACAGATAAAATGAAATTCAATCAACAGAGAACCAAAAAATAATAGAAAAAATTAAACTCCAGAGAAACTAAAATGAACAAACAAACTGGAACAGAAAAACTGGAACTGAATCAACAGATAACCTAAAACTGAAACTACATAGAAACTGAAACTAACAGAAAAAGTCAAACGAACAAACAGAAGTTACAAAGAAACAAAAATGAATAGAAAAACTACAGAGAGACTCAAATGAGTAGAGAAAATGAGACTGGAGAGAAACTGCAATATAAAGAGAAACTGCATACAACAGAGAAACTAAAACGCAAAAGAAACTGAAACTAAGAGAAAAACTGAAACTACCATAGAAACAGGAACAAACCGAGAAACTGAAAGACGGAGAAAAAATAGACACTAACAACACAAAAACTAACAGAGAAACTGAAACTATGAAGAAACTGAAATGAACGGACAAACTGAAACTACAGAGAATGAAGTGGAGAGTGATGTCGGGGCCATGATCTTTACCTTTTTTCCGGGCCTGGGAGATGATGTCGGCGGCGCTCTTGCTCATGACCCGGGTCACATAGAGAGGACAGTTGGTCTGGCTGGCGATGGTGATGGCACGAAACACCGCCTCTGCTTCCAGCTACCGAAGGAACAGGACATGGTGGTTGATGTGGAAATGCTTTTTCCATCAGGATTTTCTCAAATAAACATAAACGCAACAAAATATGTCATTTGGGAGCTGCAATGTTTGAACAATAACTCATTTTTGACCAAATAGCAAGTGTTATGTTATTTAAAAGGAAATTCAAGACATGGGGAAAACAAATGAAAAAGATTTGCAGCTCTGCTATGTCAGACAATAACACATAACTTACACATTTTCATTCTTATAAGGCTTTATAACAACAAATATGAACTCCACATATTGATCTCCTCAACATCGTTGAACTGGCACAGGTTTTACGTCTTTGTGCAATCCATTAATAGCTCACTTATTAGCATGTATAACTCATTAATAGCAAATTTATGAGTCATTAATAACCAATGTTTTACCCATTAATAACCCATCTATAACCAAGTATAACTCATTATTAACCATTTTACAACCCATTAATAACCCATTTATGACCCATTCATAACCCATTAATGACCATTGTAACCATTCATAACCCATTAAGAACCCATTTATGACATTATAACCATTTATAACCCATTAATAACCCATCTATAACCATTTATAACTCATTAATAACCAATTTACAACCCATTAATAACCCATTTATGACCCATTCATAACCCATTAATGACCATTATAACCATTCATAACCCATTAAAAACCCATTTATGACAATTATAACCCATTAATAACCAATTTAAAACCCAATAACAGCCCATTAATAACACATTTATAACCCACTTACGAGCAATTATGACCCATTTATAACCCATTAATAACCCATTTCATAACCAATTCATCATGCCTTGGGGGTTACATCTGTGGCTGGGTGGGGAGGCCCAAATGGGATTCAAACTCCAGATCCATGGTTTTAAAGACCAGTACTCTCTACCTGTGGTAGAAACTCCCAGAAAAAACACGGCGCATTAACTAAAGGGAAATCTACACACATGGTGGAAGCTGATGTCCAGACAAGAGAAAACTGGGATTTATTAAATTCCTAAAAAGTTCATATCCATGCAAACATAACAACTCTCAACAATACCAGAAGAAAGCCAAACCTCCAGATTGGACAACAGTCTCCGACATGTGTTTCGTATCAGCGTATCAGTGATCCTAGCTCTTCAGCTGATCACTATGTTCTCGTCCACAAAGCTCAACCTGGGTCCAATAACCTACAAATTAAATCCAAACAGGACGCCAGACACACATAAAGCTCCAGTCCAACTTGGTCTCTGCTCAATTAGGTGATGTTACCAAGCGTTTGATTCTTAAGGCTCCACTTAAATGCATGAGACTCTGAGACTGGTGGAACAGCTTCATTCCAGAATGGAAAATCCCAGTCAAACTAAAAGGCAGACAAGTTGGGAGCATGGCTTTCATTTTCCTGTTTGTTGGAGACACATTAGCAGCAACAAATGGGGGGAACCAGAGATATTTCCCCTCTGATGCCTCTAATGTGTCTCAAACCACATGTGTCTAACCAGAACAATGTGAGTGTGTGTGTAATGACCAGTCACAGAACATCACTGGGAGTGTGTGTGAGGAACATCCCGTCTCTACGGGGTTGATCGTACATTCTGAGAAAGCAGTTGAAGATAGACTTACCTCCTCTGGCCTGCTCAGAACATGTCCCTCCGGTCCAGTGATACCCATCTGCAGCATGCGGGCCTGCTCCTGTTGAACAAACAAGAAAAGAAAATAGCTGCTTAGCTGATATGCAGGAGATTTATTAGCTGCGCTTTGGTTGGAGAGTTCGAGCTGACGTAAGGTTTTGGTGACACTCCAAAATCAAATTCTCTTTCTGCCTATTTGAGCATGTGTGAAGATACGAGCCACGTTCTTGTCATCTGGGTCGGGCCACACACGGAGGACTGTCTGAATCAATGGGCCGTTGTGAATCTTTGTATACATGTCTGAACTTCTATGTTGTAATGGCGGAGAGGTGAGCGCTAATAGTGCCTGTGAGGGTTTAACCTCCTAACGCGATCGTTGTCATGGCTTCGGGTTATGCTAACTTTGCCATTTTGACTCAGGGACAAATATGCCGATCTGGCTACATGGAGCGATCGTACTTATTAAAGCTTTCCAAATAAGCATGAATCATTTCAACGACTGATCTCTAAGTAGCCCAGATGTTGAATCATGGGTTCGCTGTTATAGCTTCAGTCATACTGTAGAAATCTACTTCAGATGCGTCCACACATGCTAGTTTGATAACATTGAATCCATTTAATCATTCTGGATTAAATGGAAAAGTATAAATATAAATCGTCTCATAGCCGGCCATATTTACTTACAGACAAGAAGCTTAATTAAATGGAAAATGAAGAAAAGTCCCCTAATTTGTCGGTTTTTCCCCTGGTGAATATATGGTAATAATAACGTATTATTGGGTAATTACTACAGGTAACAAATGGTAAACACAGAGAAATTATACTCTATTCTCATTTTTTAACCTGTTTTTATCAATAAGCCCATTATTGGGCTTCTACCTGGCTTTTATAAACCCTTTTTTTTGACAGTATAATGCTTGATTTTGTATATATATAGATGTTTTGGTAACTGCTGAATATGTTCATATAAGTTCCTCTAGTGGACACATGTGATATTTTACAGACAAAATCCCTCTTTGGGGTCAAAATCCTCATTTAGGAACGTTTTTGAGTCATCCTGGTCCAATCTCCCAAAAATGTTCAAAATAACATGAACTTTGTGGCATTTATATCAAATTCCACGCAGCAGTTATAAAAGAGTTTCTGAGAAAGTTCACAGATTGTTTTGTTTCATGTTCTTTCCTGCCTGTAGAAACCAACGTTGTGTAAACACACCCCCTAATTGTGGCGCTCTTTTAAGTGAATTGTTGCTAAGTTATTCAGGCGAGGCTCAACTCAAAATAAACAATAAGTAGTTTAAGACACTGTCTAAAGTCCACGCCTTATCTCTGAGGCTGAGTCCAGCCCCCTCCCCCATGGAGGAAGGGGCTGGTATCTTGGACCTCTTCTTTCAGTTACAACCCAGAGCTCCTGACCACAGGTGAGGGGATGGAACATAGGTCGACTGGTAAACTTGGAGCTTTGCCTTGGAACTCAGTCAACTTTCTACAGGGAGTTTTTATATTCTTTCTGCACGGGTTCTCTCCCAGAACACCGGCTTCCTCCCACAGTCCAAAAACATGCAGTGTAGGTGGATTGGTGGTTCTAGAATCCCCGTTTTCCTCAAGTGACCGTCTAGTTGTTGGGACAGAAAATGCTGATTCACACACTTTGGAAACGCTCTCAGCACTTTTTCAGGGTGGCTGTCGTTTAGATCCGGCTCTGGGAACATTCATCACACACGGTTCTGAAGGCGGCGTCTCTATTTCAGGAGTCTACCTACAGCAAAGTCCGGTTATGCCATCATTTTCCAAAGTGAGACCTTTTTGGTCTTGAAGCTGACGAAAATCAGACTCCCTCAAACTCTTGTTTAAGGCTGAGTGGAAGAGCGGGGATTTGTGATGAATCAGATCCAAAACACACACACACACAGACACACACACACACACTTAGTAACAGAACCCAGGCCTGGTCTGGAGCTCTGAATAATACCAATCCTCTCAATCCACCACCTATTACGGCTCACTTTTATTTGTTCACCATGCAGCACAACTGTGTGTATGCAGTGTTTTACTCACACACACACACACACGCAAACGCACACACACACACACATGGGAACTGGTTCCTCCTGTCATCACTGATGGCGTGTTTAGTCTGCAACTAGATGAGATGTGATAAGGCTTAACTAAACTGACATAAATCCCACTAAACTCTAAAAACATCAAAGATCAAAGCAATTAGAGGGAATTGGTCGAAAATAATATGATAAATTTGTTTTATTTGTTTCTCCTTACCTCAGCGATGATCTCGCCATTCTCAGCATGGACCTGAGCGATGCCTCCCCTCTCAGCCAGGAAGGTAAAAATCTCATAGAGCTGGAGGAGGAAGACAAATGACAGCGTTAAAATCCTCCTCGGCTGTTTACTCCCGAATACGCCGCTCTATTTCATGATAGGGATTCACCCTCCAGCCCCGCTTTGAAGGAAGCCCACAATTTACACGATGTCTGACATGACACACTGCAATTACTGTGTGTGGGCTCCTGAGGTGGTTCAACTCATGTGTGGGATGACCTGCTGCTGCTTCGCCAAAAGTTCCTTTGTAAGCTGCATGACATCAGTTTTTCAAGCTGGACTATTTCAGTGACCTCATGTGTTCCTCCGGCGGACTGAATTAGCCACGGCTGCATGAGAAACACGTCGAGCCCTGCCTCACGGCGTCTCAACTTGTGATTTCATAAATTTATGAGCTGGTCTCCCAGTGTGAGCTCAGACCTTCTTATGTATCAGGTTTTTATCAGGAACTGCCTCATAAAAGTCCTTATTTCCTGTTTTCAGATGTGTTCTACTTCACTAAACCTGTAGATAATATGACCCAGTGGCAGGCAGCGCGTATATGCTAAGGAGTAAGGGGCCAAGGAGGGAGCCCTGGGGGACACCATATGTGTGAAAGGGGCCGCTGAGGAATTGGCATTAACCATAGCTGATGACAAAGTCCTACTTCATAAGTAGGACTTTTTATTCTGGGCACATTAAAGAATATTAAGAATTAATAAACAGAACTACGTGACTGGATCCGACCAAAAAACAGTTTCTTAAGGATCAAATAGTTTTTCTAAAAAAAAAAAGGTTGAGTTAATCTCATTACAACTGACGGTTTTCTATGACATAAAAAAATCCATCATGAAATAAGAAGGAAATAAATAAAATATGCACAAAAAAAAAAAAATACATTTCCCATAGTTTTAGTTTTTTTCCCTTGTTGAGGACATTAAAGGGTTAATCCGCTGAATTATAGAGAATGCCACCTAAAATCTACTCACTTTTTGAGAACCTGAGTCTTGAGCCAAGCCACTGCCATGTTTTCATGCTTCCTTTATTCCCAACATGTCACTACAGAGCGCTTCTATTGATTGCATTTACTTTAATTTGATTGCTGGAGTAAAGCTCATGACAGTTAAATTAGTAGCTGAGAGAAACCATCAATGTCATACAAACCCCGTGTTTTGGAACTCGGGCGCAGCCGCACACGTCAAACTACACATGAACTCATGTAACACACTAAAGGGACACACACACACACTCTAAAATCTGTCTTAAAATATAACCGTAAGTGCATTCATGCAGCGAGGAGGAGACGCATTCCTAATTTAGTTCTAATGCGACGGGACGCAAAAGCCACAGCGCTTGTTCCATGCGAGTTAATATTAGGGCTCCAGAATCCAAAGATAATTCTTCCAGAGTTACAGAGAAATCCCCACTTTGTGGCTCCACTGACACAGTTTCCAGTGGAATGATGGCACCACAAAAGGGGGATTTCGTATCAGAATGGGTTTTCATCAGTTGTCAGTTTGCATAAGATTCTCCTATTAGGTTGAGCATTTATTGCTCCGCAGCACATTAATGGATTTTGTCTCTTTATTGCCCCCAAAAGAAAAAGAAACTCCATTCATTCAAGAGTGCATTATTGCAGGAATGTTTCTTAGGTGACACCCTTAACCTAATCTTTAATTCAACACTCCAAGTGGAAGTTATTTTACCTCGCTGTTGCTCATCTGGTAGTAGTCCTTGTACGCCATGTACACCTGGAACGAGTTCACGCCTGCAACAGCGTGAAGAAATACAAGAAAAGGAAATGAATGAATGCATTTAATGAATGAATGCATGCATGTGAAAATGAAACAAAAACTTAGATATAACCGTTTTATTATATCCCCGAAAAGTCAGATATATCATGGAATCATCCACGGATACTTTGTGATTACGTCATAACTCAAAAAGTATTTCACAGATCATTTTCAAATTGTATAACTACGTAGACCTTAGTGCAAGGAAGAGCTGGTTTGTTTTTGGGAAAATTTGGTTGTATATTACTGCCACTAGGGGGAGCTTTATCTCCAAAAGTTTTCACACCCATAGTTTCTCAACATTTAGTCCGATAAAGTCCAGATTTGGGCGTTTGAACGGACTGCAGGAGATCTGTCTTATATATATCATATTTTAATGTAAGAATTGATATATTGCTCACCAGGGGTGTGCATTTTTACGAAAAAACACTGTTTTTTGGACACAACTTCACAATTAGCTAGAAGAGTTCATATCGGGGCAATGTTGGCACAATGCAGGGGATTGAGGGATTTTCAGGGGTTGTACCATTGCTTTGGGGGTTTTGTAAAAATGTTCTCATTTTATGGAACTACATTCAAATTTAGAACACTATTTGAAGAACATTAAAAGGGATGTAGCCTATTGTGTGTTTGTTGTGTAGCTGTATTTTCGTGTTATTACAGGAGGCATCTCTGAAAACCCTGAAGACCCTCGTTGACCTTTGCTGACCTTTCTCCTTAATGAGGTGATCCACCTCCTGCTTTATGCTGTCGTTCCAGTGGGTGATGTCCACGTGGAGGGAGTAGTCGCAGCAGGTCTTCTCATCCGCCCACTGCCTCCACTGGTCGTACGCCTCCATCAGGCTGCTGCCGGGATCTGGGATCACGTGGTCCACTGGAGGAGATGAACAGTAGAGGAGAGGGATGAGGAGAGGGATGAGGAGAGGGATGAGGAGAGGGATGAGGAGAGGGATGAGGAGAGGACAGGAAGGGCGGAGGAGTAACATGACGGAGACAGGATTTGTCTTCTGGTGTTTCTTCTTTCTCCCTCTATTGTTTATTTTTGCATCAGCTGTCTGTCTGGGTTTCTGCGGCGCCAAACTGACGAAGACCAACCTTGTCAGATGTCACATTACATTCTGAAGACGACTCTGGGTGAGAGTGTCTGTGATAGATTTAGGAGAAACTTCAACTGTGGACCACGCCAGTATTTCATGTCTGGTTCTGTCACCACGATGACATTCTGAAACTTTGTGAAGGTGTTCTGTGGTGCCGTGAGGCGTTTTTAGTGAAGGCCTGCAGGATAAAAGTTAAACCTTGTATGTTTTGATATTCTTGTAAAGACGTGATGAACTTTTATTGTTACGCGTACAAACCAGCATGATTAAAAATAAAAAGGTAATTACCATTTTGATTGATAAGAATCATTGATAAAGAATAATTAAAAAAACGTTGGTCAGTATTAACTATAATTAGTATATATTAAGTATATTTAGCGTTTTTTATTCATTCCTTTATTTCTTATATTCTTATTATTCATTTTCTATGATAATTATTTCATGATTTCAATTTTAGATCATTTAAAAATAATTCTTATTATTGTTATTATATGTTTTATGTGTCTACATTTTAGTCACTTATTATTATTATTATCAATATTATAATATGATTATTATTATTTTATGTTTATATATTTTAGTCACTTATAATTATTATTATACTTATTATCATTATTATTATTATTTTAGGTTTCTACATTTTAATCAGTGGTTATTATTATTATTCTATGTATTTATATTTGTCTTTTTTTTTTAGATCCATGTATTTCCTCGGTTCCATTCTGTTATTATTTTAGGCTTGTGTGTGAAGGAGGATGTAAATGTTTATTCTATTTTTATAACATACAGGACTTAGTATTTATTTCTTACGTAAGAAGTGTTATATAAATAAAGTTTGAGTTCTCTCCGTACTCCGAGTATTTCAGTCAGAGGAATACCTGCTGAGTATGCAGCATATTTATAAATCCTTTGACTGAACATTTAATCCCGCCTCACACAATAGTATCACTGCGCACAAACTCTCCCGCCTTCTTACTCAGCTGCTGCATAATGTGGCGGCCTGCTGGTTCGCCACCTGACCGCCATCTTTATCTCATTAAGGACCACCAAATCTGCTTATCTGCTCGTTGCATGTTAATAGGATAGAGCTGGAAATGACAGCCTCAAGAGAAAAAAAAATGTTTACTGTGTCTGTAATCCGTCTGAATGACATGTTTGTTCGCCGCCGCACATATGAATCGTCATCTGTTCGCCGCGACAGACAGGAAGTATGTACGACCGGCAGATGCAAAGTACAGAACATTTTTCACTCGCACATTGTCCATTAGAACATAATCCCTGCTTTAATGGGATTCCATGGCTGCAACAGTGGCCCGACTGTTAGTGAGCGTATCTGTTTAAACGCAGAGCCGCGCTGGCAGACGAGCGGCGGCGTAGCGGCCAGCTCAAAAGAGGTTAATGGTATTAATGAGGCGGTGGCGCCCAACAGCTGATAGCGTCTCTCTGCTGCATGAAGCTGACGTACAGAATAAACCCGTGCTGTACTCACACCAGCTCGAGACGGACACTGGGGCTGTTTCACGCTGCGCCCCCCTTTATGATCCCCCCTCAGTCTTTTGTATGAAACTCTTTTTGGACATGTGCCCAAAAAGAGTTCAAAAAAGCTTTCATCATTTTCTCTTGTCCTCATTCTGGGCCTCAGCCCCCCGTCCCCTCCTCCCTTTCAGTTCCTCCACAATCTAGGTTGATCTAACCTGCAGCCCCTTACCGATCATGGTGGTGCCCCCGGCCAGAGCGGCCTTAGATCCCTGGTTGAAGTCGTCCACGGTAGTGGTCCCGCGGTACGGCATCTGGAAGTGGGTGTGGATGTCGATGCCACCGGGGATCACCATCTTCCCATTGGCCTCGATTATCTTCACCCCACCGGGCACGATGAGGTTGTCGCCAATCTGCCTGTCGGGGGGCAGATAATGATGTCATCATAGTATAATGATATAATGGTCCGGTAAAATAAACAAGCTGCTTAGATGTTAGAAATGTATATATTTTTATTTGGCCTATAAGACAAAGAATCTAATCTAATCAGTTTTGTAGAGCAGGTCTACACCGAACTCTTTATTCTTTACCCTACAGATACCCGACAATTCCCCCCGCAGCGACAGAGTGGAAAGAGAATACTGCCTTTAGCAGGCAGAAACCTCAACAGGTCCCGACTCGGGCTCAGGTTGGGTGGCCTTCTGCCTTGAACAGTTAGGTTTAGAGACAGAGAGAAATAGGGAGAGAGAGGGATAGGGCAAGGGGTTGGAGGAGAGGGCGAGGGTGTTAAGAAGAGGGAGAGGGTGGAGGAGAGTGAGTATCTGTTCTATGCACTGACAATGAAGTGCATGGCGCATACTCTGGCCAGTGGGCCGAGTCACACTGACATTTAGCGTTCATCAACTCCTCTCCTCCTTCTAAGAAGTAAAGAAGAACCATTCAGGAGCCAGGTCTTCCTCAGTGAAGAGGGGGGTCCGACCTCCAGATGATCCTGCTCCTCAATAATAATAGAAAAATGACCTCTTCTGGTTCATACAGCGGTAGATCCAGCATCTCTCCTCGCACCTAAAACCACATCGACTTGGCCAAACAGTTGCTGTAACACTGTCTATATTAACGATTATGCTCATTAATGCTAAATGCCATCATATGAAAGTTATCATCTGGCAGTTCCTAAACTCCAGGAACCCAAACAGAACATAAAAAAAACCCTTCACAGTTTCACTCTACGGGCCAGACTAATCCCTGGAAAACAGTTTAAAAGCTGAACTCATGATCCATCATACAAATAAAGGTCACAGCTGAAAACGATAACACGTATCTTCACATTTATTTTGGCTGTAGATTTGCAGTAAATCTTTTTTCTGCAGAAACAAATCTCCGTATAAAACATCTGAATCAAAAGGAGAAAAAAAAAAACAGTGTTTTGACTGTAGACTGATCCCAAAACATTGTCGCCATGTCAACTGTTTATAAGAGCCAACCCTGTTGTTCAGACTTTTATAGAGGACACTGGTCAGACTGGGAGAGGCCAGCAGCCTCATGGTCCAGCAGGCATCTGGGTGTTTGTCATGCAGCACCAGTGGGTGCCTCTCTGTGAGCTGCCTCTCCAAGGGGCTCCAGGGACAAATGGGGGGGGGGGGGGGGGGGGGGGGGGGGGGGGGGGGGGGGGGGGATTTGTTGATGGGGAGTAGGGACTAATTCAAAGAGTCACAGGCAGAGGAATTCTAACTACCTCGCCTGGAGAGGCAGACATGTGCAAACCAGCTCCTGGAGTCTGGAATGACCTTGGTTTCCATACCAGACGGAATTAGACTGCAGCACTTCAGAGACGTCGCCGTCGTCCACGGTTTAGTATCGCGGGGCAACAGACTCAGAACTGAAGAACCCTAATCACTAAATCCCTAAATTTCCCTAAATCATTCCAGTTCTTCCTCGTAGTAACGTCTATACCGGTATGGAAGAAATAGTTTTGGAGATATCGCGAAGGATCTATGGCGGCAGACCGTTTAAATTTGACGTTGAACGTTTAGATTTGACATGAATTCAATGTTTTCTTTCAAGAAAAAGTAAAAAATACAAAAACTCATAAACATTACTTTACATGAGATTTCAAAACATTCCCACCCGTTTCTGAACTTTGTGTGGAGCTGGATGTGTCTGTCGAATCCTGCATGTGCCACCTCACAATCAGCGGCCACACGTTTGCTGTCGCGGTTTTCTATCCGGCGTTCACGTTTGGTCGGATTATCTGCGTTAGATTAAAGCTTTGGGAAAGCTGGAGGCCGGCGCTTCTTATCCCGACAGAGGTCACGACTATGATGAATGAGAATTTCTTTTTTATGCCACCCACAGCTGGGAAACCCACATTATGGAAGGATCCTGATGTCTCATTTTACATTTTACACACATGTCCTGTCATGGTTTCCAGTTTAGTTTGCTGTGCTGATTCTGCATACTTTTATGTTGGCTCCTCCCACATTTAATGCTGAGGTTTCTCCTTAAGTGTGATTTTCTCTGTTGATATAATTATATTCCCCAAAAGTCGGGGATATTACGGAATGGGTATCGCCGCCGCAGATCCTTGGGGTTAATTCAAAAAGTGCCCCCTTAGACTTTCGTGCGAGGAAGAACTGAATTGATTTTGGGAAAGATCTGTTGTATATTTCTGACTAACTACAAAAGTTTTTGTACCATAATTTGTCAACCTTTGGTCCATTTTTGTAAAATTTTGAAGCATATGAATTGACTCAAACAAATGTATCGTGTATAAAATCCTGTTTTATTCGAATAATTCCTATTTCACTCACTAGGGGGCGCTTTTTTATGAAAAACACTGTATTCTGGACGTAACTCAAAAACTATATCCTGGATCATTTACATAGTTTATACCTACATCAACTTATGTGCGAGGAAGAACTGGTTTGATTTTGGGAAAAGGTCTGTTGTATATTTCTGACACTAGGGGGAGTTTTATCTCCAAAGGTTTCCAGGTCATAATTTCTCAACTGTTGGTCCAAATGTGTTGCATATGAATCGATAGATGAGATCTATATTGTGTCGGTATTATTTTACTCTATTCATTTATATTTTACTGAGTAGGTGGAGCTTTACGAACAAAACGTCACATTTAACGTGATATGTTCAATCAGGGGGATTCCTTGTAAAATGCAGAGGATTGGGGGCGTTTCAGGGATATATATCCTTGCGGTCGGGGACGACAGCGTAGGCCTAGATAAATGTTGGATTTACATCATCACGTAATTTTCTGTCTGTTCTCTGCATTTGGGTCCTTTGATTCATTATGTTTCAAAATATTTTATATTTTCTGCAAAAGCAGTGTTCTCCCTTTCCCTCTCTCTCTCCCTTTCTCTCTCTCTCTCTCTCCCTCTCTCTCTCCCTTTCCCTCTCTCCCTCTCTCTCTTTCTCTCTCTCTCTCCCTCCCTCTCTCTCTTTCTCTCTCTCTCTCCCTCCCTCTCTTTCTCTCTCTCTCTCCCTCCCTCTCTTTCTCCC
This sequence comes from Lophius piscatorius, assembly GCA_009660295.1. Lineage (NCBI taxonomy): Eukaryota > Metazoa > Chordata > Actinopteri > Lophiiformes > Lophiidae > Lophius > Lophius piscatorius. The sequence continues at coordinate 128,773 of VRLP01000729.1, forward strand.
TTTCCCTCTCTCTCTCTCTTTCTCTCTCTCCCTCCCTCTCTCTCTCTCCCTCTCTCTCTCTCTCTTTCTTGACAGATGCAGTCACATATGAGGGAGAATTATCGCAGGAGATGCAGTCAGCTAGAAAGGACAACAGGAAATGAATGATGGGGCGATCCACTAGTGGAGATATGTAAGGGAGTGGAAGCCGAGCAGAGGGGAGGGTCGGGTGAGACTTACTTAATGAGGCCATCCTCCATGTAGATATCAGCATGGAAGGACTGATCATCGTTCACGATCCTCCCGCCTTTGATCAGAAGCCTGTCGCTCTGTTGGGAGAGGGGTGGGAGGAGGGAGAGATGGAAATTATTCAATGCAATATCCTTGGAATAGAAAAGCAGTTTGGATTTTTGTCTTAACATTCGAGCCAAAAAGCTTAAATAGAAGATGATCTTCTACGCCGCATCACTCCTCATCTATAATTACAGGAATACAGTGTCTCACTATTCCTCTCTATCTCCTCTTTTCCACGGAGAGGAGATGATCAATGTGACAATCATTCATTCCCTCTTAGAGACGAAGATAAAGGGCATGTTCGCTCATTTGAACTCAAGACTACCATTATAAAAGAATTTACAAATGGTTTAAGTTCTTTATTAGGTTATAAGCAAATTATAACACATGTCAACAATCAATACAGGGTCTTCTTTTATTATTTGGCAATAAACAAGTCACTGTCGCCCTTTTATGTCTAATGAGTTATAGCAGCTTATTAATGAGTTATAGAGGAGTCACAACTTGTGTAATAAGCAAGTTATTAACGTCTTAAAAAGGTGGTCTTATTGTAAAAAGGGTCCCGACGAAAGACACTTTTGTGCATACAGGCATGTATATGTGTGTGTATGCGTCAGTAGATGTGTGCCCTCTGTTACATATCCCCCCCTCCCATTGTTGAGGTCTGTTTTTATATTTATCCAGAGGTATTTTTGTGGACTGCATGTCTTGCACCAAAAGACCAGTTCAAATTTCTTTCTAAATGGGACCGACTTTGCCAATACTTGTTTTTTTATGATTCTGAAATCTCATACATGGGTCGCTTTGACCTGCTGATAAGTCTGGAATTTTATCCTGCAACCCATTTAGAATCAGCGCTGTCGTGTTAATTCATTACATTTGACCCCCAAAAATGTTAAAATACATCAGTGTTTGTTTTGCTTTCTGCAGGACTTTATCAAAGACACACACGCATTACTGCAGCACAGCATAATGCTCGTCTTCGTCACCGTTGTTCCTGTTATTACACTTCAAATGTAAAAATATACCCGTCAAAATTCCAGCTAAATCTGCAGCAGTTAGGAGGCAGACATAATGACGGATCCGTTTTGGGTGTAACTGGTGTTCCCAGCAGCGCGGTGACTCAGTCTCGGTCGGAGCAGAAACCTTTGGGAGGATGAAGGTTTGCTGTTTGATGCAGAAGCAAAGCTGCTTTTGAGGGCTGATCGTGGATTAACACCTAAATCATGTTCACAGGGATTCATCATGTAACCATCTTAAACAGTGGAGGTGATTTTGCCATCGTACTGTTTGGCAGCTGCCAATAAAGGTTATTGATCGTTGGGAGTTTTTTAATCTGCGTGGGGAAAATAATCCTTTCAATCCACTAAAATCAAACTGGAGGGCGACGTCACACCTGCGATCGCCAACGTTAGCTTTCATACGATAATGTTGGCCACTGTAGCAGGAAGTGAGTGATCTAGTTTCTAGTTCATCAGCTGGGACGATCAGGATCAGATTTCTGTGATGATGCAACGACGCAGGATGTCCGACGCCGTCTGTTATTCTCCTTCCTTTGTGTTACAATGTGACGAAAGTGAAACTGTGATGCACAAATCTTTGAAGGAATAAACGAGAGCATCCATGGTTGGAATCAGGATTTTGGACATTTTCCTCAAAATAGGGTCATTTTAAGCTTCTAATACAAAAGTTCAACATTTCCTGTGTAGCGACTGCGACCAACCTCAGACAGGCTGATGCAGGCGGCGCTATGACATCACACAGCTTGCAAACTGATTCTAGCAGGCCATTAAAACATTGTCTGCTTGATTGGAGGGAGAAGAACGGCGGAGGAGGGGGAGGGAGGAGAATTGTTGCCTTCCTTCCAAACTTGTTTTTATAACTAGTTCAACTACGCCCACGCTGTCGTTGCCAACAACAAGACTGTAACTACAACAAGCTCCCTATCTGAAGAAGGCATGTCTGAACAACAGTGTATTTAATAATAAAAAAGGCTCCCCCTAGTGAATAAAGTAGGTACTATTAGAATTATCATATGTACAAGATAAAACTCATTGAATCTAATCATAAGCACCAAATTTGGACTAATTCAGACCCACAGTTAGGAATTCACGCCCAAAAAAGCAGGAATATTTTAAAAAGAGCTCCCCCTAGTGAGAGAATATGAACAATGAGAGTAAAATACAACATGTGAAAGATGAATCTTCTCCAGTCCATTCCTATGCACCGAATTTGGACTGAATTGGAACAATTGTTGAGAAATTATGGCCGAAATCTCCCCCCCTAGTTTCTGAAATATACAACTGACCTTTCCCAAAATCAATCCAGTCCTTCCTCACACTAAGGTATATGTGAGTGTAATATTTGGAAAGGATGCATGAAATGGTTTTTGAGTTTTCGCCTTAAACCAAAGGATCTGTGGACGACTTTTAAGGGATATAATTATATTCCCAAAAATTTGGCGTTATAATGGAATCATCATCGCCGCCGCCGCCGCCGCCGTAGATCCTTCCTGTTCAGCAAATAACTCAAAAGTTCTAACATGGATCCTTTTTCAAATTTTATATCGACATAGAAAGTAGTGCAAGGAAGAACTGGAGTGAATTTGGGAAAGGTCGGTTGTTTGTTTCGGAGAGAAAATACTGAGTTAAAGCTGGTGATGAACTGACCGGTCGAGTCAAAGTCAACAAAATGTTACTTCAGCAAAACTGAGGGAATAAATTAATCCACCAGCCAATAATCATTCCAGAATGACGCCCCACTCCTCCACTAAGGTTGAGTACATACAATCCTACATGTTCGTAGAGCTTAACTAACCCATGCCAAACCCCAACACCCCCTCCCCCCCCAAAAAAAAAGAAGCTGTGTGGAAATCAGAGAAATAGATTTTGCATAATTAGGAAAAATGTTGAAAGACTCACTTATAATCCAGGAAAAATAATCCTGGATCTTTTATCAAGGTCTGTTCCAGAATTTTTACGGCTTCTTTCCTGGCGCCTGCCCCAAGGTTTTTCTATGATTTATGGAAATCTGTCCAGTAGTTTGTGTGTAATCCTGCTTACAAATGTACAAACCGAGCAACCAGTGCAAACGGATCAAACACAACAGAGACAGAGGTAACCATCAATCTACGATATAATCATTATATCGCATTTAGAATCTTAAGTATGTGCGTGAAAATACATGTGTAAATGAATATATACGGTCGTATTTATTCAACATTTACTGATGTTGGTTATCAGTTAAATATTTGTTAAAATCAGCCTCTCAAATGGGAAGATTTGCTGAAATCATTATTTTTAACGGAATATTTTTCGGGGCGATGTTTTGTTTCCAAGACGACGCAAGAACAACATACTCAATAAATGACAGATTATTTAATCAATCAATCAATCAATTAATTCTTTATACCATATGTTATGGAATCGTCTTCGCAGCCGCGGCAGATCCTTCGTGTTGACGCGATAACTCAAAAACTATTTCATGGATTGTTTTCAAATTCTAACCACACATAGACCTTTGAGCGAGGAAGAACTGGAGTGATTTTGAGAAAGATTGGTTGTATATTACAAACACTTAGGGGGAAAAAATCGTGTCCATTATTTGTTTTGTTATTTTTTTGTAGTATTGTCCATTATTGTTGATGCCTTTGATTCCTTTGATGTTCTTTGGGGGGGAGGTGGGGGCTAATGTGCCATTGTTCCTTTGATGGTTTTTGGGGGGGAGCTGGGGGCTCATGCTTCGTTGTTCCTTTGATGTATAAGGTATATTTTCACTTTAAATGCATCCCTGTGCCTTTGTCTCGCTGTTTGTTTGTTTGTGTGTTTGTTTGTTTGTTTGTTTGTGACTAAGATTGAACTAATGGAAGAATTAGCATGAAATTTTACCAATAGGTAGTTTTTGGCATATTTTACAGATGATTACGTTTTGTTGACGTTATGTGTTTAAAAGACAATAAAACGTTTTTGTTTGTTGTTATTTTTTTTAATAGTGTCCATCAATCGTTCATGTATTTGTTCATTTGATTCCTTTGATGTTTCTTTAGGGGGAGCTGGGGGCTCACTCGCCGTTGTTCACTGTCAACAGGATATCGTGATTGACTTGTACAATGCAGGGGATCGGGGACTCTTCGGGGACGACAGCGTAAAACATAGTATTTTGTTTCTATGTCGTTAAACAAAATCAAATAAGACCTTAATCCTTCCGAAGAAAAAACATTAATGACGTAAACCTGCAGCAACACTTTCACACTCTATAAAATGCCAGGACTCTGCTGCTCGCCCCGCTCAGAGAGAGAGAGAGAGAGAGACAACCATTTTTTCCCATCAGGCAGTTTGGCAACGTCGCGTGGTTCACTTATTCACGTGTCTCTGCATTAGTGCCTACGTGATGGCGATGGAGGGATGTGAAAGCAGGGCCGTCCAGACGACCACGCCCTGAAGCAACACACTGAACCACAGTCATCTGTGGGCGGAGGACTGGGCGAAGCCTGGATCACAGGGTGGAGGACGCCGGCCCCAAACTGTCACTCATTAACTGAGAGGAAACACAAACCTGATCTCATTTGTGAGCTGTTGTTTTTCTTTTCGTTGATTTATAAATATTAATATATAAGTGATGATTAATAGGCCTCTGCTGTCTTTACCAGTACATCCTCCAAAAAAGGCCCCTAGTCCCTGCATTGTACAAGTAATTCCCCTGACTGACTGAACTCCCCGCAAGCACTTGGCGACAGTGGCGAGAAAAAAACTGCCTTTTAACAGGCAGAAACCTCGAGCAGATCCAAGATTCAGGGTGGACGGCCTACTGCCTTGACCGATCGGGTTAGAAAAGAGAGAGAGAGGGAGAGAGAGAGAGAGAGGCAGCTGTTGGACTGAACGGCTGCCTCTCTCTTGAGCAAACACGCGCAGACACACTTCATTTTGTCGGTTTCTACCGGTGCTCCCCGCCGGCCTACAGCAGCATGCAGGAGGCCGCAGTTATTTGGCAATCAATAGCTTTCCATTTCCATCCCAACGCAGAAGCAATCTGCTGAATTCAGTATTCCGCCCGTAGAGGGAGAGCAGACATTCCAGACTTATTCCCACACAGTGGAAAAGTGGATGTTTGATGTGAACTACTCAAATCATCATCTATGAAAAATGATGTAAAGCAGGGTGAAGTATTTCAGCGGCGTATATCTCCGATCTTAGAGGCGAGGCGGTGGGAGAGACCAAACTGTCGGGTTTTGTCAGCGACACATCATCAGAAACAGGAGGGTGTTTTTTTTTTATTAGCACCTATTAATCTCACCTCGTAAATCTAAACGCTAGCCTTCCATTTATTGTCTTTTTTTTTCTTCTCCTCCTGGAAGCTCTGACAGACTACCGCGTTTGCCAGTGCTCATTTCATTCAACCACAAATAGCAACATGTTGAAGCTTCAACCTTTCATAGAGAGTTGCCACAGGTATGCACTGGTTACGTCTTCCATAAGGCTTTTTATTGGATCAGAATTTCCTTCGATTCTGTCATTTATTATTTTTAACAACCCCTGATTGAACTCCTCAAATTAAATGTGAGGTTATGTCCACAGTCATTTCTTGGGGCTCCCGGATGTGAACTATTGGAGTAGAATGAGATATAAACCAGAACTTTCTCCTCGAGTCGATTCATATGGGCCAAATTTGGACATAATCGGATTAATGGAAAGCTCCCCTCAGTGGGTAAAATACGAATCATTGCTCTAAAATATATCCTAGCTATAAATAGATCACCTCCAGTTTAATCATATGCACCACATTTTCACAAAATTGGGCCATTGGCTAGAAAGCTATGTCCATAAAAACTGTGTTTTTCATACAAATCTCCCCCTGGTGGGTTAAATATGAACTACTAAGTAAAGATAATGGCTACACGATAGATTTGTTGGAATTGATTTATGTGCACCAAATTTGGATTAAATCGGACCGACGCTTGAGAATCTATAGCCCAAATAGTTTTGGAGAAAAAGCTCCCCCTAGTGTTAGAAATATACCAACCAATTTCTGGCAAAATCAATCCTGTTCTTCCTCAGGCGAAAGTCTACGTTGGTATAACATTTGAAAACGATCCATGAAATATCTTTTGAGTTATAGCCAGTAAACAGTGTTTTTAATCTGAGAAAAAAAGCTCCTCCTAGTGAGTAAATGATGAACTACTTGAGTAAAATATGATTTATGTAAGATAGATCTCCCTGAGTTGATTCACATTCACTGAATTTGGACTTAATCCAACCAACAAATTTTGCCCAGAAAACATTTGGAGCTAAAGCTCCCCCTAGTGTTGGAAATATACAACTGATCTTCTCCCCCAAAATCACTCCAGTTCTTCCCCGCGCTAAGATCTATGTGATTATGAAATTTGAAAATGATACATGATATAATTTTTGAGTTATGGTGAAAACACCAAGAATCTACCGCAAACTTGGCGTCGATGACCATCCCATAATGATCCCTGACTTTTCCCGGACATAAATTTAACAGCATGTGTTTTTGCGATAAGTCAATCATTCCACCAGGAGGTCCTTATATCAGCACTTTCACATTATATCAACTTTCCTCACACAGTAACTGAACCCAAACTCTCGGGACGGAGCGTGAAATTGAAGTAAACCATCTGTGCTGTAATGCGGTCCAGGAAATAGACGCGACCATTTGTTACAACATTAACAAGGCGGCGCCGACCACATAATCAACGGATGCCGCCGCCATGTGTTTGGGGATTTGTGGAGTTGGAGGGTTGGTGCTGTAACGGCATCCAAAGGCTGCGGTGGCGTTCGCATGACAGCGTCCTGGATCTGAGTTGGGGAATGGACGTCCGAGACGGTTGTTTCAGACAACTGTAACGTATTATGAAAATGTGTGACGTGAAACTTCTGAGCGACTCCTTGAGGCGTCTTGAGGAGCATCAGCGGCGAGCGCTAAGTTGATCGAGTTGAAGCGACAAAGTTCTTACCGGCAAGTTCTGTATAATAATAGATTTTATTTATAGAGCGCTTTTCATTAATACTCAAATCATGTGACCACAGATGCTGAATATTCTCTACTGCTCTCTCCGCTCTCCGACATGACAGTTGGACAGCGAACGCCACATTGTTCCCTGATCAAATCTAAACCCTCGATATTCCCTGCTTTCATTTCAAACCTCAGTGTTTTTTCACGGTTGTGTTTGTAATAAAATCAGATGTAATAGATCAAAGTTGGCCTGTCCAGTATATCAGATGCCACTGATTGTGAAATTAAAAAACTGACCATGGGTTTCATGGAGCCTAACAAATCATCTGTTATTAAATTTGATGTCATCGAGGTTCTGAAAATAACTTGTTAGACAACTAACTCCTAACCTACTTCGTACAAGGATTTGTCAACCACTTTACAATGAGCCTACCTTTACACAGGATATATAAATGGTTTATAATGAGGTTATAAACACTTTGTAAGTTATTAGTTAATGCTATAAACAGCTTATGACATAGCACTTAATGTATCAGAGTGGGGGGTCACTATTTGGCAATATCAAGTTAGTATTGCAGATAAGTGGGCTCACTATTTGGCAAGCATGAGCTCTCTGATACCTTTTATATCTAATGATTTAGAGCAGCTTATTAATGATTTGGTAAGTGTTTAGAACTTAATTAGTAAACTGCTGAGTGTTTGCGTGCATAGAATAGGATAGACTAGAATAGAATAAAACAGAACAGAATAGAATAGAACAGAATAGAAAAGAAAAGAATAATCTGCAGGATTTATGATTGTTCTGAAAGGACTTTAAGAATAAAACCCATTGATCGTGTTGATCTCGTTGAAAGACATTAATTTAAATAACTGGTAAAGTGTTGCATTCTTCATTGCAATTGTTTTGCTCAAAGCTCGAATTCTATGCCAAAGCATAGTTGTTGTCACTGTCGCTGTTAAGTTGGCTTTGGAAACTCCGTCAACGGACTTACCGGAAGTACGTATTCAAAGTAAAAGCATCCCGTATATACCAGGAAGTGTTACGATGTTTACATTAGCGTCAACTTAACTGCGATAAATGTTAACTGATATAATAAGACGATGTGCTTTCTGTTTGTGTTATTTGAGTTATGTTAACATTATGTAGTAATAATAAAACGAGAGTTTTACGTTATTTCTTATTCTGTTTTATTTTGCTATATCTTGCAGAAAACAACAGCCAGTTGTAAACACCTAAAAAATAAATAAACAGTTTGTAACTAACCATGCCTCATTATTCGTCCCCAGGAGTATTTGTCTTTATGTGGTGTTCTGGCCGACACACAGGTATGGACTCGTAATTACAACTAGAGCCAGCGCCCACACCGAGCTCTTTTCCATTACATGTCAAAAAGCTGTGACCCAAAAGTATCTCAGACCAGACAAAAATCCGTTCAGCCTAAAATGATGGTTGGATTCTAAGTTTGCTGTATGGATGTGGTGTTGGGTTAGAACACCAGCCGGAGACATCAATGATGATGTCGATCCTGATTTGTCCTGACTTTCGAGGGTCACTGACCATGTCCTCGTTAGTCAGTCATGTCAGTGTTTTTGAAATCATCTCAGTGAATGGAAATAATGATCTGGATGGCTTTATCTCCAAAAATCACAGTTTTTGGGCCATAAACTCTCAACCGTTGGTCCGATTTAGTCCAAGTTTGGTGCATATTAATCAACTTGAAGAGATCTATCTTTTATATATCATATTTTTCTTGAATAGTTCGTATTTTACTCGCTAGGGGGAACTTTTTTTACAAAAAACCCTCTTTATCGAACATAACTTCCTAACCGTTTGTCTCATTTAGTCAAAATTTACATCATATAAACCATCTCAAAGAGATGTAACTTGCTTTTGTCAAGTTTTACTGTATTTGTTCATATTTTAATCACTAGTGGGACTTTTTTTACACACAAAAAGCTGTTTTTTGATCGTTACTTCCCAACCATATTTCTGATTATGTTCAAATTGGCTCATATGAATCTACACAAGGGGATATATTTTGTATATATATATGTATATACATATTATTTGACTATAATAGTTCATATTTTACTCATTTGGGGCAGATGTTAGTGGAAAACACAGTTTCTTGTCTGTAACTTCCCAACAGTTGTGTTTAAATCTGTCTTGTTTTATGACTGAGCCCAGAAAAAATGCTGTATTAATCCTCATTACTGAGTCACTTTGGGATCTTATCGACAAATAATGATAATAATGATAATCAAATAATCATCTTTTAAGTTTTCATTTGAGAGGGGGGCTGGTAATGTAAACAAATAATCATGATCAGCACTCCTGTCATCACCAGAAGGATTTCTTCGGCCCCCTGAGTCGACAAAGTAGGACAGCTGGAGGATTAAGAAAAAAACGTCAAGCAAACATAGCAACTGAGGTCCGGCCCGTAAACAAATGTATTCTAATCTCCGTGGCTGCTATAAACGAATCACTAGAATGCCGTCGATTAGCAAGCGTTTTCAGAAATGGTGCTTTTACTACTCCTTATGCACTTCTTAAAACTCTTTACCACCGTCCTTCCTGCTGCTTCCCCTGAGAGCTGACGGGCTCATATATAAAAACGTCTGGCCGCAGAGTGGATGGAAAGAAAACATCATGTCATTCAACTTGAAAGAAAACAAAGCAACCAAAAATAAAGCGCTTCTCGCTGCACAGGAAGCTGTCATTTTGGGTTACACAATCTGGCGGCGGCATCAGAAATAGACGGCAGGATGTTGATCTTGTAGTACTACACTGAAACGCAATGACAGCTTCTTTTTTTTCCACTTGTAGCGGACTGGAAGCGGAGGGGCTCGTAAATCTGGATGTAAATTACTAATAATCGCCCCTCTGCGCTTAATAAATGGGAATGGTCCTGGAAGGCTCTCCTGATTTCGGAGTAGACCAAAAGGGGCAGGACGTTAGAGGAGACCTTTGTGCGGCTGGGGAGAGCGGCGGTGCGGCGAGGTCTATGTTCCAGCCCTGTTGCCTAGCGAGGATAAATATTTACTCGCTACCCAAAACTACGTGGGAATTTTTTTCACATTCCACAAAAGTGAAAACAACGAGACTCATTAATCTAAATCCATTGTAGCTGCCCGGCAGCTGGACAGAAAACCCAACACGGATCTAATTGGGCCAGACGGGTCGAACTGCAGTCATAGAGAAGCGTCTGTTTGTGTTTGAGGGATGGCGTCACCGCCACAGAGGGTTCTGCTGCCGCTCCAACCGGCCTGTGCCCAAAGTTTAGTGGTACGTCAACGGGGGTTTCTTTTCCCAGGAAGAGCGGCCATCTGCCGATCCCAGCGTCGTGCCCACAGATGCCCATTCCAGCTGGAGGGGATTACCAGTGAGATGTTCCAGCCTGGAACGGCACCAAGGCTGCTGTGAATGGGTCTGAGCGAAGGGGAAGAACCGCACCTAGAAATGTGACAGAGCCGCTGTGGCAGCGGGCAGATATGAGGAAGCAGCTGGAATTCAAGTGCTTGCTGAGGAGTTGCCGGTCCCATCCACGTTCCTGTAGCTCTGGGATGGCGGCTCTGAACTCGATGCTAAATGGAAGCACATTCTGAGCTGCAGGGACTTGTTGAGTATTTGCAGCTTTAAGGTTAAATATATGCTATTATAGTTTTTATGTCCTCATGATTGCATAGTCATGGACCTTTTCTCCGATCCTGCTCAGTCGGGAACTGTTGCACCTTTATTGTGCACATAAACATCAGAAAGGAGTAATGGAGGCTCATAGTTGTTCGGATTCCCAGCCAGCAGCCAGTGGAGGTAGCAACGGCACCGTCCAATCAACGTCTGTCTAAATGGATCAAGATGTTCAAGCGGTAGAACAGGACCGGGTTCTGATGTTCGTTATGTGGGCAACCCACAACTGGGAGATTTAAAAGCAACTAGCAGCAGTTAGCAGTTAGCAGCTAACTCAAAGAAGAAGAAAATCAAAGGAACTCGAGGAACTACGGAATGCTTTACTCTGAGCAGAGGATGAGATCAACCGCCATGGAACAGCGATGTTATCGAAAGTTAGGATTCTTGTTCACTATTGAAAAACAATCCCCTTGTAGTTCCTTCCAAATCTGAAAAAAAAACAGCTTTACAGAAAAAAGAGGGCAAATACTCTTGAATTAAACTCAAATTGTCTGGAAATACACAAAAAGAAATCTGCCAGTGGGCACAAGCATTAAAAAGCTCAATGTTAGCTGGAGAGAAAAGAACTAAAGAACAGATCGATTTTCTTGATAGGGTCTTCTTTGCCGTTCTGTGGCGTGGAAAGATATTCTAATCAGAGAAAGTTCTAAAGTTCATTGTTGCTGGTTGACGCCACTTAACCCTTTAGTTTTAAAGACAACACAGACTCAATGCAACCACTTCAAAGTGGATGTAGCCTTCGCCTGGAGACGATGTCATCATGTGGACAGAGGTCACTGCATGCGAGAGCGGAGAACTGATTCAGGCAGGACGTATTTATACACAAGCTCAGTTTCACACTCAGTGTCCCGGTACGAAATACACAACAGCTTCCTGGTAATGAGTCAAAATTTTCCTTCAGATAAACAGCTGAGTCATGTTTCTTCATCTTCACCTCGGTGCAGCTCAATCATCAGTGTGAGTGTAAAAACAGTAGATGTGACAATGATGAATATCTGACTTCCTGTCAGGCAGCGCAGGAATGACGAAGAATCCACTCAGGCTGTTTAGAGTGTATTATGTATATTTTTGCAGAGGGCGATGCAGTTTGCCAAAATCTTCATCAGAAGGAATTCTTTGTCCTTGCCCTCTGGAGTGAAACAATGAGGTGTTCTCTCAACTAAAGCTCCTGTCAGCAGGATAACACTATTTGTCTGTGCTCACAAACAAACATGGCTCTTCATAACCATGGTGGGAAATGGAGTTTACAAATAAAGACCCTTTCTAGTCTGCTGGACTATTCAAACTCTTTTAAGACATGAGTCAGCATTCACCCTTTCACACTAACATTCATACAGTCGTTGGCAGAGGCTGCAATGCGAGGCCGCGCCACCTGCTCATCAGGAGCGGTAACCAATCACGCCATCATCCACGCACCGATGGAACAGCTACTGGGGGCAGGGGGTCCAATATTTGGACTAACTTGGGGTTCAGTATCCTGCTCAGCAACACTTCCACTTACGGCCTGCAGGGGGCCAAGTGGAAAAAACGCTCTACCAACTGAGCCACCATCGTCCCATCGATAGATAGATTAGACAGACAGAGAGGTAGACAGACAGGTAGACAGATAGTATCCAGTTCCGTCCACACAGACCAGAATGGGCAGACTTCTCTTCATGTAACATCTGGTTATGGGTCAGACCCACATAGGAGAACCGGACCGATCAAGGTGAGGATTTTGATGTTGTAGTTTTTGGACTTCCAGATAAAGACAACCAGGAAAGTGTTTGGGTCTACCAGGTTGTCTTACTGGTCCCCTAAAAGCTGTTTGATTGGGTTCAGTCACAAAGTCAACTTGATCAGTTTGGCTTGACCCGTATTTCCACTTTGACCTCATCAATGCAAATATTGTTCCTCTACAATAATTTCAAGCTTCTTCCTCTTTTTGCAAAGAAGGTTCTTTCACTGCCCCCCAAAAAAATTACTTTTTGGGGGGCATTAAATAGAAAATTCTGATGCAGGGTGGGCAGAATAAGCCGCTAAACCAAACAGCCTCGTTTAATTTCATCGAGCCTAATCCAAGATAAAACTCATACCCCGTAACCATCGTTTAAGGTTACAGTTCACCATTTTTTAGTTGTTAAATCTGGATTTTAATGAATGTGCCTGATTTGTTTTCACTATTCTTTATTTCGATTCAATTCCGGACCCGTTCCTATTTATGGATCGGCACCAAAGTTGAGGTGTCCCAATAGAAAAACCCTCCCACCAATTAATTTGACGTGCCTGAAAGGTTGAGTGCAAATAGCGATGGAAGCGGCGCGGCGGCGTGAAAACAGGGATTCATGTTTGAAAGCTAATCGGTCCTTTTTAAAGTGATTTCCACCCTCCTGTCAAAGACATCAGTGAGAAACTTTGGCAGCAGCTGAATTTCACTGCAGATAATGTCACCGCTATAAGTGAGCGCGGCGTCTTTTAGGACAACAGCAATGATGATGTCATCAAACGGCACGACTCCTGATATGCATTTCTTTCAAAATCTGATTTATTGTCTCGGATCGGATGTCGGTGAGTCTCAGGCTACGTTCACACTGACGGCCTTGAGGCTCAATTCTGATTTTCTTCTTAGATCTGGTTTTTTATGTGTATATTAGACTCCAGTAGGAACAGTTCACGACCCAGAACTGATCCGCATGCACAAAAGAACCGTACCAAAGACATCAAACGCAGCACGCCGTCGATACTGACGCAAAATGGAAACCGCTTAAGTTAGTTTGGACGCTGTTTTTCATGATGTGTTATGCAGCAGAGGCTGGAAAATTTTAAATAAAATGAGTGAAAAGTCAGACCTGTGTCGGATTCTGGACCACATATGGAATTGGCCGAAATCAGAACTGGAACAGATCAAATTCCATGTGGTTTGTGCTGTTCACACCGCCATAAAATCAGACCCGGTCCGCATTTTTCCTGCAGTGTGAACGGAGCCTCTGTTGCAGCATCACTCAATGATCCGATTTTGTCTCTGCATACAGATATTTTTTGACAAAATGTGCCACATTCATCCTTACATGAAAGATTTAAAACATAAATCCAAACTCTCTGGAGGGGTCAGTCAAATGTTAAATTGCCGCGGTAATTTCCAGCCCACTTTAGCCCATTACCCAGAGGAGCTCCACTTAAAGAATGAGGCCAGTCGGCCCCCATATCACTGCTCTGATGTAAAATCAGCTGAAGAGACAAAGGCTGAGTCCCTGAAACACACCCCAGACTGCAGCCTGAGCTCCAACAATGAGGCCTGGAAGGCCCATTCTGAGAGAGGGAGAGGGCGAGGGCGAGGGAGAGCTCTGCAGTTGTAAGACACAGCCGCAACCAGCATGATGACTGTGCAACATCAACCTGCCCTCAATTCAACCTCCACCCTGGATGCTCTGAAAGGAGCCTGGATCTTTTTCCCCCCTCTTGTGATGCAGAAACCCTCCATTAGGAGGCTAGCTTATAAAAACACTTCACAGATGGGCGTGGATGTCTGCCACCTCCGTTTTTCCTCCACTCACTCACCTCTGCACCAGCTTGCAAAATGGACATGTCTGTAATGTGCGGGGGACAGATTTCATTGTGAGCGTGATACAATAAGAATGAATGAGATGAAATAATGCAATAATGCAATAGTTGGAAAATATGTTTCCACTCATTGACCCTTGGAAAATATCATTAGGCTAATTAAAGATTCGGTTTGGAAGGAAACATCAATGCTGGTGATCAATTAAGCCCATAATATTCTCCATTGGAGAGAATGGATGAACAGAGAATGGCTAAAACGTGTTTTTTGGGGGTTTTTTTCCTTTTAGCAAAATCTAAAGGAAATCAATTCATCGATCAATCGCACATTAATGCATAAGAACAATTATATATATATATATATATTACAGTATAAATATATACGTTACTACTAAACTAGATCTTTTAAATTCCATTAGGTGGGATGTGGTCATTCTAAAATGACTTCTGTGCGCTGAAGTGTCCGCAGAGAGACTCGCTGGGATTTTTCTGGGCGAGCCGGCTTCACGCGCACGGATCCCCTCAACAAAGAAGATGCAGGACACCTTTAAGAAAACGCCTCATCTCGCCGCCCTGGCTGTCGCTATGGCAGCCAGTCGTGTAATTTCATGATGCGTTTTTTTCCATCCTGCAGTCAAGTCTGACAATAAACGGAAAAAACAATCCTCAGATGGATATGTGTGTGTGTGTTTACGATCCATCCCTGCGGGGCAGTTAATCACTAATGCAATGATTTACAAGACCAGCCATCAAAGTTCCCACAGCCAGTCAAGCATTAATAACTGCTTTCTTTTTTTCTACTCACTGTGATCTTTGGGATGTTCTTTTTTCCTTGATAAGACATTTTTTCGTCCGATTCCACGTTTCAGATAAAGCTTGGAAAAAAACGTTATTCCCTCTTCACGGATGCTGCAGCGACCCTCGCCTGGATGGAAGCTTCAGGGAATGGTCGCCCCTCTGTCAGTGCGATGTAAAGTGCCTCCCAGAGTGCTATAGGAGCGTCTGTGCTTCAGTCGCGCGGCCCCTCCCTTCAATAGGCTGAGTTGGAAAGACGCGGTGTCACCGCCTCTCCAGCAGAGGGCGCACTGCAGCCGCGCCTGCAGCCACACACACACACACACACAGACACACTCACACACACAGACACACGCCTCTCTTCTTCATCATTTTTCTTTCAGATACAGCCTGCAGCATTCTGTACGTAAAGTCTATTATCTATGAATCATTGTGGAACTGCTGTTTTTATTTGTTGGCGTAAAAGAAAATGAATCTCAACTAGCTGGTTTATGAATATAATAATAATGATAATAATAATAATAGTAATAACAATTATTGGCCAGTACTGCTTGACTTGAAGGCGTGGCACTAGACTAGAGGGGGGAAAAAATCAAATCAAACAATGTGTGATGATCCAACCTCTATTTTAACAGAGAAATCCAATTCAGATTAAAAATCTCTTTTTTCTAGAGCATCCTGGCTAAAACGGGCAGCAACACACAAACAGAGTTGCAAACATACAGAAGACATAAGGAATAACATTTACATAATTATAATATAAATAGTAATGATAATTAATAATCGGGCCTAAAACATTCAGTTCAATATTCTAATTACATTTTTAAAAAAAGCTTAATTTAATATTGAGCTTATGCCGATCATTTGATTCTGAATTTATTAAATAACTCAAGAATGTTAAATCACGGGGTAGAGATAATCTAATTCGAGTGAAAGAACATCCAATGTCCTGGAAATGCTCCGTTTTTCCTCCTTCCAACACATAAATCGTGTTTTCAATGTTCACTTACAGCCGAATACGTCCAACGCCACTACGAGGGGCCGATGATATTCTGACTTCCCCTGTCAGTGGTTATAATGTAATGGCTGATCAGTGTATAATAATCGAATAAATGCAGGTTTGTGTAAAAGTTTGGATCATTTTCATTTGATCAGACAAAGTTATTTAATGATTCCACATTTACTGAGCGCCGTAGAAAAATATGGAATCTACATTAACTTCATGTAAATTTGTAAATCAGTGAAATACAGAATTTATTTAAATATATTTTAAACATTTTAAACATGATTTTTTTTTTTTAAAGCACATTTTAGGGATTTAAAAAAAAAAATTATATATTTATTTTTAAACAAGCTCAAATGTCTCATTTCACAATAAAAATAAAAATAAATATGCATAAATTCTTCAGTTAGTGGTTAAAAATAAATGTGGTAAAAATATCTCATATGGATGTTCAACTTTAAGGATTAATACCAATCTTTGTTTTTCTGAAAACAGAGGAGGTCATAATGATGGAGCAGCTGTGAGAGAGCCCCCATAAAACATTAGGAGACCACTACATTTGTACATGAGCACACGCACACACACACACACACACACATACACACACACGCGCACACACACACACACACACACAGACACATACACACACAGACGCACACACACACACACACACACACATACAGACACAGACACACACGCACGCACACACACACGCACACACATACATACACACACATACACACACAGACACACACGCACGCACACACACACACACACGCTCTCTGCAGGCCCCCACCCAGACATGTGTCTCTTTTGTTTGGTCTTAAATTGGATCCCCCCCCTCACTCCACCAGTCATTTCCTCCGCCCCCTCCTCTTCCAGGGCTAATGCTAGGAGAGGAGGCTGAATGAGGGTGTGTCTGTCCAGACACACACACACAAATACACACAAACACACGCACACACACACACCCACACACAAACATACACAGTCACACAAACAGACACACACACAAACAGACATACACATACACATACACATACAAATACACACAAGCACAAAACTAAAGACATATACACGCACACACCCACACACAAACACACGTACATACAGAAGCAGATACGTACACTAATTCACCAACACAAACACAAACACACACACACACATACAGACACACACACACATACAGACACACACAGATACACACACAAACAGACACACACAGACAAACACACACATACAGACACACACACATACAGACAAACACACAAACAGACACACACACACAAATAGACACACACATACTATTGTGTGTGTCAGTGTGTGACTGTATGTGACACACACATACAGTCACACACACATACAGACACACTCACATACAGAAACACACATACAAACACACACACACAGACACACACAGAGACACACACACACAAGGACACACACACACAGACACACACACATACAGTCTTTAAATGATCTCATTCCTGAATATTTCATCTAAGATCATACAAACATAAGAAATCCTCCATCAAGGATCCATCGTCTGATGGATTCTTCCAGCAGACCGTGTCTCAAAGCTCGATCATCTCAAACTGGTATCTTGAACATGACACTGAGTTCACTGAACTCCAACGGGCTCCACAGTCACCAGAACTCGGTCCAGTAGAACCTTTGGGCTGTGGTGGAATGGGAAAATGGCATCATGGATGTTCAGCCGCGTGATGATGTCACGTCACTACGGATGACGAAGTCTGAGGAATGTTTCCAGCACCTTGTTGAATCTATGCCACGAAGAATGAAGGCATTTCTGAAGGCAAAACGGGTTCCAGCCCGGTTCTGGCAAGGTGTACTGAATAAAGTGGCCCGTGTCTCATGTCTCCATATTACAGATGAAACGACTGAAAAAGGGAATAATTTTACATTTTGCTTGTTTTTTAAAGTTCACATCTGATATTTAGTTGTTTCAAAGTTTGTGTGTGTATGTGTGTGTGTGTCTGTGAATGTATGTGTGTGTATGTGTGTGTCTGTGAATGTATGTGTGTGTATGTGTGTGTGTGTGCGTGTGTTTGTGTATGTGTGTGTGTGTCTGTGAATGTGTGTGTGTGTGTGTGTATGTGTGTGAGTTTGTGCATGTGTTTGTGTATATATGTGTGTGTGTTTGTGTGTGTGTGTGTGTTTGTGTATATATGTGTGTGTGCTTGTGTGTGCGTGTGTTTGTGTATATATGTGTGTGTATGTGTGTGAGTTTGTGCATGTGTTTGTGTATATACGTGTGTGTGTGTTTGTGTTTGTGTATATATGTGTGTGTGTTTGTGTGTGTGTGTGTTTGTGTATATATGTGTGTGTGCTTGTGTGTGTGTGTGTTTGTGTATATATGTGTGTGTGCTTGTGTGTGCGTGTGTTTTTGTATATATGTGTGTGTACACATTTGTACACATTGCCTACAAAGTATAAAAGTACACATGACTACTCATGTAAAACATATTTCTTTGCATATTCCATTTCTTGGCGGTATTTATTATTCTAATATCTTAGACACTAAATCTATGGATAAAAAAAAAAAGAAAAATAATTTGGTCAAGCGTGTTTTTGGACAGTAAAGAAATATTTAACTCAGATTTATTTCATGTTTAATGGTAAATTTTTACCTTTATTTTCAGAAAACTATTTGACCCTCATTAGACTTTTTTGTTGTTGTATGAAACTACATAATTCCGATTAATAATTCCTCACATGTTTTAATTTACCCCCCAATAAAACCTACTTATCAAACAGGATGTCTTCAGTAACCTCCTCTTCTGTGGCCCCTTTGACCTGTGGTGTCCCCCAGGGCACCCCAATCGGCCCCTTTCTCTTTGGCGTGAACAAACAGCTGAGCAGGACCTCAAAGGGTTTTAAAGGGGTCACATTCACGACACACACCTTTTGACATGCGTTAAATGTGGCCAGACTTCTGCTAATCAACCAGCTGCTGATTGTTTCTCTGCTGCCTCTGAGTGGAAGAGGATACGGCGCCTGGATGCTGACACGTCCTTTCATGGCGGTGAGTCAGTGAGCCGTTACCTCAGCATTTCCAGGCCTCAGCACACATCCAGTTTTCTTTCTGGGCTGCCTACCTCTGCAGACCACATCAACCCGCTGACACTGACAGACGGACCGGACTCAGACGGATCAGGGATGCAGAAAAAAACCTCAGTTAGTCCTCAAAGCTGCAGCGCCGCATTCACGTCGCACCTCAGTGACCTGAACTGACAGACGCTCGCTTCGATTCATGCAGTCGGAGTCGGTTATGTCATTAAACTGTAGTCCGACCCAATGGAATGTTCAGATTTGCTACAAAGAACTTTATGACAAAGTTGACTGGAGCATTTTGGGGGCAAAAAAGAACAAATGCGACCCTCGTGTGTGAAACACTGAAATCTGATCCACATGGAATTACGGACAGAACTCCACAATTTAGAGACGCAAAGTCTTGAATATTGTCAGAAAACGGTGTTTAGCATAAAAGCACACTGTAAATAGACTCAAAAAAAAAATACTTCAACTGGTAACACTCAATTAAATTTAGTATTTTCAACTTAAATGAATAAAGTTAGATGTTAAACTTTAATAAATGACTTCAGCTAATAACCTATATTAAGTATATCAACAATTTTCTTTTTAGAGTGCATGATTTGAACCCAAAAGCATTAAAAAAAAAAAGTAAAATTCCAGCTTGGGAAATTCTTTGAAACTCTTTAAAAAAAACTTCTTTTTTAAAATTTATTTACAGTTTTACCTTCAAAAATCCTGAAATATAAAACAGTAAAAACTGATTTGTTTATTATTGGTGCACAATTCTGACATTATCCTCTTTGGTCTTCCCCCTTTTTCTCCTGCCTGAAAGATCCATCTCCAGCATCCTCCTACCAACAGATCCACTATCCCTCCTCTTCACGGGTCCAAACCATCTCAATCTGGTCCATTCAGCACACTTAGATTTAAAATAGGCGGAATGCGCCTTTAATTACGAAGCATTGATTCTCTCAGTCTTCTATTGTTCTGACTGTGGATGAGAAGTCCCTGTTTATCGACAGCATGTTCCTCCAAACTACCTAAATATGTTGATGTTTATGCATATCTGAATGTGTATAAACATATAAACATATGTACCTTTTTTTTTTAAACTTTATTCAGACAAAGAACTTTACGTAACAATTAAAAAGCCAAAAGCCGATATTTGACAGAAGAAATTGAAATACTGCAGTAAAACATGTCCAAATATTGCAAGAACCATTGAAAGTAAAGTAAACAAATAGAATTTGTATGATATAGAATGTCAAAGAAAAGAAATAGCGAAGAAAAAAAAGAAAAAAGGATGAGGGTTAGGAATAATGGGCGCCCCCCCCCCCCCACCTCCCCTCCCCTCCAACCTCCTGGACATCTGGCTGACCCCTCCTCTCTCTCCTCGCCATTACAGAAGCTGATTACTCTCATTAGTTGAACAAGCAAGAAAAAAATATGTAATAAAAATCATGATTATTTACTATTACATCAACAAAACGCAAATATTTTTGAAATATGTGTCGATAAAATAAATAATATTTTAAATCGACACATAAATAAATAAATAGTGATTTTTAAATAGTTTAGTTTAGTTGCCTGTATATTTATAAGTGTTAGATTATTATACATGTAAAGTCATAAATAGTATGAGTTAAGACAGAAGTGACAGAAGGGTATTATTTATTTTTACTACTACTCCTTTTCAGACGCTCTTACTTAATGTTTCTTCTCTTTTTCGTCTTTTTATTCATTCATTCATTCATTCATTCATTCATTCAATAAATCACGGTGACTCTGTAGTCTCCACTGTCTGATATCCTTAAACAGTTTCCAAACAAATGAAAAAATAAGTAAAATAAAAATCATACAGTCTGTTTCTGCTGAGTCATCTTTTCCTACAGGCGCAGTTCACCTTCAGGCCACAAGAGGGAGATTTAACTGTCTGCTGTTCTGGAGATGTTTACTGCACATAAAATAGTATGAAAGAAGTCAAAAATCTGAATAAATATTATTTAACTTCAGCAGAGATGATTCAAATATTTTATTAAAGATATTATCATGTTAAACCTGAACATCCTACCATCAGAGAAATCACTGAGGTGTAAATTATAGGGACAAATAGTTATTAGACAAATAGTTGTTAGATATTTTGTTTTCAGAAATAGATATTTACAAATGAAAACATTTTCATTTTAAGATACAAAAGAAAATTCTATTTTATGGTCACAAAGGGATCATGTGAGGTAGGCTACGCTGTAGGAACAATCATTATCAAAATCAATATTGTAAAAGTCAAAATAGTTCAACATGTAGAAATGGACTTTAAGTCAGTCAGAGACGGACTGTTACGGTTAACGGTCACACTGTGACGGCTAGAAGTGGGTCGGTGCATCTCAAAAACAGCAGGTCTTGTTGGGTGTCTCCGGTCTGGCTGTTAGTACAGAGCATAGCGGTCCGAACAAAGCCAACCGGTGACACAGCAACAACAGTTCAGAAACTCCTGACTGTTGTCCATATTCGTTTCATATGAATCGACTCGGGGAGATCTATCTTGTATGTGTCATATTATTATAATAGATCGTATTTTACTCACTAGGGGGAAGTTTTCTATAAAAAATACTGTTTTCAGGCGTAGCTTCATTTATTAATTTAAGGCGTTCAATCAGGGAGATTGCTGTAAAATGCAGGGGATTGAGGGCTTTTCAGGGGGGTATACCCTTGGTGTTGGTTCATGTGGTTCAATGAGGGAAGGCTAGATAAGATTACACAGGGGGCTTTAATGTTATGGCCGGTTTCCCCATAGAGAAACTGTGTCAACTCTTTTAAACTTATGACACTGTGTTTTCCTCATGTGTCCTCTAAAGATCTACAGACGATGAAGCGACATTCTAAACGTGACTACATGGTAAATGTTATCGCTGCTGCTGCTGATCCCAGACCAGAGAGTCGATCAGACGGGTGCGTCTCCGCAAACCATTACATTCTATTAGATTACATTAGATGGTAAACTATGGCGTATTGTATTACATCATATCATTAATGTTTAACTTCCTGTCCTTTATATAAATCAATATTCTCCTTTCAGGCCTCGCAGGAGTGTGTGTGTGTGTGTGTGAGAGAGAGATGGAGGGAGAGGGAGAGAGAGAGGGAGAGGGCGAGAGGGAGAGAGAGAGAGGGTGAGAGAGAGAGGGAGAAAGAGAGAGAGAGAGGGAGAGAGGGGGAGAGAGAGGGAGAGAGGAAATAGAGAGGGAGAGAGAGAGGGAGATAGAGAGAGGGAGAGACAGGGAGAGAGGGAGGGAGAGAGAGGGGGGAGGAGATAGAGAGAGAGAGAGAGACAGAGAGAGAGAGAGAGTGAGAGAGGCATGACTCATCATTTCTGGTGTCATAACAGTAAACTCAAAACAAGAGTTCCTGCTTAGTAAAACAAAATCTATATTATTTACTTCCCCTAACTCTTTTTTAGGGGGATCAGTTACACAAATAATAGAATTTCTTCAACATCTCCTCAAATTTGGATTAAATCAGTTAACAAATATGTCTCAAAATCTTTTGGAGATAAAGCTCCTCCCACTGTTGGAAATATAAACCCGACTTTTCCCAAAATCAATGCAGTTCTTTCTCGCACTGAGAGCTATGGGGGTTAAATAAAAGGTACATGTAATAGTATTTGAGTTATCGCGTTAAAACCTGCCGACTCTACTTTTCATGCATATAATGAAAAGGCTTTAAATTTCCTTTTTATGAATTACAGAAAATGTTTGTCCGTGCTCACAATTACTAAACATTAATCTAGTATTTCAAGATATATTTATTTAAAGTAGATTATAATGAATATAATCTGGATTATATTATAGTTTGAAAATAACAATCTACACCGGAGTCGATTCCTTTTTTTTCTGTTCTTTTAAATTTGATTCTCTTCATTTATCGGTTTAATTTCTTGGATTTTTTAAAACCATGCTTCTTGAATATAATGCTGCCTGTGGGTCCGTGTCATTTCCCAGCAGGCACCTGTTCCCTCCTGCCCTCATGCAGCATTTAAACCACTTAACAACTAATTAAGTTTGCAGGGAAATGAAATTCGCTTCGGTCCATCTTGACTCATGTTGAACAGAACCGCTTTGGTCCGAGCTAATCGGGCTGTGTGACATTCATTGTAAATTCATGCATTTATTCCTCATTGATGCGTTTGAGTGACACATCCGGTCGGAAATATCAGTGTCATGTATGACACTGAGTGTTCTGAACGTTTCCAGCCTCGCTTTGGTGAATGGCTCTGAATGTTAAAAGTTCAGAACCTTTCAGCGAGGCGTGGCAATCAATGTGAGCATTTATGACAGTTATGATCATTTCTTTCTTTTTTTAACATTATCAAACAGAATGTCTGTAAAGATCAGCCTTGAAAACAACATGTGAGGAAGAACCACCAGAGGAAACCCAAACATCAGAAACTTACAGCTCACCTTCACCTCTCCGGGTCCATGGTTCGGCAGCTCCTCCGGACTGCCTCCGGTCCGGATCTCAGCCCGGTCTGGGTTTTTCTCTCCCTGCTGATCCTCGGTGGGAAAGTTCTCCCGGTTTCTCCCCGGGCTCTGCGCCTCCTGAGCGGTGGACCGTTTGGAGGTCCTCGGGGTTCGGGATCCCCGCTGGCCGACGCTCAGAGCATCAAAGTCCAAGGTTTTGCTGGCGAAGGCATCCTCCACGCTGCAGAACAAGCCGCCGTACTTCTGCCGGGGCACCTGCTCAGCGGTACCGGGCCGGGAGAGGTAGACCGGTAGATCCTCGGTCCGGTCCCAGTTTCCCTTGTGCTCTGCCATGATGGAGTGACCGAGAGACACGGAGAAACCAGTGATGGAGGTGTGTGTGCGTGTGTGTAGGGGGGGGGTGTTGTTTGTGTGTGTGTGTGTGTGTGTGTGTGTAGGAGGGGGGTGTTGTTTGTGTGTGTGTGTGTGTGTGTGTGTGTGTGTGTGTGTGTGTGTGTGTGTGTGTGTGTGTGTGTGAGAGAGAGAGAGAGAGTAAGCAGTCAGGAAACAGTTTGGTTACAGCCAGAAGTGGAGTGAGTTTGTTGAATACATCATTCAATAATACTTCGTTTGTAAGTTGGTTGGTTACTGGGTTGGTTGGTTGGTAGGTAAGTTGATTGGTGGGTTGGTTGGTTGGTTGTTTGTTGGTTGGTAAGTTGTTTGGATGATAAGTTGGTTGGTTGGATGGTCACTGGGTTGGTTGGCTGGTTGGTTGTTCATTGGATAGGTGGTTGGTTGGTTGGTTGGCTCTTTAC
The DNA here is from genome assembly GCA_009660295.1 of Lophius piscatorius. NCBI lineage: Eukaryota > Metazoa > Chordata > Actinopteri > Lophiiformes > Lophiidae > Lophius > Lophius piscatorius. The sequence goes on from VRLP01000729.1 coordinate 153,367, forward strand.
TTGGTCGGTTGGTTGGTTGGTTTTTGGTTGAATAGTTAGTTGGTTACTGGATTGTTTCGATAGTTGATTGGTAAGTTGGTTGGATGCTTTGCTGGTTGTTGGTCCACAAGCTCTCAACAAGTCGTCAATGGACTTTGGTAAAAGTGTGTGTGGTCGTAGATCATGAGCCATGGAAGAGTTGATTACATTTTGACATTTTGAACATATCTTGATAAAGCCTTTCATAACATAACATTGTAACCAGCAGGATAATTCCGACTTCACCCCTCGTTGGTTGTAATGTTATGGCTCATCTGTCCACACGTCTGCCCCCAGCATAAAGGACTTTTACAAAGTGCTGATGGAGCTGTTCACTGAGTCGCTGTCCCTTCAGCACCGCTTCACACGTTTGACATGCGGCGCTCTAACAGCTCAGCTCAGAGAAGGTGATGTCTCTTCATCAGGGCCTTCATCACGGCGACACCCCGGGGTGATTACTGAGGCCAGCACAAATGAGACAGGATTGTCAGCAGAAACGGCTTTCGGTAACAGCCGGCCTGCCGAGTCACTCAAACCCAACGTTTATCCTCTAGTCATCAAATATAACGGCGGTCCTGATCCAAACCCTTTAATCTCCAGCTCGACTCTTTGTTCAAGTTCATTTTCAGTCTCTATTTCTTACTGAAAAATGTGACTGAACATGTTTATAATATGACCCAGTGGCAGCATGTGTATGCGAAAGAGTAAGGGGCCGAAGATGGAGCCCTGGGGGACACCTCAGGTCAAAGGGGGGGGGTCACCAGGAAAGAGGCGTTACCAGAGGCTTTTTATTGGTCGTATTAAAGGAGAATTTACTCAAGAGGATTATTTCACTTTATACAACCAACGTTATATAACGTAAGGTGGAATGGCTTTCTGGAAAGATGCTTAACCAGAAAAGTTTGTACTTTTGTCGGACATTTAAAGTGGCTGAGATATCTAATTAATAAATGCCTTAAAGAAATAAAATATTTAGAGAGATGATTTTTAATAGTTATTTGTTCTTGACGAGGAAGATAAAGGGATTAGGGTCAAAATGATGAATATGTTTTTAACTAATTCAAGTTTTGTTCTTTACTAATTATTAAAAAAAAGAATAGAATCAGTCCAAAAAACAACAACAAACAAACAAAATAAGCAAAGTATGATACAACCGGTCCTAGTGTGTCCCCCTTCAGCAGTAATCCACCTCCTCATAGACCGGCACAACCTCTGGACACACACACGCACACACACACACACACACACACACACGGCCACCAGTCTCCACAGCACCAGTGTACGGTCATCGAAAGTCCATCACGGTCCGGATAAGTTCTGATTGTTTTGGCCTGTTGATGCGTGTTTGCATGAGGGACTCAGTACAGATGAGAAGGCGTGTCAATCAAACAGAACCCGTCCTCGGGTCTCATCTGACAGGCTGTCCTCACTGACAGGAAGCTGTGGCAGCAGGAGAACCGGGCCTGAGCCGGCATTTCCCTGATTCGGTTAAAACGCTGAGATTTAGTCTAATATTCCTTTTTTTTTTTACTGATTTAGGAGGATCAATAGTTTTAGATTCTAAAAAGATGATTTTCTTCCAGATTCCTCGCCCCTCTGTTGGCGTCTTACACATCGGCTCGTCGGGCCAGCAGATATTTTCTCCCTGCATGCATGTGATTAAATCATCAAAGTTTGCAGGGACGCCAAAAGCCCAATAAAACGACTGAGTTCCTGCCATCTAGCAGAGCCGTTTCTCCTTTTGACCTTTCCCTCCAGGTAGTTTTGTGAGTTTGGACAGTAAATGACGCCGGGAGAGGCGAGACGTAACAACAGAACGCTGACGCCATTGTTTTGGTTTTCACCCCGACAGCGGCCGCTTCAAACGACAAGGAAAGGACGAAGAGTCATGCGAGGGAACATCGACAGAAGTGAAGGACTTGACTTTGGTTGATTTATAAGTTTTTTGTTTTAGTTTATTTTCACTTAATTTGTGCCATTTTTCATTGTAGAGCACTTTGTAACAGTGTTTTGAAAAGTGCTGTATAAATAAATAAGGTATGAGGTTAAGTGGGTTTCTTGTTATTTTCGACGAAAACCCTTTAATCGTAAAAAAAACAAACATTTTGGGTTATTTTTTTTTGCCAAACACTGTAAGAAATGACCAAATTAGTGTGTTAAAACAACCAATAAGTGCGCTAAGAATACAACCCAAAATCTGAGTAAGTAGTAATTCATGGCTTAAAATAAGTCCGCATTGATTAAATAACTAGCCGGATAGCTAGGTTGTGACATAGAAAAGTTAGCGAGTGAGCTAGCTAGTAAATAAAATGTCTTCATATAATAAAATAATTGGCACACTATTGCTAGCTTTCTTTGTTTAGCAGCAATTACCTTAAGTCACCAGTTTAGCTAAAGTGTTATGACATCATACTTCTCACCACATGTCTTTTAAACAGTAGCTAACGCTACCTAATGTTGTGCTAGCTTAATGTTAGCTAGCTGGCTGTAGGTTTAAAAACACAGTCAGCGTACGACAGTTCACTTTAAATGTGAAAAATGAATCATCTTGACATATTAAAGGAGCAAAGGTTGAAGGTCAAGCCGCCGTCTGCATGAACATGAATGAATTTAAAAAGAATGACTTGGGGTCACAAGTACGACTCTTTCTGCTGGGTCACTCTTTTACTTATCCTGATGTTAGCTTAAACAAGCCAAGCTAATTACCCCGAGAGCTAAAACCCACCATTACGGTTCCTAAAATAACGCAGAATTTCTTTTTACCTTGTAACGTAATTCGGAGCAAACGATTTCTTCGAGCACACCGTGACCCTTTGACCTTTGGAATGATCTGAAGAAAAAACCTTGGTTAAGAAGCTGGACAGGATATTAGTCTGACTTTCTGGCGCTTTTAAAGCAATGACAGCAGCAGAACAGGAGTCTCATCCCTTATCTTCTAATTAAAAATTGATGATAGGGCCAGAGTAAAATGAATACCCCCATTAGACAGAAGGTCTGGTGTTGCGTATCCATCCATGCTTGATGGAAAGGCAGCAGAAAGAATAGAGTTTGGCAAATGAATGCTGAGTGCTCTTCGTGGGTTTGGCACAAAAGGCCTTCCGGCGAGGGAGACCATTGAAGAAGTGGGTAAGTGGGCCATTCCTCCACAGGCCAGTCAGTTGGCGTTCATACGTGATGTCTGACAGGAAATGGGTTTTAGTGTTTGGACATCTATATCCAATAAAATAAGTGATAAAATATGAAACTCTATCCCTGTACTGGGGGCTGGTATATCGGCGAAAACTTTTGGGGTCCTTTTGTGTTAACGTGATAACTCAAAAAACTATATCATGGGTAATTTTTTTTAATTTTATACCGACAGACTTTAGAGCGAGGAAGAACAGGCGTAATTTTGGGAAAGGTCAGTTGTGTATTTCCAACACTAAGGGGAGTTTTAGCCCCAAAGATTTTCACAATAATTGCTCAACTGTTGGTCCGATTCAGTTCAAATTTGTTGCACATGAATCAGAGGGGAGGGTTATCTTTAATATATATCATATTTTACTCACTAGGGGGAGCTTTTCTATGAAAAACCGTGTTCTTCAGACATCATTTCCTAACATTTTGTCCCATTTGGTCCGAATTTGGTGCATAGGAATCAACCCGAGAAGATCTAGCTTGTTCATTTTACTATAAAACTTTATATTTTAGTCACTCTGGGAGTTCTTTTTATGGTAAATATTTTTCAGGCATTAATTTCTAATTTTTTTGTCCAAATTCGGTGCTTAAGAATGAATTCAAGGAGCTCTATCTTGTATTTAAGGCTTTTTTTTCAATGAAAAACACAGATCTTAAAAGATACTTTAGATACTTTAAGTTGAGGAGTTCAGTCGGGGGGATTTCTTGTACAACGCAAGGGATTGGGGTCATTTCGGGGAAATACCCTTGCTGTTGGGGACGACAGCACAGGCCTTGTTTTCTATGAATATAAAGTCATATTCAGTCTTCCTGAAACTCTACGAACTAGGAAAACTAATTAAAGGTCTAACGGATGCACAGCTGAAAAATGAATGCATGATTAACAAAATGCAAAATTACGTCTCGTTAGATCGGAATCAGCAGATTTTTTTTTTTTACATTTCTGAACATTCTGAAAAATATATAAGGAACTAAACAATCACCAACCATACGTGTGAAAAAGAAAAAGAAAAAAAGAAGACAGTGTATCCTTTATGGTCAAAGGCCATGACGTGTTTTTATTTTTTACAGCATTGCTAATTTTTTTCTAGACAGAAATAGGAGGTGGGGCTTAAATTTCTCGCTGGAAGACAGACGGGGGACAGATTAAAAAAAATCCTCTGGGGCAATAAAAACAAAATATATATATATATCTACATTATAATAATAATAATAATAATAATAACAACACCAACTGCCTGAAAATATAATTATGGAGTAAATGGAGGGGAAAGTGCATTTAAGGCAACTGCTAGTAAGCTGAGTTTGCACAGAAATAGTCTCCGTCGTTTCCCCCTGCAGTGAAGCGGGTCTTTGCTACTGTCTGTAATGAGACGCCACGATGTGGCCGAAGGAAGATGGCAGCTTCACCTGCTCAGGTGAACTGGGAACAAGCCTCGTCTGCTGGTTAATATTGCAGGGAGAGAGGTGGAGCAGGTGTAGTGTTGCATTCACTGTCTCGTGTTTCTCTCGTGAAGCTGCACTCTACAGAAAAATTGTTGGATTTTTCACGTTTTTCATTTTAATTCCAATTTTTTAAAAATTTTCTCTTTTTCTTCAAATTATTTTTTTTGTAGAATAAAGCACCGATTAATTCTGTTGTTGTTCCAATCATCCAACCTGAGTCCACGAAGGTCATTTGGAAGGTAGCCTGAAAATGTTTAATGAAAAGGTTTTTCTTTTATTCTAAACCTGTTTTAAAGTTCAGATGGTTGAAACGTACCTGGAAGATTAATTTTGATTAAAAGAAGTCTTCATCACATTCTCAACAGAGACATGCTAAATACAATCAATCACATTCTGATCATGTTTTTAAATGTACATTTAAGTTAAAAGTTACATCTGTGGTTTTATGGGTCAAAGGAGAATACTGGCCCTCATATGCTTTTATGAAAAATAAAAGGACTTTTAAAAAAAAAAAACATTTTTTTTTGGGTCTATTATGATCAGAAGCACCACAGATGTCACAATAAATAATAAAACCCCCAAAAAACTATTTATTTGAAAAGATTGTGGTCTAATATTAATCTAATATTTTCCGGTGCTTGTAATTAGAAAAACTTTCTTTAAATTCTAGTTAAATATTTAAAGTCTCAGTTTGAGTAGACAGATTTTAAGAATTCTAGCAAAGCAAAAAAAATATTTTTGCTAATTTCAGGACAATTTTATTATGATTTCAGAATATTTGTTTGTTTTTTTATAGTATGGCTGTTTTTGCAGTGATCCACTAACATAATATAACATAATTTTCCAGCACAAGAGGAGGGTTAAGAATGTGAATGAGTGGCTCAGTTGAATCTAGCACCCCCTGCTGGTCAAACCGCAGCATCACATGAGAGACAGTACAGGAATAAATATAAAGTATTCTGTGTGTGAGATTGAGCAGAAAAAGGGAAAGAGGAGGCAAACGTTTCATTATTCCACATTCATATTCCAATAAATTCTCAGTTATGATTCTCAAAGTTCATCTTTGCAGCCGTCACCACAATAAAACCGAGCAATTTATACCCATTGGGAGTCGTTTATAAACTGCTGAGCCAACAAACTGTTCAAGCCGCTTCAGAGAGCAAAAACAAAGTGCATCTATTCACAGAAACGAAACGGGGAGACTACATGAAATAAATCTGACGCATGTACATATCAACAAATGTATATATTTGAGTTTGTTTGTCTCTCGGTGGGATGCATGTCTGAGTGGAAGGTCGCTGTAAAAAAGAGCGGAGGGAACCAGAGAGTGAAACTCTTACAGTCTGCTGGTTTTTCAAGACAAATTAAGATGTGGGTTGACAATCCGTAGTTACTCTGGGATGATCCAGGTGGATTATTTCATCTTTAATCTCTGGGAACTAAAGCGTGTCCGGCAAAGACGTGTCAACCTGAGTGTCCCGGGTCAGTGTCTGTTCACGCCACGTCCTTCTGGGGAGCGTCCAAGCAGTGTCGTGTCAGCACCGTTCTGGGAGGAGGGAGGGCAAGCCGGCGGCCGACACACCTTACCCCCATGTTCTCACGACTAGAACCTGACTGGAAACGTCCTCTGCGCTCACAGGCCCCTGAGTTGGCTCGCGTCTTTTCACCAGGACGTTGCGTTCGCGAAGAACGTCCTTTCAGGTTTGCAAAGGGGAAAAAGAGGTGGGTTTTGCCGGGTCGGGTTTCTTTCTGTGGCTGAATGGTGATGAATGACTTATTATTATGACCCTGCATGGCAGGGAGAACATTTTCCAGGCTTTGGTTTGGATTTGTCAAAGCGTGTGTGTGTGTGTGTGTGTGTGTGTGTGTGTGTGTGTGTGTGTGTGTCCTGGTGTGCATGCATCTGCACACACACATGTCCATAAACTGGATATATATGCATGTATGTGTGTGCATACGTCTCCGTGCATCTCCCTCAAACCGTGAGGAGCAGTAATGTCCGACACCACTCTGAATAAATAAAAATAAATAAAATAGAAACAAAGTCCAGCATCCTCAGAAGTCCGTCTACTGGATAAGAGAAACAGTCATAAACTCTGGAGAGGGAACATCCACGGCCAACACACACCACGACCATCTAGAATGACAGCAGCCACGGATGTTGGGACACCGGCAGTCACTGCTACGCACGTTGTTCCACACTTGTCCAGAAAATAAATAACACGGCAGTCACAAACAAGATCGCCACGCTGACGCTCCCCCTGAGCGAGAGAGAGAGAGAGAGAGAGAGCGAGACAGAGAGAGACAGAGACAGAGAGAGAGAGACAGAGACAGAGACACAGAGACACAGAGAGACAGAGAGAGAATCAAAAGTAGTGATCGTCAAACAAGGCCTGCATATTTAAGGACGTCAACAAGCTTTTAAACTAATCAGCCATAACATTATAACCACTGAAAGTTGAAATCAGGGTAAGTTTGATTATTTTGTTAAAGTGGCCCCTGGTCAGTAGGTGGGGTATATCAAGCATTTATTTATACGTTTCACTTGTTCATTTTTACTGGAACCAGTAAAGATGAACGAGTGTAAGGATCTTAGCGACTTTGACAAGGGCCACATCGTAACGGATGGGCGACTGGGTCAGGGCGTCTCCTGGTTAGTACCAACCCCAGTGGTCTAAGAAAAGACAACTGGTGAACCAGAAAAACGGTGAAAGGCGCCCAGGTTTCGTTGTCCGATCCTACAAAAGAGCTACTGTAGCTCAAATTACTAGAAACATTACTGCCTGATAGAAACATGTCACCGGTACGTCGCACAGTTGTTTCAGCATCAAAATAGGAGTCTATGCAATATTAGCAGGTGGTTTTAATGTTATGGCAGACTGGTTTATCATAACATTTCACTATTAAATTGGTTTTAGGAAGAAACATGCAAATATTTTTTTTAAAAATGCCGATATCAAGTTGACATTGAGCAATAAAAGCAAATAAAATGGAAAGATCCAATAAAATAAGTCAATCCAGACCATAATGAAAATAAAGAAATGAAAAAGTATAAAAACACAGAATAAAAATAGAGTTGTGATGCTTAACAGTTTCCATTGTTTCCATAGTCCTAATGGTAAGTAAGATAACGTAAGTTGCAAAGAGTAAAAGTAAAAATATATGTACTTAAATGTTTAATAAATACTCAAGTAACTGAATTAAAAGTACTCCAGAATGGCTAAAAAAAACAAAGACAGTCATCAATCAATCAATGCACCAATCCTCCCTCCACATGATGCTGGTTTCTAATGTGCATACAATGTAAAAAAAAAAAAAGAAAAAGACCGATGAATGATGGGGATGATGATGAGAGACGTGAAAGCGTCACAATAAATGTTAGTTTATTATTTATTATATTCTAGGAAGCAGCTCTCAAGGCAGACAGACTATTTGTAGTAATTATAATAATTAAATTCTAATCGGAAATTATTCACAGATGCAATGTTTACATCTTTTAGTGTGCTTCTTTTTCTACTTGGTATTATATCTTATCTCATCGTTCCTTATCTGATTGGGTGATTATGCTTGATATGCTGCCCCCCAGTGGCTGGAAATGTAAATGCAGGTTCAAAGGCAGTGCAGAGAGAGAGAGAGAGAGAGAGAGAGAGAGAGATAAATGACCCTTTACATACCCTTAAAGAAGTATGCATAGTTATAAAACCACATGTAGGACAGGAAGGTGATGTAAAGTGATGCTAATGGGACAATGTGAAAATGTAAAATGAGAATAAAAACATGAATATTAACAGAAATAGAAATGAGCAGAACAAAATCTGATTCAAAGGTTTATCTTCTACATGAGAGCAGAGGACAATGCTTTACTACACAATTCATTTACATTGAGCCGACCAGGGTGAAATAACTTTTCCTTTAAGAAAGCGCTGCGCCGCCCAGTGGTCGTATTGTGGCGTTAGAGAAGTATGATGTCACCAGTGTGTAATTTTCAGTTTAGCTGTGTTGAGGGTTTAAATTCATGAGTATGACAAGTGTTCCAAAAATCACTTTCAACTTTTTTCTCAAGGTCGTTTAAGGCTCTGTCGCCAGATTTGGTTCAAAGCCCACAAAATGTGCAGGTCTGCTTTGACGGAAAAATATTTAGACCCGGGGTCAAAGCTCACGACTCACCTCAGCTATGGGAGACGCCAGAGACCTCAAGGCCAAAGGATGAAGGCAAGAGAAAAGAATAAGAAAAGAAACAAAAACTGGAGAGAGAGAGAAAGAGTTGAAGAAGGGAAAATCGGTGTGAGACAATTAGAGGAAACTTCAACACAAGTTAGTCACAGCAGAGACGGAAACAGAACATCACTGAACAGAGAAACTAGAACATCGAACCCCCCTCCTAAGATACGACTTCGGGGGGGGGGAGATGAGGGATTTTGTACTTTCAGGACAGTGGATTCATGAGTCTGCATGAAACCATTTCTAATGTTTTGAATGCTGAATGTTATCTTTGTTAATGTGTGGAATAAAGAAACAGTAAAAACATAAAAGAAGAAGATATACCTTTTCCTCCAGGTCTTTAATCTGCCTCCTCTGGATCTCTGTCTTGTCTTCAAGGTCACGAATTCTCTGAAAAACACAAACACACAGTGACATCAGTGATGTTGTGTTACAGCCGCAGATCCTTCGTGTTAACGCCACAACTCAAGATCTAGTCCACGAATCACATTCATCAGTGCGAGGAAGAACTGGTGTGATTTTGGGAGAGCTTTGTCTTCCAAATCATAGTTTATCGGCAATTATTTCTCCAGCGTTGGTCTGATAAAGTAGATAATTCTTGCAAACCCCATATTTTACTGTAACAGTTCATATTTTTCACACTAAGGGAGCGTTTTTACAAAAGAAACAAAAGTCTGATTTCGTCTAAACGTACCTCATTGTTTCATATTTCCCTCACTAACACAGTTTCTGGTCCAGAACCTCCCAGCCGTCAGTCCAATTGTGTCTAAGTTTAGCCGATATGAATAGACCAAAGGAAGTTCAGCTGGACTGACCAGGGACCAGGAGGAGGAAGGAGCGAAGTTAATAGAATCAAGTCAGAACGTATGCACAATGCTGACCAACCATACTTATAGTGATCCTTCAAAATAAGCTCCCTTAAAATAAACTCTGCAGCAACAGGAAACATTATCATGTGCTTATGCCATAAACCAAAAAATAAAGTAGGTTACAGAATCAGATTCCAACATCTTTTGTCTTAGATGTGGGATCGTCATCAGCAGGAAACATTGACTGCACACACTGAAGGCCCCCCAAAACCCTGATGTATACAATCATATAGATGCAGTTCACAGATGGTCCACCAGAGGGCAGAAGGCTCCATAGAACTCAAAATATCTGAGTTTATTCAGCCTAAAACCCTGATGTATGCAATCAGATAGATGCAGTGCACAGATGATCCACCAGGGGGCAGAAGGCAACACAAGACCTTCTGGTCAGACTTTCAAGATGGCCGTCATTCCAGCCGCCCACATGTGATTTTTCATTTTTGCCAATTTCCATGAAGTCACGGACCTGGTGCGCCTGGTGCAGCAGCTCCATCCTCTCCTGGAGGATCTGGCAGTCATACTCTCGACTCTTCCTCAGCATCTGCCTTCTCAGCTTCTCCACCGCCGTCCGCAGCTCGTCCTTCTGAAGCTCGTCCAGAGGCTCGCCGTACTTTATCACCTGATGGGAAGACGGGAGGCGTCAGACACCGTGATGGATGACGGGAAAGTCGTCGTCTTCTCTTACACGGATTGTTGCAGCAGAGACGTCAAAGAATATCAGGAGATTTCAAGGAATGTTTTGCCTCCACAGCGTTTGAATGAAAACTGTGTAAATCTATTTAATGTAAAAATCCCTGATGTTCCAGAAAAGTAGATAAGATGATCAGATAGTTGGTTAAGTTGGTCAAAACCAACTTAATAATCATTCGTCAGGCATTTATTCCAAATTCATGCCATAATCTGTCGACTCTGCTGATGTTTCACGTCAGGTTATCCACAAATCCTTGTATTTGAGTGGTTTTTTCACAAAAACAAGAGAGTAAAGTTATGATTTGACTGAAGCACCTTGTCCTGCTGCAGAGCGTTGTACAATGTCGCCTCCAATTCCTGGATTTGCTGTCGGCAGGAGAAAAAAAGAAGTAAGAAAGAGAGAAGCTTTAATGTTACATATATTTATACGCTGTTGAACGTGGTGAAATTGGCCGTCCCCATCCAATGCGGCACCCGGGGGTGACTGCAAAGGCCCCCTATAGCCCCGCCCCCCTTCAACCACGATGCAGTGTGCCTTTATTGTCATTGCAGTGATGTAAAAGGAAATTAACAGATCAAGCCAAGTAGGCCCGCCCATAACGCCTGGACTGGAATATATAGCTAAAAGGAAGACAAGAAAGGAGGTACTGCGGGATGTTCTGACCCATAACAACTGCTGTGGCACGTTGGTTGAGCATTTTCACTACAGACAATCAAAGAGTGTCTGATGTCCCGCTGTGGGGGGCTTCCCCGATGGACCAGTGGAGACGTCACAATCTCAGTGGACTGAAAATGTATAATAACCCTTGAAAGGGGCATGAATATTGAAACCCGGATGGTATTTGAGTCCGACTTCAGCACCGCCCAAACTCACCATGTAGGCCTGGTCCAGAGTCTGTTTCCTGTAGTCCAACTCCTCCTCCAGGTATCCCTTTTGTTTGCAGAACATCTCCTGCACAGATTAAGAAGATCAGAGATGGAGGTTAGCACAAACCAGACAGTTTGGAACTCAGTTTTCACCAAATGCTGAATTCAAACCGTTATTTTACCACCAGGGTTTTAAGTAGGACGGAGGATATTTGATAAAGTTGCTGCAAATTTCCACCAGGAGTGGAAATTTTTCTGTTGTCTAATATATATATATATATATATATATATATATATATAGCTATAGTTTTACCATGTTCCACTGAGTTAAGCCTGACGCAAGGAGACATGATGCTCACATCTGAAGAGTAATAAAGTGGTAATAAAGCGATAATGAAGCAGTAAGAAAGTGTTAATAAAGCAGTAATAAAGTGGTAATAAAGCTGTAATAAAGTGTTAACTGAGACTGGAATTGACTGAAGAGCTCCTTGACCAGGAAAGTCTCTGTCTGACTATTTTTTAAAGGCCAAAGGACATTTGAGTCGCAGATGTTGAATGAATGAATGAATAATATGAAAAAGGGAGGAACTGTTGGTGCTTCAAATTGGGAAAAAGCTAATCACCTAATAAACCTAATAAATTAAATTCACATATATTTTCTTGTTCAGGACCACCGTGACTCACCATCTCTATCTCCAGGTCCATCATCTTCTGGTGCAGCGCCGCCTCCGTCCCCTCAATCTGCTGGATCCACTAGAGGGCAGTAGAAGGTCGGGTCAGCGCGGCAAAAAACTGTTCCGTGAGGTTATCCATCAACTACCGCTTAGTTTACAAACTCACCTTTTCTGCGAGCGATAAAACGGTGCTAGCCTGAATGATGGCTACCTGCTCCTCGTTTCGTAAGTTCTGTGAAAAGATCAAATAACTTTGTTTAATAATAATGAAAAGGCTTTTGCATCCGGTGTTGGTATGTTTGTTAAGTTTGAGAATGAATTACCCCGTTGTCTCCGAGGATATCTAGAAGTTTGATGAGGTCCGGTATGCACACATCCTGTCACGACGAGACAATTGTAAGAAATAAGGATGTTATTAACAAGTTAAATTTTACCAGCTTTCTCCACCTGACTTGACCAAAAACGTTATTTCCTGTCAAAACTCTCTACATGTATTATAATAATAATAAAAATTAAATTAAATTTTGTTGCTGGACTTCACAACAACAACAAATAATAATAATTAAAATAATAATAATAATAATACAAATACCACTTCTACTTACTTTATCAATGTAATATTTATTCTTATTTTTGATGATGTAATTACATATATTATTATTATCAATATTTATTGATATTTATTTTGATATTATTATTTATCATTTTAATTTTGATGCTTCACTTCACAAAAACAACAGTAATAATAATTATTATAATAACAATGATAGTACAAATACTAATAACAATAATAATTATTATCATTATTATTGCTAATAGTGGTATTTTATTTATTCATTTTATCTATTATTTAATTTGTGTGATCCAAATGTAAAGTGCGTTCTAAATTAAATGTATTATTATAATTATTATCCAGTCAAAGAAGGTCCTAAAAGCATAAAAATAAAAATGGCGTGGAGGAAATGCTCTTTAAACAGGTGGTTCTGACGCACAGATGTCGGCGGCTCTCATGCTGCTGAGATGATGTCACTCAATCATTCAGTAATTACATTAAATAACATGGATTGGTAGAGCAGGGGGATTCTGCTCCTCCTGCGTTGCTCACCTTCACCCCCTCCTTCATGCAGTAGATCTGCAGGGCGCTCACTCCCTCAGAGAAGGGATGCATCCTCAGGTGGTTGAACGGAGGCGACCTCCTCTCACGTTCCTGTGAGAGAAGAAAGTCAACCTTCAGTCGGACAAAGGAGGTCCTGCGACTCTTGCGTTTTCACTTTTATCGACGTGTTTTGGTCTTTACGTGGTTTCAGCCAGCGTAAAATGATTGTTGGCACTCGGAACCGATTAAGAGGGGGGGGGGCATGCTGAGCCCCGTTGCTCAGCAACAAGATCTGTTTCCTCCTGCAAATGATCTCGACAGCCATTCATCTAAAGGCCACCGAATCTGATTACAGCCCTAGATAACGCGATTACTTTTTCCTCGGTTCTCAGTTGTGTATTGTATAGTGTATTGTTCCATTTTTTATGTGCACACACACACACACACACACACACACACACACACACACACACACACACACACACACACACACACGCACACACACACACACGATATATGTGTATGTATGATGTATGTGTATGTATCCATATCTGTATCTCATATCCGCCTGGATCCCACTGTTTCCCAGGATCCTGGACCGGCAGTGATCGCCCCAGAACCAGCAGCAGTCCGGGGCCCACCATCTGCACGGACCCCAACCCTTGAACTATTTCAACAAACCGCTGGGTTTGTGCAGTATTTTATAAGTATAGATTTACATGTAGGAAAACAAAAAATATTATTTTACACTCAGATGTTTTTATTTATATTGTGCTAAATAAGAATGACCTTTGTCCCGCCCCCTTACCAAAACCCCTCCCCTGTCATAGCGAGGAACAGAGTTAGCACAATGCTGAACAAGTAATAAGTATTTGTTTTTCCTATATGTAAAGTTTGACCTATAGTTTTAAATATATTTACTACAGGATGACACCTATTTGTCACCGTAGCTTCTCAGAGAGCGACGGTCGTGCTGAAGGTGTAAAATAAGTTGTAATGTGGCTCTTCACCACTAGATGTCGCTACATTTTACACACTGCTCCTTTAATCTTTCAAAATGTAACGTTCTTTTCTTGATGTTGAAGCTCAAAACTGAAGAAAGCGCTAAAATATTTATACATTTAAAAACCTCAATGTATTCTAAGGAGACTCAGTGTTATTACTTTTATGAAATACATCATAGAATAACCAGAGATCTGAGTTGTTGTGGAAAAAACTCATCTTGTTTAGAGGAGCTCTTGTCTATAAAGACCTAAACAACACAATAAAAAACATCTAGACTGCATAATAAACCATTATAAAATTATTCAAACGTGTTTTTTTTCTTATTGGTGGGACAAACACTGCGTGACCCACCTCCAGCTCCAGGATCCTAAACTCCAGCAGCTCGTTCTGGTCTCTGGAGTCCTGCAGCTCCTGCTGCAGCTGACTGCACTCTGCCTCCAGCTTCTCCACCTGGACCACAGAGAACCATCATTAATCCAGGATCAGGAGGATGTAGCTGTCAACGCTTTTATCCTCAGCCTGATGCAAACCCACAGATTCACAGGTCTTTAAAGTGTCTTTAAGAATATGTTCAGTCCAAACCTTGTCCAGAAGCTCCTGATTCCTTCGTAGAAAGAGCTGTTTCTCCTCCACCCATTTGGAGTCCTGATGGAGCACAGAAACGGTTAAAACAACTTCCCATGCTGACGCGAGGACAGAGAGAAAGATGAATAGGGAGCGGAGTCATCGTCAAAATACAGAATATGAATATTTTGATTGAATGTGTTTTGTGTTCTGAATTATAAGTGGGTTTTTTTTTTTTAATTCATTTCATATGCAGTTTGCCACATGTCCTCTCATAACAAAAACTAACAGTCTTTGTGTATAAAACAATCAACCATAACATTAAAACCAGCTGACAAACATTGCATAAGTCCTCTTTATGCCAACAGTCCAACTCGGTGAAGAACTGCATGTTCTGAAAACTTTTATCAGAGCCGACAGGAACTTTTTGAACAGCTGGTGCTGTTATATAGAATCGAACAACATCAATCAGCCTTGATCTCCCATGATCCACTTCACCAGTTGTACTTTCTAAGACCATTTTGGTAGGAACAAACCGCTGCAGACTTATACCTGCAGTTCTGGAGATGTTCCGACCCATGTCTCCTGATGATATTACAATGTGGCCCTGGTCTAAATAAAGTTGTTTCCAACACATCGAAAAAAATCTTCACATGCAGTCTTATAAACCCCGCCCACAAGATGACCGATGCTATTATGACCTTACCAGTCACTGGTTATAATGTAATGGCTGATCAGTGTATATATCATTTACTTTTCATGAACGCACAGCATGCATACGGTACATGCATCCTGGGAGTCCTACCTGCCCCTTCAGGGTCAGCTCCTTCTCCAGGTCCTCTATCTTGGCTTTGTACCTGAGGACGTCGGCTTGGAGCTGCTCCTGAGCCTGAAACATCAACACAGCCAGAACAGGAACATTCATCAGACACCGGAGCGCTGAGGGGGTCTGTGCTCGCTCTGCAGGGGCTGGAGGACGTAAATCATATACACCACGTCCGTCTGAACCCACCCTGGGTTTTCATTCAAAGTTTCATGCTCACGAGAAGAAAAAGAAATGACTTCTTTGATATATATATATATATATATATATATATAAGTTTTATTGAGTCAGAAAGTTAAGTTGAAAAGGCTTAATTGTGTCACCAGTGGGAGTCAGTTTGATAAATCACCAACAACAGACCCCTGATCCACAGACCCCTGATCCACAGACCCCTGATCCAGAACCCCCTGATCGGTGCAGCGATTCTCTCCATGTTTTTACCTTTGCTTCCATTTCAGCATCCAGGATTCCTCCTTTCTGCTCCTGCAGGAGGGCGTAGGCTCGCTGCAGGGCCTGGTACTCCCTCGTCAGCTGACGGAAGCGCAGCTCCGACTCCTCGTTGGTCAGACCCTTCGTTTGAAGCAGAGTCCACAAGAAATCCACATTTAGATCCACTTTGAATGAATTTGACGGAGATGCTGGAGAGTAAAGGAGAATTCCGTGTTGAAGCAGTTCTCACCACTTCCTGGTCTTCATCAGGTGTGGCAGGAGTTCTGTCCATCCGGAATGACGCTACTGAGGACGTCTCAGAGTCCATGGACTCTTCGTCATACCCGAAGAAGGTGTCTACTACGATGTGCCTCTGCAGGAAAGAATTAAGAATACTTAATTGATGATTGAGAGTACGCATTTATCAAACGTTATGAAGAATAAACAATCACAACATGTGTTTACTGGTTTCCAATCATAGAAGCCTGATTGAACTCTGGATGAATAAAGAAGAATTCAATCACATCTACCTTTATTGGCCTGGAACTTCGTTTATGCCTTTTCTTTCTCAGTAGTTTTTCTCGATCCTGTGAACGGAAGGAAAGGAGATGACATGTCACCATTATATTAAACAATGTCTGTTCTTTTATTCTTTAATAAAAAATAATAATAATTACATTTGAGGTTGACTGATTAAGGCTATTACTATGTAATAAGATAATATTAAGGTTATTACTATGTAATAAGCTAAGAGTAAGACTATTACTATGTTATAAGCTACTCGTAGTGGATGGTTGCAAGTACTTAAAGTGAATGCAGATGTGGTGGCAGTGATTTACACACACACACACTCACACACACACACACACACACACACACACACACACACACAGGCTGAAGGATATTTTTGTAAGGAAATAACATCCACGAGAGTCCTTGTGTGACGAAGACAAACTAGATCCATGCTTCATTCTTCTCTGTTCTTCATTGAAGCAGTTTATATTTTTTGCATACTTGTATTATAATATCTGATTTTGATTCCTTTTGGTTATGATGTTTTCCTTTTATTAATTATAACTACATAACAAAAGCAGAACCCAACCCATCCTGCTTCTTCACCATGTGAACCATCTCCAACAAAAACAGACTTACCGGCTTCAGACACACTTCCTCCAAAATCATGATCCTCAGATCTGTCACACTAATCACCCCCTCAATCAACACTTCACATTACATCCATCCGGCCCGAGACTCAGGACTCTCCAGTGGAGAAGAGCTCCTTTCAGTTATTATTATTATTATTATTATTATTTCTGTGCATGAGTATTTTTGAACAGGCACTCTAAATATAATATATTATTATTATTATTATCATTATTACTATAAGACAAACTATCTTTATGCTGTCATACCCAGCAGCAAGGGGTTATCTCAGAAGAGACCCAAATCTCCTGCATTGTACATCCAGATTGAACTCCTTGAATAAAATGTGAAGCTATGTCCAAAAAAATGTGTTTTTTTGTCAAAAATGTGGATCCTTGTGAATAAAATATGAACAATTAGAGCAAAATAGGATATATGTGTAAGGAAAATCTCCTTCCTTCAGGCGTTTCACAAGAGATGAATCTGGCCTAAATCGGACCAACGGCTATGAAGTTATGTCCGAAAAACAGGGTTTTTTGTAAAAAGCTCCCCCCAGCGAATAAAATATGACTCTCCGATTCACATTCACTAAACTTGGACTACCCATAATATCCACAACTTTTCAGGGATAAAAATAATGTTTGGCAAACTCTCCGCTTCTAGATGTTTGGAACTATCCATCAAACACAAAACATTTCAAGTCAGTTCCATCTCTATAATCTGTGTGTTTTCATTGAGTTGGTTTCCCAGGCTGAACATTTATTATTTTATCTAAAATCAACTTACTCTCGTCAGGTCGTCAATTATGCTCTGCTGCTCCAAGACCTGCAGCTTGAGAAAGGCTATCTCCTGGTCGTCATGTGCCTGGTCCAGGTCATTCAGAGACTTCAGCTTCTTCAGAGGAGGATGGGAGCTGATCTTCTCCTTCTGCAACACACACACACACACACACACACACACACAACACACACAAACACACCTTCTAGAGATCACCTGAAACCCAGCTGGTCCCTTCTCTCCCAGTCTGATGCTACTGACCATCTCCAGGTTCTCCCTGGCCAAGCTCTTGAGCTTCTCCTCAAGCTTGTGGATGGTCTGAGTCAAATCGTCGTTCCTCTTACTCAGCAGTTTGTTCTTGTCCAGCATGGGCTTACACTGCTTCTCTGACTCGCGGACACGCTTCAGCTGCAGCAGAGAGAAGATTTGGATTGCGACTGACTGAAGGACGGAGAACATTGGAGGAGCTACGTTGGACTAAATCATTGTGTCGTACCAGCTCATTCCTCTCGTCCACCAGCAGGGAGTTCCGATCTTCTAGTTTGCGTATCGTGGAGTTGAGATCAGCAACGCGCCTCTGGTTTCTCCTCAGGTCCTAAAACAGACAAAGACACAGAAATATGTTTGGTTCTGCTCCATTAAGTAGCCAGGTGTCGAAAAAAATAATGTCACTTTCTACATGTAGGTAGTATTATCTATTAAATGTTTTTAAGGATAATTATTACTTCTTGTATGAGACCTATTATACGTACAAAGACATAATATCAACAACAACAAAAACGCATCAGCTCTAGCAGCCCGCGTAAACCAGCAAATAGACAGCACCAGCAGCATTATTTTCTTTTTGGGGTTGTTACCAGGAGATCTGTCTGACGCCCTGATGAAGGCGTGACGCTGAAAGGCGTTGGAGCTTGTGTTTGATTGGTCCAAATGACCTAACCGTGACAATACAGGTATTTCAGCTGGAGTTAAAGGAGAGAAACGTGGATCTTCTTTGTGATTTTTAGGTGGATAATGATGTTTAATATAATGAGAATGAGTTTAGCCTGAAACATCATCTTGATGTTCCTCAGAACTCACTGGGCTGCCACAGTGTTCTGCTCCGTCTCCAGCCCGGCCTGGAATCTCTCTTTTCGGGCTTCCCAGGCCGCACTCGGCCTCTTTGACCAGGAACAGCTGTTCGTCCAGGGCGTCCTTCTGAAGCTGCAGCTTCTGTAAGAAGCCCGTCACCGACTCCAGTTCCTTCTCCAGAGCAAAGATGGTGCGGTCTTTGGATTTGATTTCATCCACCTACGAGGATGGAGAAGAAAAACAAACACTGCTGACAGAACGTCCTTCTGCTGTATGCTTTTTTTTCTGATACCACTCTGCTGTGGTCATCTTCACTCATCAACTGTTTCAAAATGGACTGGGTTTCTTGTGCACTGCAAAGCAATTGATAACATTATCACGGTATGAAAAACTTAAATTCATACCAACAAGTAATGTAAGAAAGACTCAATTAAATATTTCCATTCAAAAATATGCCATTATTTGATATTATTTTGGATTTCTCCCCCATCTCTATCTTTAAGTACACCGAAAAAAGAAAACGTATTATCTACAGCGGCTCTACTGCAAACTCTCTCCAGCAGAAACGTATCCTGTGTAAATATCTTATGTAATGAAAAGAAAACAAGTCCGTCCATTTTATGTAAGCGTTTATCCCCAGCAGGGTTCTGGAGGGGCTAAAGCCTCTACCAGCTGACGCTGAGTAAGAGGCAACATGCACCCCAGACAAATCGCCAATTCATCACAGGGTCAACACGCAGAAAAAATAAAAACAGCATTTCATGCTCATATTGGCGTCACCAGGGAATTTAGTAATTCGGCTATATTGCATGTTACGAACTCTGACAGGAAACCAGAAAACACACAACGTGAACCCACGCACACACCCCCGCTCCTCAAGTGGGTCTGAAAACATAACCTTTTGGCACCATGCAGCCACTATCTCTGCTGTTTCCACGTATTCAATCTAGCATGAGCAGTGGGCCAAATAAATCAGACAAAGATCAGACGTAGAAACGGAATCTTCATATTTATCTCCCTGGAAAATCGGGGATATTAAGGAACCGCCGTCGCAGCGTCCGCCGTGGGTCGCTGGTTGTTAACGCGATAACAAAGACACATTTTATGACCACATCCATCTAAAGGTGAAGAAGAACTGAATTGATTTTCAGAAATCTCACTTGCATATTTCTGCCACTAGAGGGAGCTTCATCTAGAAAAAAAAAAAATCTCAGTTCTTGGGCCATAATTTCTCAACTGTTTGTCTGATTCAGTCCAAATTTCATGTTTATGAGTCAACTTGAGCGGATCTATCTTGAATATATCATCAATCAATCAGGGCAATTGCTTGTATGGTGCAGGGGATTGGGGGCTTTTTTGGCACGGACTAGTTGTGCAAGTCGAATGTGTCGTCGTGGTGAATTTGCTCACCAGTCTGCGGATGTCCCTCTCGCTGTCCCATTTGATCTTGGAGATCTGCTCCTGGTGTTGCTGGTGTTCCACCCGCAGGTCGCCGGCCTTCATCTTGTCGGATTGGATCATGTTGCTCAGCGCCTCGTCCGTCTGCTTCTTACCAGACTTCAGCTCCACGATCTCCTGCAGGAGCTTCACCCTCTCCTGGTCGAAGAAGCGCCGTGCGTCCTCCTTGGCTTCCAGGGTCAGTGCGGTGCGAACCTGAACGATGACGGCGACACACAGGAAACACACGGTCGATCAATGTCTTTACTTTATCTGCAGAAAGTAGGCGTGATCAGTGACCCCCTCTCACCTTCTCGCCGCTGCCGTCGCGTATGGCGCTCAGTGCAGCCTTCAGCCTCTGGTTCTCCTGGTCTTTAATTTTGGCGTGGCGGGCCAGCTCCTGCTCATGCTGCCGCGTCAGGTTTTCCCTGAGAGCCTGCAGCTCCTTTTGTTTGTCCTCGTGCCACTTGGCCCGCTGCTCCGTCAACATGGCGGTGTGGCGGTGCTGCTCCTGCTCCTTCACGCGCTTCACCTCCTGCACCTTGTCGCGCTCCAGCTTGCTCACCTTAGAGAGGAGGATCAGAGGAAGGAGAAAAAGAAAAGAGATTAAGTTAGAAATGAGCCCAGTCGGGTTTTAGAAATATCTGTGATGTGTTTCCCGTGTTTATTGATTTAAATGAGATGAGGGGCTTTTTGTTCAGGACCTGTTCCTCTCCAACAACCTCCATAAACACGTAAACCTGATATCAAATGTCAGATGACCTCGGTAATATGTCACATGTTTACATTTCCACTATGGATATCATGTAAATGTAGCATCAAAGCTCTAGACGACTGGTATGGATCTCGTTTGGGCCGGGTTCCACTCCCTGAACAAGTACATCCAAATCCAAACGTCAAATAACTTTAGTATTTCAGTATGTTTACATTCAGGCGATAC
This sequence comes from Lophius piscatorius, assembly GCA_009660295.1. Taxonomy (NCBI): domain Eukaryota; kingdom Metazoa; phylum Chordata; class Actinopteri; order Lophiiformes; family Lophiidae; genus Lophius; species Lophius piscatorius. Next base: position 174,614 of record VRLP01000729.1, read on the forward strand.
TTATTCTGCATGTGATTGATCACATCTCACAGATGTCATGCATGTTCCAATCAAAGTCTGCATAAATCTGAACGCCCAAACTCTCCGTTTGTCGGAGGAAAGTTTGCTTTAGGTCCCTCGTTCCCTTTAAACGCGTTTGAAAGGTTTTTGGCAGCTGCTGATCCATCTTTGACGCACATGAATCTGCTAGTGGTCAGATTCAAAACATCTGGAGTCAGCTTGAGGTGGAGCGGATTTCACGGAGGCTGACCGATAGAAACAACTAAAAAGATTTTTTTACATTATTTTACATTAAAAGTGAGTGTTTAAGAATGTCCTCCGCTTTTTTTTTATGATCCTACGGATATTATGCAACGCAGAGAAAAACCAAGCCAAAGGTTCTTTTCATTATTTATTGTGGTGTGTTTTGTGTAAAGCACACGGATGCTGGATATTAACAATCTCACTGCAAAAACAGAGGGAGCCGTTTAGAGAATGTACAGTTCAGTGGCATATAGAAACATTAACAGTAACTAACTTGTGTTTGGTATCCTGTCACAAGATGGTCTAGTCCTGATGGCCGGTTGGAGCCGGAGAAACATGGAGTGTTCAAAGGTTGATCCCGAGATGCCATTGAAAATGAGGCCCAAGCCAGCAAGGGTATATAAAGCTCTTAACCCCCTGCGTTGCACAAGCAATCCCCCAGATTGAACAACTCAAATTAAATGTTAAGTTATGTACAAAAAAAATGTGTTTTTATTCCCCCATATTCATATTCAATCAATTTGGACTAAATCGGACCAACGGTTAGGAAGATATAGCGGAAAAATAAGAATTTTTTGTAAAAAAAAGTTCCCCTGGTGAGTATAATGTGAACTGCAAGACCATAATATGATATTTAGAAGAGATATATCTCCTTGAGTCGATTCATATTCACCAAATTTGGACTAAATCGGACCGACGGTTGAGAAATTATTGCCCCAAAACTTAAAAGGGGAATAAAGTTCCCCTTTGTGTCGGAAATATACAACCGACCTTTCCCAAAATCATCCAGTTCTTCCACGCAATCCCTTACCCGGATCCATGAGATAGCTTTTCAGCTATGGCGTCAACATGAAGGATTTGGGGATAGGATAGGAGCGGCGGTGGCGACGCTTCCATAACATGCCCGACTTTTCGAGGACATAATAAACTCAAAGTCTCTCAAGAAATAAATGAATGCAACTTTGGAAATATTAATCTACCGATCCTACATCAGGGTAAATGTACGTATGGATCTCATACAGTACCTTGCATTTTTCTTGGTGTAGCTCTATCTGAATGTCAGTCAGCTTGGACCTGAGATCTTCGTTGGCTGCCTGGAGGGCAGAGATGAGCGCTTCAGGCTTCTCGCCCTTCGTACGCGCCTTCTTGGCCATCGGGTAAAATCCTAGAGGGCCTCTTCTAATGCTTTCATTGAGACTTCAGAGAAACGTTCCAAGGTGATCCCAAGGTTTTCCAGTTCCTCCTCTTCCTCATTCTCCTATCAGACAGAGGGGCTTCGCGGGACGGAAGAAAGACAAAGTGAGATATAGGGAAAAGTTTTAAAGCACTTGCTGAATCAAATTATACAATGTTAGTCCCAGACAGGAAAGACAGGAAAACATTCCATTCGGTTAAATATGACAGATGAAAGTATTTCTGACACATTGTAGAGGTTCATGTAATGAAATTTAAAAAAAGTCAGCGCCAGCTCAGGATGTTCACGATAAGGTCTATAATTAAAAGTCTCTGGAAGTCCTGGTATTGTTGGGCTGTTGTGAGAATTCATTCTTTGAATATGAAGTTCTGAACCAAATCTAATGGTCATTTCCCAAAAACCAGAATATAAACCTCATGGTGATGAAGGTCAGAACTGGAGGACCATGTCAACACAAACGACATTGGTTTGTTAATATATGGTCTCCACAAAAGACATCACATGTACTCTGTGGAAGTAAGTTACCCTGGAAGAATTGTACACAACATCATGGGGTACCACCTGGCTTCGTCACAGGTGGTCACATGTTTAAATGAAATCATTTATCCTATTAGGGCTGAGTGACGTTTTTCAGCCGACTCTGCTGGGGATATTTCCCTCCTGACCTCATCTGTCAGCCTGTCCATCACCATAGCAAACAAAAAGGGGCTCAGAGCCGTCCCTGATGCAGTCCCACCTCCACCTAAAACCTTGTCTCACCTACTGCACACATCACCGCTGTCATGCTGCTCTCATACATATCCTGTACCGCTCCATAAACTTCTCTGTCACTCCAGACTTCTAAGTCCAATACCACAGTTCTTCCCTCGGCACTCTGTCGTACGTTTTCTCTAAATCCACAAAGACAAAATTCAACTCCTTCTGTTCTTCTCTGTACTTGTCTATCCAAACTTTCTTAAATCAAACATGTATGTATGTAAAGCTCCCTCTTGGCATGACACCATACTGTCACTCACAAATCTTCCTCTCTCTTCTAAACCTAGCTTCCATTCTTCCCCAGATCTTCCATGTGTGGATCATCAGCTTTATCCCTCTGTAGCTGCTGAAGCTCTGAACGTCACCCTTTTTCTTGAAAAGGCTATAAATACATGACTTTTTAGTTCTTAACACTTAACTTGTTTATGGATCGAGACATCACTAATAAAAACAATCAACATCAAGTCACTTGTTGATCTTTTCTATTATGTAATAAAGCTGTAATAAACAATTTTCCATAATTCCCTTAAAGGAGGAACTGGTATGTCTCTGAAAATGGAATAATAAAAATCAGTAGTGATGATGACCACCGGTGGTTCATCTATATTCAGCGGTATAAATCATGCCACATTGCCAACCACACCTCGCCGCCGCCGCCGCTAATACTGTATTAACCTACAAACCATTCACAGCAGCCCGACGCTGTCCCGGGGGGCCGGACCAGATATCATTTCTTCAAGTAACTCTGATTACTGTTATATATCATTTTCAGACTGCGCTGAGAAATAATCCATTGGCTAGTCAAATGAACATGAGCTGCCCAAAGACAAGAATCATGGGTAATATTGGGCCATGCATTGTATATTAATATCGTATAAGTTAAATCAAGATAAGCATAATCATTAGAATCCCTCTCATTCATCTATATGAAAACAGCTGGATGAAACAGATGTCATAAATACTTCACGTATTATTATTAACCCATCGCTAACAGATGCTTTTATAATCAGAAAGTCAAGTTTTTCTAGAAAAAGGATTTCCGGCGGAGCGACCCTGAAGATTCTGAACAAAACCAACATAAAACATATGATGGACTTACAAAAGTTTTATTTTCACTTCAAAATGTCATATAATTGGTTTAAGAAACGAACGGCGGGGAGGAGGGAGGGTCCTCTAATTCTAACGGGGAAGAATATATACACAAGGCCGACCAGCCTCGATACTTCCACTGTGATCCTTCAAAATAAGAGCACTTAAAATGCATTACTCATTATGATTTTTTAAACTTTAAAGAAAAAGAATCGGTATCAGCATTACGGCTATCGCTATCGTTCTCTTTCGCAAACGTTAGGCTGATTAAACGCCAATTGAAAAACTTGAGGTCAGATCGGACGTGTGGGACTCAAACAGCAATCTGCAGCTCGTTTGTGGATTAACTCTTCACTGCTTCTCCGTTCAGGCCAGAGAAGATGATGATGATGATGATGATGAGTAATCCATCTGCTGCAGGTCAAACTGCTGACCCACTGTAAGAACAAGCCTCTCCTTCTCAACTCAACTTTATTCATAGGCACATTTAAAAACAACAGCGTTATAGGTGACCAGAAAGCGATAAGACCAAGGAAGGAAATTGAGTTTTAAGGCAGGATATAAAAACAGTCAGTATGGGGGCTAACCTGACATGGGAGGGTGGGCTGCAATGGAAAAACCTTAACTGCCACTTGTTCTTAGCTTTGTTACCGGGGAGACCAGGAACAGTTGGTACCAGCGGATCTGAGTGATCTTGAACAGTTATAAGTTTGTAAAGGTTGGAAAAGTACAATGGAACTGGACCAATCATATAAAAACAAACAATAACATCTTAAGATGAATCCTTAAACCTACTGGGAGTTGGTGGAGGGAGGCCAGAATGGACCAGACGTTCATCTCACCAGCTGCAGACGTGAGATGAAGGTCTGGCGTCTTGCTGCCGTCCAGACGGGTCGTAATAAAAGCAGGTATAAGTTTTTCAAAATCATTAAAAAGGATAAAAAAAGATGTCTTAACTCAGGATATAAGTTTCCACTGGTAAAAATTTGATTAAACTAACTATCGGTTTATCAAATTTAAAATCAGTGTCTACTTGGACAGAAAGTTTGGAACCGGCTGCATTGAACCAAAGTCCATGGCAGAGGTTTCAGCGGAACCACTGGGTCCAAACACCATGACTCCTCAGTTTTTCTTTCATTCATTTTTCATTAAGAAAGTTTAGGCTTTGATGTCCTTCAGGAACTCCAGCTGTAGATCTGGGAGTCGTCTGCATAGATGCCCAGGGAAATAGATATTAAGAAGAAAAAAAGGGGATAGGCCCAAGAACTGAACCTTGGACCTAAGACGTTATCTTAGGCAGCTGTGAGATGTTTTTACAATGAATATAATTTAAAAAAACAGGATTAGAACTAGGATGCTCTGACGGAGACTGTTTATGTTTATGTTTATGTTTTTATCCGCCTCTTAAGTCCCACTAGAACAAAAAGAGGAAAGTTAATTCTTCTGCCTCAGGGTCAAACTGAAAAAAGCTTTATAAGGATTATAGTTCTCTATAAAAGATAATATGTGTCATCCAACAGAACTGCTGGGATATCTTGGTTACAACACCATATAAGGAGATCAGCCATAACATTATAACCAACGACAGATGAAGTCAGAATAACGTTGAGTTCGAGTTTAAGGACCTGAGCGACGCTGACATGGGCCAAGTAGTGAAGGTCAGACAACGGGAAGCGCACCGTGAACCGGTGAACAGGTTATAGGGTCATGGACGCCAAAGTCTCATTGATGCTGATGATGATAAGGTGAGCGAAGGCTACTGTGAGTCGTCCGATTGTGGAAAAAGTTCCCACTGGTTGTGACAGAAAGGCGTCAGAAAACACAATGTGCTACAGTAGCTCCTCTGTGGGGTCGGACAAAACGGGTTAACCTTCCCTCCTCACATGACCCTCAAACCGGTTAACCGCCACTTTGGCCAGGAACACCCAACAAGATCTACACTTCTGGAGATGCTGGGACTGTCCATCACAAACCGCCGTTTAAATAGGTCATAATTCTGCTAGCGATGATCAAATCACGCAAGAACAGTTTCAACATTTCGAGAAAAATCCTTTTTTTTTTTCTACATTCAAATAAATGTCTGTCCAAGGATGAAGACAACCCGACGTGAAAATCTAAATTTGTGCTGAAGTGGGCAGATTATAAGATCCATCACAGGTGAACGTGAGCAAACCAACATGAAGACCACCAAAGTTCAAATATGCCTAGAATTGTATAAATAACTAAAAAGAACAAACAACTATTGTGATTAAGACACTTTTATAGCCCCCAGAATGCACTTGTGAATTTTTCATAGAAATCTATCCAGCATCTTTCTAAGTAGATGTGGACGGACTACTTCCTGTTAGGTACATAGTTACGGGGGTAACAAGGATAACTCTTTTAAATCTGGGCATTAAAATGACAAAGAGGGTAAAAACATGCTAAGCTAACATATCAGCTACAACTCCAACTAATAAAATCCATAACGGCTGTGCTAGATTTACAACATCTGAATGATGAAGTGTTGACAAGAGGAGATAGTATTGACAGTGGGGGCCCCATAAATCAAATTCTGCCTGGGGCCACAAAGACTCCGATCCAACTGCTCCTCTTTCACAATCTATATTCTATTAACTTCCCTCACAAATAAATAAATAAATAATATATATATATATATATACTTTATTTAGTTAATCAGTTGCACCAACACTATTAAATAGAGCTGAAGTGATTCTAATCAACCAACTTGCCTAATTAATGAAGTTGGACTTAATCCGAGCAACTAAACGGAATCAATCCTAATCAATAATATCGACCAAGCATCCCATAATAGACAAACAGAATGGCTGTACTGAAGGAAACCAATTGAATCTGTTCTTTTTATAGTTGGATTTATAGTGTGGTCACTACAGCCTCCATCTGTTCCGGCCTTGGAAACCAGTTCCGGCCCAGCAGAGGTGATGTGTGTCCAATCAGGCCAGTGTGACACCCTGAGGTGTTTGCAGCCCACGGACTCTGATTCCTCGCGTGGAGGCCCGACAGCCCACTGGTGGACCAGCATCATCTTGCAGCATGACCAGTACACTGTTGATGATCCGTCAGGCAGACAAATGGACATGCAGCAAAGCCCACGCGCGTGATTTGTTATTATGTATGGACGCCAGTGCGCATCTGCTTTCTACCTGATGCTGACGTTCACGCCGCGGAGAAACACGAACACGCGCACGGATGGCGTGTCGGTGATTCGCGATGAGCAGCCGTCGTGTGGCGATGGAAGGCACCAGGCAGCAAGAAGCTCCATCCTCGTCATCTCGGAGGGGCTCGCGGCTGAAGGCCAGGATGTGCCGTATTTGACGTGCACTATCTCGAATGAGACGCTTATAGTATCACGCGCCGTGATAGCGCGTGCAGCAGCGAGGTGTTTGATCAGAGTGGGATAAAGACCAGCCCAATATCTTTTGACAAACCCTGCACTGATGCTGATGATCAATCGGACTCCCACCAGCAGGCCCACTAACCCCCCCAGTCCAGGAGATGCTAAGCCCCCGCAGAACCGCCATTCACCAGCAGCTTACCTCGCAATCATCGCGCGTGGAATCATCACGATCGGCGTGAAACCTCGTCCATGACTTCTGCAGGAAAACAAAAAAAAAAACCGAATCCCCTCTGAGTCTCAGCATCAGCAGCAGCAGCAGCGGCCCGTACAATGAAGCAGTGATGGCCGGTGATGAAGATGCTGGAGCCCCGCCCTCCTCTCCATGCAGCCAGAATGAGCTCACTGGTTCCCGGATCAGCGGCACCCCCGACGCCGCCGCAGTCCACCGACACGGAGGGAGCGCTCATAACGCTCCTGTGACGCTTCCTAGAAGTATCACACGTTTAATAAAAAAATATATATATATTATTATTTTTTAAAAAGTACATGAACTTTAGATGAAGAGTTTTGATCACAATGACGTGATTGTAACAACTAGTTATATGTTTATAATAGTATAGTCGACAGATGGAGATCCGTTAACACATTTATAATTGATGTGATTCCCCACACAGTGTCAGTCTGTCCTGTTGGTTCCCATTAGTGGGGCTGTTGATTGTCGATCAGCTGTTCAGCTGGGATGTATGGAAGAGGAAGTTATCTTTGTCATGACTCCATTTCTATTTAGTGTTTATTTTGAACTGGTTCTGTTATTTTATTTTGAAGGTTATTGACATTGTTCAGATTGTCTTGTTTTGAAAGTGTTGTCCTGTTAGCTTCACACTTCCTGTGCTGCTTCCATGTGACTTCTTTTACCCTCCATTCCCTCCGTTTAGTTTTTGTGTTTTGTATCTCATCTCTCCACTCGATATCCAAAGTCCGGAGATCAGGCAGGGGTCAAAACCAAGAGGAGTCCAAGTCCAAAGATGTAAATAAATCAAAAATAATACACAAGGAGCAAGGTGGGTAAAAAAAACAAAAAAACAAAGAAACTAAACAAAACACTAGGAAAAAACTTTACCGGGACGCAGAATGGCTGGGACATGTGACGATGAGACATCAACAACGACAAGGAGGACAGAAAGACTCTGGGGTTAAAGGGACTCTGGGGTTAAAGGGACGGTGAGTCATGACAGAAAGACTCTGGGGTTAAAGGGACGGTGAGTCATGACAGAAAGACTCTGGGGTTAAAGGGACGGCGAGACACGACAGAAAGACTCTGGGGTTAAAGGGACGGCGAGACACGACAGAAAGACTCTGGGGTTAAAGGGACAATGAGTCACGACAGAAAGACTCTTGGGTTAAAGGGAGGGCGAGACACGACAGAAAGACTCTGGGTTTAAAGGGACGGCGAGACACGACAGAAAGACTCTGGGTTTAAAGGGACGGCGAGACACGACAGAAAGACTCTGGGGTTAAAGGGACGGCGAGACACGACAGACAGGACACTTACACAACTGTAAGTTCTCCTGGAGTATTTCTTCATGTTATTTCTGGTTTTCTACTTTGCCTGTTTGTTGGATTTTTCTGAACCTTTGATTTTTTGGGGGGGTGGGATTTACGGGGGTGTATTGCCTTCTTGCTGGGACTCTATTCCTGCTTTAACTACATTGATTTCTTGATGATGGATTTATTTAGTCAATAACTATGGAACTGGATCAGCTCTGCTCAGCCTCCTTCTATTTCTGCACATGGGTCCAAGCTCTGGCCTCAGAACTAAAAAATAAAATCTGTATTGGCATCCAGTTGCTTTGAAATGTAAAGTTGTCCTTACTTTTTTTTCTTTAACAGTGTAAATGGACCGGTGCTGAATCATTACAGTCACAGACTGATCGTCAGTCATTATCAGCTGTCAAAATCACAAGTGCAAAAATCTCTATTCACAACACCCACCTGTACAGGAAACACTCAAAGGTTGTATAACCGGACCCCTTTCTCCTCACCTACAGCAGAACCACAACGAAGAGAACCAGTCTAGAAACCTGATGTTAAACCTTAATGAGTAAGAAAATCCCAGATTATGTAAGCATGAATTTAGAAAAAAAAGTCCCTCACCTAGACATCTACCTGTTTGACAGTCAAGTAGAAGCTTAACTCTAAACAGAGGGCTTAACAAAGTGCTTTAAATAAAGTCAGATGACAAAGTTCTTCCTTCAAATTGAGAAAACAAAAAAACAGAATACTGGCAAAGCACACCATCACAAAATAATCCAAAATACACAACATCAGAAAACACATTACACACTAAACATACTGCACAATAAGCAATTATAAAAAGAAGTCCTGCATGGATTACTTGGGGATGATTAAAGTAATATACTTGGATTAATCCCATTTTAATTCATTAGGGTTTATTCAGTTTAGTTACAAGGATTACCTGAAAAAGTTAGTAACTCGAATAAATTCCATTTTAATTTGTCAGAATTTATTAATCTTAGTTTGGATCATTTCCAACACAATTACTTGCGAATGGTTAAAGCAATTAACTTTATTTTATTAGGTTAGATTAAGTCCGTCTTAAATTCATTGGGTCGATTCAAGTTCGTTACTGGGAATCGGTTCAACTCATTTTGTCGCAGCACTGCAAAAGTTTCCTGCTGAATGGAGTCAATAGCATAAACTCCTGTAATTATATTAAATAACGATAGAATAAGTTTACGAGTTAATGTTGGGCGCTAACAATGTCGGCTAAAGACCATCGAACAGGATTGCGTCAGTCAGCGTCATCTTGATTAAATGTTGGAAGTTCTTGGAACTCAGAACCAGAACTTGCTGGAGGGACTATTTCTCTCTTGGACTTGGGGACGCCTCGGGAGCCAACGGGATGAGCTGGAGAGTGTTGCTGGGGAGAGGAACGTCTGGAAATCCTTTCTTAACCGACTACCCTGGATAAGAAGAAGAAAATGGATGGATGGATGGATTGGTGTAGAACCAGCGGCGTGTTCCGGGTCAGAAGTGAAGGTGTGATTTAAGAAAAAATAAAACCCCTTCCAGATTTGGTGAGTCAAACGATCAGCTGCTGCTCTGAAAACATTCACCTCATGTCTTCATCCACAAAAAGGATGAAGTGTTTGGGATGAGGCAAAAGCCCCGAGCCCCAGCACAAAGGATTCGGTTTCGGAAGAATCGAGGCGTTGCCTTCAATTGGTACCGCCCCCTTTCTTCTCTTAAATGTCTCAGTTAGGCTACAGTCCGATCCAACCCAGTTTAAACTCACGGTCTGCATCCAAAACATCCTCCGCGCGGGAGAAAGTTTCCCCTCCAGGCTTGATTGATTGATTGATTGATTGATTGATTGATTTGAGGAGGGTGGGAGGGAGGGGGAGATGAGCAAGGAGACTAAGAATGGACCGGGTTCGGTGCCACTGCAGGAGGAACGCCAGCTGACCCCTAAGGAGGTGGAGGTTCGGGGGACCTGGGGGACTAAAGCCGAGTTCATCCTGACCGTGATGGGCGCGATCATCGGACCCGGGAACGTGTGGCGGTTCCCTTACCTGTGCTACCGGAACGGCGGAGGTGAGTGGTTCCGCTCGACCCATGCTCTCAGTCCGTCGGTGCGGTGACGTGAACGCCGTCTCTTCCCGCAGGTGTGTTTTTCATTCCGTACGTTCTGTTCATGTTCACCTGCGGAGTCCCCCTGTTTTTCCTGGAGACCGCTTTGGGTCAGTACACCAGCCAGGGGGGGGTCACGTGCTGGAGGAGGATCTGTCCGCTCTTCCAAGGTAAGTCCTCTTAAATTCTCATTTGAAAATCACGTGATGATAAACGACAGCGGGGTTTAAATGCCTCGCCGAACTCTTTGGATTTCCTTTTGGATCGCTTCCCTTTTTAACGACTGAGACAAAAAAAAAAAAAAAACACCCAAAGGTGCGCGTGACGTAGATCAAATAAGAATAACAGGGTTTTAAAATCAGGATGTGTTGTCTTTTGATATATTATAATACACACAATATTCTAAATATTGACATTGACATTTAAAAAAAACAACAAACAATGTAAGTTGGGAAATAAAGAACTAATAAATAAATGAAATTATAAATAAATTATTTCCATCTTCTGGAGCTGGAAATAAAGACCTAATAAATTGATGGAACTGAGATTAATCAACTTGTTGATTAATCTCACACACACACACACACACACACACACACACACACACTATTTCCCTATCATAAACATATTTTATAAAATCTTCCTATAATAATGACTTATTTGGTCTTTTATTTTATTTTTGTCTCCTCAGGTATGGGTTATGCCAGCCACCTAATCATCACATTCAGTGCCACCTCCTACATAATAATAATCGCGTGGGCGTTCTTCTACATGTTCTCCTCCTTCAGCTCCGATCTGCCCTGGGCCTCCTGTGGTCACGAGTGGAACACAGGTACCGTAGGAAGTTTTTCAGCTTTTTGGTTCCGCTTCTGCTGCAAAGTCTTCAGTGTTAGCTTAGATGCTCCACCTGCTTTTTTTAGTCCGTTTTAGCCCTTTAAGGTCCTACTCAACTGTTTGGTTGAACACATTTTCAGTCTCTATTTCTAGGTGAAAAATGTGCGATCCATTGTGCTGAACCCACTTATAATATGACCCAGTGGCAGCGTTTATATACTAAAAGGTAAGGGGCCGAGGATGGACCCCTGGGGGACACCACAGGAAAGAAAGAACATATGCAGACAAACAAACAAAAAATCCCTTTTTTTTTCTTTGCGAGTACATTAGAGGGTTAGAATTTATATATTTTAAATCTTTCTTAGTGTTGTTCTTTTGAACTGTTTTCAACTATGTCTTAAAGTTCCACTTCGTCGCTTTGCTCTTGATTGTTTGTGTAAAGCGTTTTTCAATTGCCCTGTTGCTCTGAAATGTGCTGGAGTGAGAAAACACAAGGAAATTAAAATTGTCATCCAACAAAAGTACAACAGAAATAAGTTTTTATGTGTTTAATTGGCATTAATCAGGGAAAACAAAGATGTTCTCTGAATGAACCCTTTCATTTCCTCACAAAGAAGAAGAAAAAAGGGAAATGTATTTGTTTGCATATGTCCTTTTTTTTCTGTGGTTTCCCCCAGGGGTCCATCCTGGGCCCCTTGCCTTTTAGCATATACATGCTGCCACTGGGTCACGTTATAAACTGGTTCAGTCAAGACTCTAGAAATAGAGACTGAAAATGTTCAACCAAACAGCTGAGGTGGACATGAAAGAGGTTTATAATGAGACAAAAATAATGAATGTATCACGACTATGATGTGAGTTAATATTTTAAAAACAGAAAAATGAGCATCTTTACATCCCCAGTGTTTTATTTTCTCATACCAGACACATGTTTGGACCTCAGCCATCCCAACCTGAGCCTCTCCGTCCCGTTCAGACTCAACGTCACTCTTCCCGTTGTGGAGTTCTGGCAGTAAGCATGTCGACACAAGCTGAACTGAATGCCAATGTCTTTCTTTCAATGAACCCCCTTTGCTTTTATTCCACTTTCTTTTCTTTGCTCAGCCCTCCCTCCCTCTCTCTCTCTCTCCCTCTCAACAGATCCTCTTAACCCCTTGATTTTTCTCCCCTCCTCTCCTCTCCTTCACTCTTCCTCTCATTCTGACACACAGTATCCTTGTCTTCCCATCCGTCCTTCCTCCCTTTCACATGTCATTTATGTCTCCTCTCCCCCCCCCCTGGTCCCCTCCCTTCGCTCTCCCCTGTTTTGTTCAGGCGCCGGGTCTTAAAAGTCTCCGGCGGCATCGAGGAGGTGGGCAGCTTGAGGTGGGAACTGGTCCTGTGTCTCATCCTGACGTGGGTCATCTGCTACTTCTGCGTCTGGAAGGGCATCAAGTCAGCGGGAAAGGTGGGCTGCCAGAACATGAAGAAATGTTGACCGCACTGCCGGTCCAAAAGAACAGTTCTAAACACACACACACACACACACACATACGGGTTTTTATCACATCGTGGGGACACACTTCTGGGTGCAGCCTGCTGGGATCCACCCTTTCTAAAGGTACTAAAAATATGATTTTAACTGCTAAAATCATGATAATTTTTTTTAAATACATAAATCACTTAAAAAATTGATAACTCTCAAATAAATTTCAAACCTGAATTTTTGAGCCAGATGAGGACACTTCCTGACTTTTTGATCACAAAGGGGACCTAACCATGTAATAACCTATTGTTATGCAAACTTTGACACAGAACA